>JAOUZG010016644.1:10222933-10309449 GCA_026289955.1 Argiope argentata | reverse complement strand
ATATTTACTATAATATAACAAATATATATTCTGTACTTTTAAACCAGATTTTGAGCGACAAATGGGGGGGGGGTGAGGATTGCTTGAAAATATATTATGTGGAAAGAATGTTCTGCACATTCGGAGAAACATATTGGGCCAAAAGGAAAAAAAATCGTCTTTTTCTAAATACATCTAAAATATTAAACGTTGCTTGGGAAATTTATATTTACTACAATGTAATTAATACATACTCTGTACTTTTTAACCGGATTTTGTACAACAAATAGGAGATGAGGGTTGTTTAAAAATATATTTCGAAAATTCCCAAGTATTTATATAATGTAAACTAAACTAAAACGTTTTATGCATTATATTAAAGAAAAAATATAAACCAAACTAAAATTGTTTGCAAAAGATTATATTTCTGAATATGTGGGAAGAACGTTCTGGACATTCGGAGAAACATATTGCGCCAAAAAAGAAGAAAAAAAAAATCGTCTTTTTCTAATTACATCTAAAATATTAGGCGTTGCTTGGGAAATCCTCTATTCCCATAACATTTACAAGTGATAAAAATAATAATAGCGATTTTTCATTCCCGGGATCGTCTAGAATAAACCGTTTTTATTAAAATCCTCTCTGTCGGAACATCTAACTGCCAACCTCCCTACGTGCGCAGCCTTGAAAACAAACACTCCTTCCGCCCAACACTTACCTGAAATTAAACTGTGAATAAATGTCCGACAATTATTTCTTTTTTTTCCTTGACAGAATTAACATTACGCTCGCCAAATCTTGCGGTTCTCAACGAGTGCTGAAAAATATGGCGGCATAAAAAGCAAAGCTAACGCGGCCTCTCTGTGTTTAATGACATTTGCGTCCGTACCAAACGCCCTAGTGGCTCCCTGGTGTGCCATCGGGGCGGAGGACCTTCATAACAGTACGTTTAACACTAGGACGACGTAGCGAAATGAGACTTCGGAATTGATACTTGAGAAAGAAGCTATAAGAGACTTAGGTGTAAGTTCTTTTTCCAAGTCTCGAGTACTCTGTGGTTGTGGAGAGGGTTTTCTTTATCCTCTTTTTTTTATCGATGGTACCACGTATATTATTTTACAAAAGGTAGAAATAAATAATTGAGCAGTATTTTTGTTGTATTTTTTGTTGCTGCTGTTACTGTAACGACGAATTCAAGGTATTTAAAATCCTGTTGTTTCCCAATTTTAGTTCAAGTAAGGTGGGATTAATTATGTATCTTCAAAGCATTGATTTTAAAATTTTTACTTCAGTTTTAACCCCTTAACTGCTATGTACCGTTATGGGAATGTGCAATTCTATTTATTCAATTAAAAATCCGTAAAATGTTTAAGTGATTGTAAATTATGTATAATTTTTGTATAGAGTTGTTATGTGAGAAAATTATTTAACACTTTGCTGACCGGTGACGAGTTAATTCGTCTTTTCATGTCCAAACGTTGTTGACCGGTCACGAGTTTACTCGTCATTGCACTTTCATTATCTGCTTCAATTTATAACACCGAGGGCGATATAGAACATTGCAAAAACTTGGCGCATCGTGTTTAGTCTTGTCCGCTCTATAACAGAAAAATTGCTTTTCCTAGTATTTACATTTTTATTAGAATTTTAGTAAAATTCCAAAAATTTCAACCATGACCGAACGTATCGGCGAAGAACTTTTTGATGTTCGAATTCAACAAAATTGATTGGAGTTCTTTTAGAACGGTTTACTTTCATGTTCAATTACAAAAAAGTAGCCGGTGACATGACATAGTTTGTGTGTAAAATTACCGGTCACCAAAGTGTTAATATCAATTTATAAAATTTGATTTGAGTATTCGATGCCCGTATGATTCACGGACATGGAGATTAAGAGGTTAATTGCTATACTTCTTAATCCCCCTAAACTGATCATATCAGATTGATTCCTTCAGTTAATGGCATATCCGACTCTCTGACCCTCCCAAAGACACACGGATTTAAACCATGAGAGCTGAATGACCGGATTGCCGCAACAATATTGACGGAAACTATGGTTGAGTCCTAATGGCCATCCCCGCCCACGATACAACTCTTCCCGTAGGAAGTACGTCTCGTCATCGATGGGAGGAACTTACCCCTACCAGGGTGGCGAAATCCAACCACCACGTCGGAAACCTCTCATCCTCATTTCGAGGTACCATCCCCGGGGGGTTGGCTCTTTCATAAGGTTATATTTTATTGAAAGAGGCAGTTTCATATGATTAATTGAAATAGAATAACTACTTATTTTGTAACTACATAAAAGTTACATCACAGTATTTCTCATAATTTTAACCTTTGATCGTCGGTTTTATTGTACTTCTTCATTAAATGGCGTGTTCTGTTTTGCATAGATATTGTTATTTCAGTACATCTAGCTAAAGAAAAAGAATATATGAGACACCAATGTGTTTACCACGTTTTTATTTTATCTTTTGAATTAATTTTCACATTGTTTTTAAAAATTTATAATATCAAAAGTTATGCAATTCAATATAAGAATGAAATAAGTCATTATTCAGCATGAAAAGGATACTTGATTTATCAGTCGCTCTTCCAACTTCCACGCCACACCAACTTCAGATCGTTTGACCCACATCAGTATTACTTAGCATATTGTAAATCAACGTTTAAAGTAAACCTTCATTTTAAATTGATCTCAAATTAATTATAACCCTTTATGAGATTTTTTCTCCAGGTTATTTATTCAATTCGGTAAAAATCAATTAAAAACTATTTAATATAACTTACATTTTTATCCTGAATTTTCTAGTTCAATTTGAATTATTCGTTCTTTGAAATAATTTTAAAATGTTAAAATATGAATAAGAAATGAACATAATTTTTTTTACTAATACTTATAAAATTGAGATAAATTCAAGCGATTAAATATTTGACAAATGAGGGAAATGATGTAAATTTCATTGCAAAAATGAAATATGTTATTGAAAATCATATCATAAATAATCTTACGGAAATTGTCCGGTGGATGTACAGTGAAATAAATCCAACATGTCCCAAAAACGCGGAACACACAAAACAAAAATACATTCAAAATGAACACAAAAAGTAACAGTTATAAATTTTTAATAGCATAAAATGTTAAAGATATAACAGTAATATCACTCAGCGAAATCTTCTTATAAGTTCTTTCTGTAATCAAAAATCCAAACAAGTAATCACTGAATCTTTTCATTTATGGGCATAAGCTTCTCAAAAAACCATGGAATTTTCAATAAGAATCTTTAGATCTCTGCTCCTAACAGAAGCAAAGCCAATTTTTTATTTTATTTTTTGAAAACGAAGATCCAGTAACGGAGATTAAGTATATATGTTATTTATTTCACAGGATTCGCAACAATGTTATTAAAAAAATTTTCAAAATATGAGGAAAAATTGATTGGCAACCAAGCAAATATCATTAAAAAGATATACATTTATAAATTTTAAGTTAATATAAATATTTTTAGCGAGAATATTTTCGGTATGGCATTACTAGAATTACTCTTAATTTTCCACAATGCATTCATGAGTGCATATTATATATTGTTACAAGTGGGTGAGCGCCGCGGAAGCACGTCGAAGTTGGTGACATTTGACGAGGAGCTTCGCGCCAGGCGGTTTGGTTTGACGAAAGGAATAGTCTGGGAGCTGCTGGATCGTACATGAAGCTTCGTGTGCTTTTGGGCACGCGCTTACTCGGCTATATAAGGGACTGGTTGCGCTTAGCTCCGTCAATTAGTTAGAGTTTCCTCTCGGAAGGGAAACGACTTGTTGAACAAGCGGATAACTTTTCTCGCTCGTTATTAGTGAGCTGTGTTTACGTTTGCTGTTAACGTTGTATTATTGAGCTCGCTGTGATTTACTGTTTGCTGTGCTATACGATATCTGTTTTTCAGTCTGTGTTTATTGTGCGTAAGGCTTGCATTTACGCTGTTAGTGACTGTTGACTGCTGACTGCATTATCTGAAGTTTTACTTTGTCAAGTCATCCTGTAAATAGCTGTAACTAAATTTGTTTGTGCTGTCCTCAAGTAAAATCCATTTAATCCGAACCCGCTACGCTAAAAATATAACACAATGATAAGAGTTTATGCGCAGCTAACTTATAAATGATGGTAATCATCATTAACATTATGATTAATTGATTACATTTTTTAAATCTATACTTTTATTGATAAGCATTGTGAATGATGATAGTAAATGCAATTATCTCTTTTTGTTTATGGATTATCTTCTTCTTTGAAGAAAATAACTTGGAAACATTTAAATTAAATTACATTTCAGAAAAGAAAAGCAATTAATTAATAATAATAAAACAGAGATTTATTTATTGATTAAAAACCCAAGAATAATTGCGCGCAGTCAGTTGTTTTATTGCAAGATTAATTAATTTTTCTAGATATTTTTTTTACCCATCTCGACCAAAACTTTCATTTAGGATATAAAACTAATCAATTTATCTTAGCCAGCGATGAATTTTAAACTTCTGATTGAGATTTGCTTCCTGTTTTAGTGTTCATTAATTAAGAAAGTATAAGTCATTAAAGAAAATCTCCAAAAGACGTCATTTAATCGACTCTATTCAATGAAATATCGAAGAAAGAAATATTTTAAATACTGAGCAATGCAATTGTGACGGAGACAAACAATTTGTGTTCTGTCAAATATTAATGTTTATGTTTTATCATGTCAGAACATGATATTGTTTTGTGAATGTGGTTTTCTGGAATCAACAAAAATCCGTTGACAAAAAGTAAAAGTTTTATTATGTGCTCGAGCATCTCAAAAAATCAGCTTTTAAATATTTGTCGCTAGGGATTTTAGATGTCATTTTAATGCATTTTTTTAAATGTAATTTAATCGTATCTTTTAACAATTTGTTTCGTATAAAATAAAAATAAAATTTTTTCTGCACGAGCATTTCAAAAATAAGCTTTTAATAACGTATTATTATCACATTTGCAAAAGCTCTGATTTAAAAAAATAAGTTAATGACTACAGAAAATAAAACCTAGAAAAATGTCATTTTGAGCACGTGATTATATGAAATGAAATAAATAGGAAATGTGATGTTTTTTAAAACAATAAATGCTAGACAATTTTTTTGGATCGTTTCCAATACTAAAGTGACTCATTCAATGAAACAATTATAAATGAATAAAAATATAATTTAACTCGCACGAGCACGTGGTGCTTGGTCGTTCGACTAATTATGTTCCGACATGATACATTGAAATATGCATAGCAGATTTCATTTTAATCTTTTATTATTTTTTCTCTTCTTGTCGAATCTGTAAAAATTTCGGAATGTTAGTATTCTTTTATATGATTAGGGTTTTTATTGATTGTGCCAATTTTAAAAAGTACAAAAAATTTTATATTCATAAATTCTGAGACATCTAACTTTTATATACACTAAAACAACTAACTACACCATAAATATTCGGAAATAAACATAACGTTTGATGATCAAACGGTTTCTTCAATAAAACCTTTGTCTCACTTTTACAATATCATCTGTGCGTACACGTGAAAATAGTGGTCTTTTAAGTATAACAAAATTTCCTTTCGGTAATTTGGAAGACAAAAAGTCGATTTTTTTACGTTTGAATTATTATTTGGAAACATAAATAGTTGGTTTTGGAAACAATCAACATTAAGCCCTGAAAATAATTTTAGCACCTAACTTCTAAGATATTGAAGTTATCGAGAAAGGTTAAATACAAAAGTTGTTTGTCTTAATAAAGGACTGACTTGACTAATTGTATTTATTATCATGTCAAAACGTGATGTTGTTTTGGGGATGAAGTTTTTGGAGTCAACAAAAATTTGTTGGCAAAAAATAAAAATAAAATTATTATCTATACGAGCATCTCAAAAAAAATCATCTTTTAATAACGTGTTGCCATTGCATTTACAAAAGCTCTGATTAAAAAAATAAGTTAATTTCTACAGCAAATAAAACATAGAAAAATGTCATTTTGAGCACGTGGTTATATGAAATGAAATAAATAGGAAATGCGATATTTTTTTAACAATGAATGCGAGACAAAGTTTTTTTGGATCGTTTGCGATACTAAAGTGACTCATTCAATAAAACACTTATAAAGTGAATTAAAATGTAATTTAACTTGCACGAACACGTGGTGCTTGGCCGTTCAAGAAATAATGTTCTGACATTATACGTTGAAATATGCATAGTGGATTCATTTTAATCTTTTGAACTATAAGTTGAAGTAAAAATCAATTCTTTGCGGTGTAAAAATCAATTATTGCTATCCTTAATATTAAGAACATTATAGCGAAATGAAAATTTCAAACTCCTACCCGTACATACACCGCTTTGATTTATATGGGCCATTTAGAAAATCATCTGAGGTTCTTACATTTCTAAAAACATATTCCAAGGCAAGATCCAAATGAAATTACTCTCTTTATCATGTTTTCATGATTATATGGACACAGTGTTATACTCACAGTATGTAATTTAATAAAGATTTTTGAACGAAGGTTGGTTTTGGGTTCTAGGAATTACAATCGATGAAGAAATTTTCCTGAAATCTTGTCATGAGAGGAAACATGGCGATATGTAGTCTTCCTATGGGAATCTACCTGGAAAAACACTTCTGAAAAAAAAATTGGTTTTGAAATTGGTTTTCAAATACTAAAAGGTTTAGTACCGTTGTTCTATGGATTTCTCTTGCTTTCAATTTGAAACTTTTTCCAATTCGAAAAGCTTTACAGAACCTCAAAGAGAGCAGTTTTGCAATGGTGCTGCTCTGTAAAAGCACACGATTTACCTACTTCCTGAGTGAAAAGCCCATAACAGCACACTAGACGGTACGATTTTGCAAAAAGCGAGGAATAAAAAATACATGTACGAATTTGAAATAAGAACTACTTTTGCTTCTTGAAGAAAAGTTTCCATTTTTTTTTCTTCTATTCCCCCTACCTAAGAATGAAACATCTGAATTCTTCCTTCTTTTCTTGGGGTCTTTTCCACCAGACTAAACCCCCGTGTATCCCCAGAGACCTTGGAGCAATTTCGGATCTTAATGGTCCCCGGAATCGTCTGCAATCCCTTCCCCGAGACCCATAGTGGGTCTGAGGAGAAAATGGAACCTTAAGAATCCAGATGCCTCTTCCGAGGGTCTGTTCACAAGTAAAAGGGAGGTCGTGGAAGATAAAAACGAATCGTTTTGTTTTTGGAAATGCCCCCTCTTGAATAACATATATCTTTACATGGTGTTAAAGACTGCTGTGGATTCAAGCTTATTTCCAAAATAAGAAGTTTTAAGGTTAAACGTTTATAATAAACTAGACCAGGGTTTATCGCGATCCCCAGGGGGGTCACGGGATATGTCCAAGGGGGTCGCGAGATGTGGAAGAAAAGTTTAAAGAAAATTAATTTATTGTAGTATTTTTCATTAAAAAAAGAGTACACACAAAGCTTTTAATACACATAAAAGTTGGTTTTTGTTGGTTGGTGTTTTTTTTCAATTAGTTAGAGGGATACATGTGCTTGTTTGGAATTAACCCATTTTTTAATGCCTGGAAAGAGATTTAACACGCAAAACAAGGCTATTTTCCTGTGTCAAACGATTTCTTGATTATGTTTTTAAATTTATCATTATAGAGAATACTTGTTCACAGTTGTAAGATGCAGAAAATGGACTTAAAGTCTTTAATGCTGTTGTAGACAGTTCTGGGTATTCCTTTTTAATACGTACCCGAAATTTGTCGACATACGCTTTGCCAGAAGTTACCTTAGCTGACTGATCACTTGAAATCTCTCTTGAAATCTCAGCTTTTGTTACGGCTTGCTCACTGAACGGATTGAATATCCACTAAACCCCACTCATATCCTTAACTGGAATGTAATCTGTAAACTGTTCAATCAAAGTTTCGAGATGAGATGATACTAGTAAGGAGAGAGATGAAGTGTCAAGGGATGTGGCGCCAATACCCGACACATACTCAACAAACACTTGAGGACGTGTACAATTTTCAAAATCTCTATCTAAACTTTAGACAGAGTTAAAACTTTGGGGGGGAGGTCACCAAAATACTTAGTCTAAAAAGGGGCTGGCAATGTCTAAAAGTTTGAGAACCCCTGAACTAGACCAAAGTTTCTTAAATTATCAGTGGCCACTTCATGTCATTTTTGGATTTCGAGAACATTTTTAAAGCAGGATTTCGTTTAATTCTTCGGAATAATTGGTGATCAAAAATAATGAAGTGAATTCATAGGTGTTAACCTGTGACAAATAGAACTGCACATATTACTTAATATTAAGTTACACGTTTCTCTACACAATGTTTTGATGTCAATTCCTAATTGCCCTGATGGAATCAAATTCCAAGCCATTATAATGTCATTAGAAATCTTAAAAATTTAGGGTAATCTGTATTGAAACAACAAACTGTCTTTCAAGTTACAGTAATTTCATTTTCTGTTTATGCATGTAACATTTTTTTTTTGTGTATTACAAAGCTCATTCCAGACATTAAAAAATTGGTTAATTCCGAACAATCTCATGTATCCAACTAATAGAACACAAAAGCCAACTTGTATGTATATTAAAAGCTGTACGTGTACTCTTTTTTTTAATGAAACCTACAGCAATAAATTAATTTTCTTTAAACTTTTCTTCCACATCTCTCGATCCCACTTGGGGTCGCGACCCACCTTTTGAGAACCCCTGGTATAGCCTATGATTTCAAACACGAATAAAATATAATCTTAACGTACTCTATTCTGATAAAATAAATTGAGAGCAAAATTTGTCCTCTCTTGTCAACATATAGATTTAATCTATTCAAAGCTTCTTCTCTAGAATTTCGAAATACCAAGTATTTTAGATGCATGTCCCAGTTTATAGTAAGCAAGCTTTTCCTGATTTATAGTACCCATTAAATGAAGAAATTCTAAAAGAATTCGCCGAAATTCTTGCTCTCAAGTTACTTTTCCGGGGCCCTTTTTGCCCAATACAAATATTCTAGAACGAAAAAGAATGGCCGAATGTGAAATTCCAGAGAATATGAGGTCGGTCCTAGAGTATCAGGTGAGATAGATGATGTTGAGCTTTTTCCTGACAGAACCTAGTCCCGGAGAGCACCTTGGACGACATTCTTTCCCGATTTTTTTATGGGATACAATCGCACGAGAAATGAAAAGAAGGAAGAAAAAAATATCAACCCAAAGGAAATCCTCACTTATCTCTGGTTCAAGCCGAGTTTTGGATCCCCCCCTTTTTTTCTTTCTCTCTTTCTAGTCCTTTTTGCATTCCTTTATTTCAATCCGGAGCAAAACAAATTTTTGAAAACAAAATCCCTTGTCTGTGGATTTTGGTTCCTTCAGCATCTGGACGAAAAAGGATGTATTTTTTCCCGACCTTTATTTTTTTATATATATATTTTTTAAGGAAAAGAGGGGGAAAAAGTTTCCATGGTTTGTTTGTTCTGCTATATCCAGTTTTAGACTTATGGATAGAAATCTCATAGGAAATTGTTCTTATAAATAAATAATGCCTATTTTGACATAATGTCGTTCTGCATTTGCTGTTTTTCAATTTTATGTGTCCTTTTGGCGTGATAGACAATTTACGTTGACTTAAATCGCTGGATATTTGAAACCTTATTTTTGTCGAGTGAATGAATTGCAGAGTTTTTAGATAATGAAACTTGTTACACAAATGTTGGTTTTTTTATTATAAAGCGATGACAGTTTTTCTGTAAAGATATATATTTTAAGCTTTAAGATGGAGAATTATGTGGTTTTAATATTCCATAATTTGCTATCAGAAGAAATTCAATTCTTTCATTAATATTCTCTCAGCTTAATTTTGAAATACATATGTGAGATAGATTATTTAGTTAGCTAAACAATTGTTTAATTATTATTTCTTAGGTAATTAATGTTTTTTGATTAAGAAAAAATCAAGATATTTACTAAATTGGAGTTATAAATCTATATTTAATACTTTTCGTGCTTCGAAAATTAATAAATCTATAGGCAAATATATACATTGATATTATATATATTAAGAGTTAGAGTGGGTCAACTCACAATTTTAACTTTACTGAGTTAAGTATCATAATATGTATATACGTATATAATTCTTCATCAGTTCTTTTAAGTTCTGGCTTTAATTAGAGACACTATGGTGTAATTAAATTTAAAATTTAATTTAAATAATAAATATTTATGAAGAAATAATAATTAAAAGTTATTTTCAATTATTTATATGCTAAATGTTCCTATTATTATTCTAATGCATTATTCTTGTGAGAGCCTAATCAAATCTTCTAAAAACGTTAGACTCTTCAGATAGCGGGGTTTTAATGCCGTGATGTCTAGGTTTTTATAAAAAAAATATTTACAGGTTAGTTTCTAAGCCCAGATTAAAATAATGCAAACGAAGGTTGAAGAGACTTCTTTAAAAAATAAAAGAATCTATTCAGAATTAAAGGGGAATATTTTCAGGGGCAGTATTCGCAGGGAAATATTAAAAGAATTAAAACACGGAGATATTAAATAAACAGAAAGTTTGATTATTTCCTCTAGGAGGACGTTAGAAGTAGGAACATATTATGACTGAAAGCATATTACCGCGTAGCTTTGCGAGAGGGAACCGCTGACGCGTGAAAACGTCTTTCCTTTACGGATGTTAGTGAGGCCTCTGCCTCAATATTAATTGGGCCAGCTTTTCAAAAGCTTGATATATGGCGTTGCTCTGGAATGTTGTACCAATTAAAAGTATCGTCCTCTGGGAAATGATATAACCTTTTTACAATTCTCGCTTTGAGTTATGTCTATCATCGGATGTTGATAAAAAAATGAAGACAAATGATGGTTAAATAAAATAGTTCTGTGGAATAACTTATATCTATAAGATTTCGTGTGCATTTCTGATTTTGTAGGTATTTCTATACAAAAAAAAATAATAATAAAGTACAGATTTGCACGTTCCTTGAACAGCAAATCTGTACTTTACTGAACATTTTTTTTAAATTTTTGTTTATAACAATAGTCTTTTTGAACATTCTGAAAATGAAAAAGGAAAAATAAAATGTTGTATATGTATATATTTTCTACATGAATGCAGTATCTGTTCACGTAAAATTTAAATAGATTGAAAAAATGGAACTGCTGATGCCCATAAGCGTAATACTATATTCTATCAATCGTATGTTTTTGATGAAATTTCACCTTAATTTTATTCTTCATTTTGATTTACAAAAAATATTCCATGAATCCATTTGTAAAAAAGTTATCGATCCCAAATGAATATTTCAATAGAAAACTATCAGGAATAATAATTAAAAATAAACGTTTAATAAGTAGTAAGAGTATTAGAGAAATTTGAATGAAGCGCTTAGAATTCCTTCTAATTTTAAAATTACTTTTAATATATAATGATTATAGAATCCAACAGAAAAGAAAGTGACCAGTGAATATTATAACTAGTGACTCTATTATAATTCTTTATAGAAGCTTGACTACTAGTGTTGAAATAAATATATTTTTTAACCTTTCTTTATTATTAGTGTCAAATTCTTTATTATTAGAGTAAAATTCTTTATTATTAATGTCTATTTCTATTATTAGAGTCAAAAAATTATTGACTGCTGCAAAAATATGCCCAAATTTTATTTCAGAATTTACTGCATGAAAGCTTCACTATTAGTCCTTTAAATTTCAATTTAAAAGTCAATTTAACGGTATAATTTAACTAAACCTTATTTAAATTAATTCACTAAAACTTTAAAAAACGTCATTTGATGAAGTCAAAGATAACAAATGACGATTTTGAAATCATCCGAATATAAGAAAATGAATTTGTTTATTAGAAACCCATCTAGAAATACGAGTATATAATGTGAAAAAAAAACATTCTGGCTAAGATTATTATACTTTAGGTTAAAATGCATGAATTTGAAAATCAAGATACTTTTACATAATTAAAAGGAAAGAACTGCAAAGTTGTTAAAAAACATTTCTATTCAGTTTTGCCATTATTAAACTCATAAATAAATTATTGTGTTAAATTATTTTATATAACTGCTTCTTAAAAATAAAATTTAATTATGAATATAATAAAAAATGTTCTATAAAAGATGGAAGTTATGGTTTATATTAACTCTTTGTACTCGGATAATGCCTCTGATTCACCATTCAAGACTGTGCATCATTTTAACGTTTTATTTATTTATTTTTCAAATTTAATTGTTAAAACGCCTACATAATGGTTAAGAGATATAGATTAATTTTTCAAAGAAATTTGAATTAAAAGAATTATGTATATTTAATTTTCATAGCAATAAAACAAATCTTTGTATTAAGTGAATAATTTTGCATCCAATTATTTTTCTGAGTGTGAAGGGTTAAATATATTACGTATCATTCTCAATTTATTTTGATAAAGATCATGTTTGCTTTTGTTAAATGATTATTTTATTTCATGGTTGCTTTTTTTAAATTATACGAAATCTTGAAAGGTATATTTAAATTGTTTTTTTTAATGTTAAACTTTATGAATGAAACGGGCACAGTCATTTTAATATGAAAGATAAAATTCTTTTGAATCTAGCTTCAAACATTTTATATGGTATTTGTTTATTCGAGCTATTTCAATTTCTCGAGAACAAAAAGATGAGTTTTTAAATTAAATTAGTAAAACACAGCATACTAAACAAACAACAAATAAATAACATAACATAACATCGCAAAGTGAAAAGTTTTCTAATCTATCGAAATGCGTGCAACAGATTTGCATATTCATTTATTTTACGCAACATTCAATCGTATGATTCGAAAGCGATGAATTTCCATTTAATTTCTTACTCTTTTACGGTATAAAATTCATTTGAATTTCAATTTTCAAAAGAGAACTCTTATGACAGCTTCACTCATATTTCGCAGCTTTATGGTCAAAGAACCTTTCATAACCTTATTCGAGTCGAAGCAAAAGCGAACAAGTAATCCATTTTTCATTTTCCCAATCATCTGAAGTACTACATTCTTCTTTTGAAGAATTCTGAAATTGATTGGAAATAAGCAAACAAAAAGTCCTTTGTCCCTTCTTCTGTAACGAGGATGTTTAGAGATTCCATTTGCATGCAAATTGGCAGAATCTTTTAAGTTATCACGGCTGTTAATCTTTCTATCGACCTAATTATTTTAAAGCTACGGTTAGAGTTACAGCTATGGTATTGAAGAAGAAAGAATTCGAAAAAAAATCATATTAGCATAATGATTTGCATATGTTTCACTTACCTTTGGTGTTTGTTTGAATTATGATGAGATACGGTCCAATTTTGATTTTTGGAAACAATGAATAATGGTAAGAATAAAATAATTTCTCTTTGTTTCAAACTAAAAGCAGTGTATTTGATTGAGAAAAATATTTCAGCAAGATATGCTGCTGCAATAATAATTTCAGTTTATATTTTTTTAGTTCGAAGAATATTTTTATAAAATAATATAAAGCTAAGAAACTTTCGAAAAAGAGTAAAGATAATACCCTAAAAATAAAAATGCAAACGATTTTGAATTCTTATTTAAATAAAGTATTCATATTAATTTCTACTTGTATATATTAAATTGTTTTTGATGGCAATACTTGAGAATTCATCGAAGTAAAATTTATTTTTATGCGATAAATGTTTGAATTTTTATTCCTATTTTTATGTTGAAATGTCTGCATATTGGATGTGATAAAAAGTAATAATTGAAATTATTGTTCCATTCCAGAATAAAGTAAAAATTTTCAATGTACACATTAAAAGTTTATCTGGCAGTGATTATTTAGATGGTCGAATTATTTCTTTTATAAATTTTATCTGCAAACGATTATTTAAAAAAACAAACGAATTTAAATTATTTTTGTCATAGTCTATATTTTATTTGTTTGTTGTTCATTTGTGCATGAAATTATTCTTGATAATATTATTTAAAAGATTCATGAAGAAAAAATGTTAAATATTTTTTACTTTTTCTTTTATACAAGAAGTCTTTGTTTTAAATTCATTGAAATTATTTTTTTATAAGGAGAAAAACTGAAAATTTGTTTACATCGTATTGATAATTTATATAAATTTGTGTTTTGGAAATTCCTTGTGAAATTTATGTGTTTAGTTTAGAACAATTACAAATAAAGTTTGCTTATGTATTTTTTTTTGTTTCTTAACAGACCTTGAAGGGCAACACGAATACATACACTGTGGTTAAGAGAAAATTGAACCCTGTCGTTATTGCTACGAAAATTCGGTTCATCCCATTCAGCGTTCATCTCCGTACCGTGTGCATGAGAGTCGAAGTATATGGGTGCCCATGGAAAGGTGAGATACGTTTTGATATAATGAAAGTAATCCATAAAATGAGAGATAAATGAAATAATTGTTTTTACTTCTATACCATTTTATCTCATATATAAATGCAACTTTATAAGCCCACAAATCTATACTAATAATTACGTATGTGTGGGTATACGCTTTTATGGTATCATTAAAAACAGCGCCATCTGTTGGACTCCATTATCAAAAAAATTTTTTTTTTAATCTGTTAAAAGTGTGACAGCTCATGATCAAATGCAACGTTATGTCTAAATGTCTAGGAAATTGATGAAGAACCTTCAGAAATTACCGCTTTTGAATTCGAATCTTGTTCAAATTTTCAATCGCGTTCGTAGCTTTTTATTCATCCACTCAAGTTCAAATGATTTTTTTTAACTTGTAGTGGTTGACAGTTGATGATAATACCGTTTTTTCAATTATTTATTTATTAATTTGTTTAATTTTTTGTGAATTAAAAGCTTAACTTTTCCGACAAAAATATTCATTTCTCCACCGCCAAATGAGTAAAATTTTCAGTTTGTTTTTTTCCCACGCTAATGAGGTTAGGCTTAATATGTTTCCGACCTATTAACTCAAACGATTCATGTTTATTTTCTTCGTGTTTCATGCATTTAAAGGTAAACATTATAAATTTATAGATTTTTTGGATTTCTTTTGAAGTACTTTTAAATTAAAATAAAACATAATAAAAGGAAATTAAAAATTTCTAATCAATATTGCTTCTCCCCAACTGGAGTAGAAATTTCCAGCATGCGCAGTGTGTTCTTATTTATTTGCAACGGATACTGACTAGATTTTATTTTGGCCATGTATAATTTTTGATCAATTTTTTATATGTGTTGTAATTATTTAATAAAAAGTAACTAAAATAAAAAAAATTCTTTGTTGGCCTAAGTAAGAATTGACGTAATTTTTTTGTATTACTTGTTATTCATATAGATTCTACAAATTTATGGCGTTTATTGCAAGGTATTCGAAAATATTTTTACAAGAAAAGTATTTTATGCCGGTTCAAAATATGAAAAACTGGATACAGGATACCAGTTTATAGTCTTGCAAATTGTTTTCTTCATTTTGGATATTTTTAAATATCTTTTTCCCTAATTTCCCAATAATAGCTTACATTTTCGGCTTGAAATTAAAAACATTTTCATTGTTTCGCCAAATATTTAACAGCAGCATTTCCTTTCATTTTTGAAAAAGGATTTTGTTTGGATGTGTGTATTTCACAACATAAGTAAAATAAAGTTTAATTACAACACCACAAAATTTAGATGATGTAAAAAACGCGCGTGTACGTTTTTGCTAACTCTTAGATATCATTCAACTAGTTTCTATTGAAAAGATCTACATAGAGAACGAGTGAACGTATTATGAAAGACAGCTGAAATGGTAAGGCTGAAAATTGGAGAAAATCACTAACATGAAGTTAACATCTACATGATTTAACTCAAATTAAATATAAACAATTCCTCCCGAAGATCCAGCTGGTCGCCAAACGCAACGAGAAAAAGAAATACTTAAAATAAATAGATATTCCAGTAATTTTCCTTTAACCGGGCGCAAGCAAAAAATCTCCAAAGAAATTTGGCAGAAATTTACATTATTTGGCGATTTTTCGCTTTAATATCTGAAAATTGGAGAAAAACACTAACACGAAGTTAACATCTACATGATTTAACTCAAATTTAGATGTAACCAACTCCTCCGGAAGATCCAGCTGGTCGCCAAACATAACTAGAAAAAAAAATACTTAAAATGAATAGATATTCCAGTAATTTTCCTTTAACCGGGCGCAAGCAAAAAATCGCCAAAGAAATTTGGCGGAAATTTACATTATTTGGCGATTTTTCGCTTTAAAATCGCCGTAAGAAATATAGCGGAATTCTATATTATTTGGCGATTTTTCGGTTGCGCCCGGCTAACAGAAAAGTACTATGTAATACATATAAAATTATATTAGAATCTAAATAAATAGACCTCGACTTCTCATTACCGAAAATTCCGAGGAAGATATTTGTTTCAGAAATTCTTCCTCCTATATAAAGGAGAGTCCACCTTTCCTTTGCATATTTTTTTGTAAGAGGAATGTAGTAATCTGAATAAAATTCCTGTGACGGGAAACATATATAAAGACAACATTCCCGAGATAGCGTCCATTATCTGTACCGAGTGGCTCGTTCATCATCATAGAGTAAATAAACCAAAAAGGTAAAGGGAGACGAAGAAGAGGATAGAAGAAATGAAAAAAATAAATGGAAGAAATGAAGGAAATAGAAAAATGCTTAAGAAAAGAAGAATCGTTTTAAATGGCAGATCCTTAAGAGAGCGGGCGGTTTACGATAAGGGGCGGCAAGGGCTTTTGCCGTAAATTAACTCCCTTAAGGAACACAGCGTACCTCCGGTGCTAAATTTAAACGTGGGAAACGAACAGCAGGGATTTTAGGGATGGAAAAAAATAAAACGAAAGAAAAGGGGTATTAATACAAAACTGGAGCAATTCCCGTCAGCTTTGCATAACGGAACGCTCATTCCTTTTGAACAGAAACGGAATGCTCCCAAAGCAGTTCTTTCTTTCTTTCTGTTTTTCGTAAAATGGAATGAATTTTTCTATCCTGGATGGCTGTATTTTGGACATCTTCTTCTAAGAATTTTTAACATCTGGTTTAGAATAATTGTATGGATGTTCGGATGTCATAGTAAAAATAATTTCCCCGAAAAAGAATTAAAAATTTTCTGTTGTAAATAATTACTTTGGATTTTTTTTCCTAAGCGCCCGTTTGTATGTTTATTGGTTATATATAAAAAGAAATAACTATGCAATTCATGAGGAAAATTAATTATATTTCTTCGTTATATTTATTTTAGTAGATATTATTTATTTTTTATTATTTTATGAATATTATTAATTTTTTTTATTAAAAAACTGTTTTATCTTGAATTTATTAGTTTGTAAATCTTAATTATGCATATTTAGAATGAAAGATTTTTTATCTATTATATTAAATTATTAACAGAATCAACAACTGAAGATATTTTTAAAAGAATCTCAATTTTTCTGAAATTAAAAATTTACTATCAAATTGTCGCTCTTAATATAAAAATTTTCTTTCAATTCAGTCGTTTGTCTTTTATTGTTATTTATAATATCTTTTTTCTATTCTAAATTGAACTGTAACATAGCTGGGAAAAAATTAAATAGCAATTTAATTTCTTTGGCGTACTACTAAATGTTATTTATTTTTTTTATTAATTAACTGTTTTTAAATTGATTAAAGATATCATATTGTGAGAAAAAGATTCTTCCTTTATTTTAAATACTTTTTCAATTAATGAATTTTGGAATTGTAGAAAAAAATGGCATTATCCCATTTCTTCTAATTTTGAATTTCTATTTTCATAATTATGCAGTATCCATTTTCAAATAAACAATTCATTTATTTTTGTATGAAAAAGAATATTCTTATTTTTCCGTTGAACACAATTTTCCATTATACATATTTAAACTTTTCATTTTGTTTTACAATTTTTTAAATAGAATTTTGGAAAAATACCTTCTCTGGTAAATTTTAATATCATTTCTATCATTCAATTAATTTTAGTTTTTAATATCATCGAATATCGTTTTCATAAGTTTCTTGTGCAATCATTTTAAATTGAAAAACTACTTTTTTCCCAAATTTTTAAAAAATAATTCTGTCATTTGATTCTGAATATTTGACATTCTACTTCTAAAAGGAAATTGATATAGAATATTTTTTTATTTTTCTGAAGCGAAATCAAATCTATATATTACTGGATTTTCTCATAACTTGTATTTATCGAATTTGATCAAATATTACGAAATAGCTTTTTAGCTTCAAAATTTATTTAAGAGAAAATTGGTTGAGTGTAATATCTTTGTGAATTTCAAATTGTATGTTAAATCCAATAAAAAATTAGCAAAACAATTTTCATTCAAAAAAATAGTTTTTCAATTTTTTTTCAAGAAAGACAAAAACATGTATTCTAACTTTACTAAATTTCTAAGACCTTTTAAAATTTTAATGGTTGGCTGTTTCTATATTAGGAGAAAAATTTTGAGTTTTTTTATTATTCTTATCTATTATTTTAATAAGGCAATTTTCATTACTGATATAATTACTGTAAAATGATTTTCTAATAAATTTCTGACTAAGTAGATTTAATTTTATTTTTGTTCATATTTTACGTAACATATGGTATTGATTATATTATACCGGACAATAATATATGGTGACTTTAAATTTATAAACCTTCATTTTTCAACGGAAAAATGATATCAATTTATATGAAAAATTTGTAAATTCACTGAATCTCTTTGAATTGGAATAGTGGTGTCTGCTTTCTTTAGAACACTGATCATATTTGTGTCTATTCATTCAACAAATTTTAAAATTATATATAAAAATGTATTAAACTAAACAAAATTGTGTTTAAATGCAATTTTTTAAAAAAATTAACGAAAAAAGAGCAGAATGAGATTTTATTAAACATTAATTTAGATATATAGATCGACGATTTCTCCAATCTATCTGATATAAAACTATATAAATTAAATTTAAAATAAATGATAATCAACTTTTTAAAGAAAACTATTATAATTTTAGAGGGAAAAAGGCAATGATTTTATTTCTATCTGATATGATATTCTTTTCTTTGGTCTATGATAATCTGAGTTTTAAAAAGAAACTTATTAATTTTTTATACATTTATGAAAGTTTTCATTTTCAAATTTTTTCAGGTGTTTTAGATATATTTTTTTACATTTATAAACTTAAGATAGCCTTTCTCTCTTAAGGAAAAAAATGAACACTATCATTTCACTAGAATTATTATTCCTTAAAATTTGGCGATGTAAATTTATTATCGCCAACTAAAATAAACATCTTCGCCAACATGATCACTAGCTGTGACAAAACTGCTAATGGCGTATCGCGCAAAGGACAAAATGAAAAAAAAAGAAGGAAAAAAATCCCATCTTGAAAAAATAAATAAAAATGAAATAATAGATGCACAACATACTCCTTCTACTTTTCCCCTAATTTTTTTTGTTACAATAAAAAAATATTTTGTACACAGAAGACTTTCCCCCTTTTTACCGTGGCTACCTTTCCCTATAGCACATCCGAGCATTACAAAGGAAAAAACATTAGAGGCTGAATGAAAGATGGCGGCTGCTATTAATTCATGAGGGTAAAAGGAAAAGCTCGGTTGTTGTTTTGTGGCGTTGCGTGAGTATTTTAATGCGTTAAATAATTGGTTCTGAAGATGCGGACCAAGAATTTAAATTAGTTTTGCCTGAGTATGTGTTAAGAAAATTGCACTTCCATTTATTGTAAAGGAGGTAAAGTTTTACATTGTGTTAAAGCCGCGTGCTGTGTAATTTTTTGGGCGTCCTTTCGGAAACTTTGAAATATTGGTTTGCTTTCCTACCTGAAAAGCATTTTGCATACAAGTTTGCCCCCATTATATTTATGAAAGCTTAATTTTGAAACATGAATGCATCGATCTCGTTTTACGATATTTGTATGTTTGCTTAGAGTGGATATTTAAGTATAGTTGTAAATTTAAAGCTTTGACAAGATTTTTTATACTCTAACATTTCATTGAACCTTACTTTTCTGTGATTCCATTTTATGTGATTCTTTACAACTATGCTCTAAACTTAAAAATATTTTTTAAAAAGGGTCAGATTTTGTATTTTTATATGGAAAAATATTTTACTTTAAAACAAAACTTATCACAATTAAATGTTTTTTTAAATATTATTTCGTATCATTAAAATAATTATCTTCTGATTTTGCCTATGCTCCTTATTTAGAGTGGAGAGGTTTAAAGAAGTTGAAATGAAATCTGGATATTGCACTTTAAAAACGATGCTGAATATTGTACTTTAAGAATGAAACTGAAATGAATTTGAATATTTTACTTTAAAAGGAAATAAAGCCCCATAATTTTTTTTAATTTCTTCCAAGCTTTTGATACCATTTGGTTTCATCGAAATAATTTGCTTTTGATTAATTTTAAGTTCCTTCTTTAGGGTGGAGATGTTTAATGAAACTTAAATGATAATACATTAGAAAATAACACCAGAAAGGGTAATGTTAAATGTATTAGCTCTAGTTTTGAATTGAAAAGTTAAAAGAAAATAAAAATAGTAAACAAGGAAAACAGTATATTAAATATGGAATAATTTTATTAGACTTATAGTTGGAAATTATCGTGAATTTACCGAAGCTTTATCAAAAATCTTCTTTGAAAGTATTGTAAATTACTGACCTATGTTAAAAAAAATCTTTACAGCAAGTAGCAAGAAATCATGTTGCTGCTGATATATCAACTTCGATCCCATATTTCATGATAGATTAGTTGTAAAGAATTTTAATGGGGAATTGTAATTATCTCTTCTTAAATTATATATTTTTAAAAACTATTCAATTAGGATTCGAGTTCATTAGTTTAACTAAAAATGAAAGTCTGTACATTATAACAGTTTGTGTGCAAAATTGAAATTTTCAACAAAGCAATAGTCAATTTCGGAAAACTTCAAATGTTGAATTTTTTTAATAATGTATTACAATAATAGTTTCATCTCAAAATATATCCGTTGGAGTTGACACCTAGAGACTATCTCCTGGTTAAAATTAAATCTACATTTGTCTTTTACATGAAGCTCCGAATAAATTGTCGATAATTCAGAATTTCTTTATGACAAGTGCATTCAGCAGACTCATATGCAAAAATAAAATAAAAATTTCCACTAGCGCATATTGCAAAATATAGCAAAACGTGAATCGTTTGAATTAAAATATATGGCATTTAATCCTACAGTGCATAATATTTTATCTATTTATAAAAAATATGTGTTATGAAAAGCTGCATATAATCCAGGAAAATTATTTAACAAATTTTAAAGTATTATTTTCGTGAATTATTTTTAAAATTGGTATGTGGTACATTTTAATTTTAAAATTAAAACGTACTAAATGGTTACATTAAAAATTAAACAATATACTAGGGATATAAATTGCATTACAATAATTCTGCAATAAAATTAAAAGTCACTTTTTATCTATGTATTTTTATGAGGCAAAAAAAACATTTTTATTGTATTTTTAATGGTATAGTACAACAACATACAACAGCCGTCTTAGTATTTGTCCAGGTTTCCAGTTTAAAACTAATTCCATTACCATTATTATAATCTATCAAACTTTTCTGCAAAAGGATTCAAAACGAATTTTTAAATATGCATTGTAGTATTTGTCCAGGTTTCCAGTTTAAGATTAATTCCATTACCATTATTATGATCTATCAAACTTTTCAACAAAAGGATTTAAAACGAATTTTCAAACATTCATTGTAGTATTTGTCCAGGTTTCCAGTTTAAAACTAATTCCATTACCACTATTATAATCCATCAGTTTTTTCTAATAAAGGATTTAAAACGAATTTTCAAACATTCATTGATACACTTTGGAACTGGCGTGTGACATTTATAATTGGAAATAAAAAATATGTAGCAAATGTCTGCACGATGCTCTTAATTGTTAAAATGAAATTCAGTAAGATCAAAGGGGGATTCCTTCTTCGAGTTAAACAAAGAAAAACTCATTTTGTTTCAAGTTGAAAGTACATCCTGACAATCATACATCAAATACCTCAACCCACAAATTCTTCATTATTTCTCATATTAAAATTTCATGTACAAATAAATTTCCAATAAACATGTACATACTTATCGACGCCAAGCATATCTTTACTTTCGAAAGACCAGGGGAAATATTTAAGATTAAAAATATTTTTAAAAAATCACCAATACGGAAATTCTATTGAACACGCCATTTATCCAACCCATCCTCCCACAGCCAATTTAATCGGCCCCCCGCGCCACAAATCACCCCAATCCAAACATCGAAGGAATACAGGTAGGCAGAGCAGATAATTGTGCCTTCTTCCGACTAAGTTATTTTTCTTTTGTCAATCCTTAGGCGGAATAACAATTAATTTGCTATTCCCTTACACCCCCTTCGATCTCATCCCCCACCTCACCCCAAATAAGACGCTGATTTAGAAAGAAGGGGAAAGAGTTTCGCAAGACAATTTTACCTCCTCCAAGGCGTGGGATTTGGTGGAACTGGGAACAGGTGTTACAGCCGAAGAACCTATTCACCATCCTTGGTAAAGGGGCTTCACCCCTGAACAGTCAGTGGAGGGTGGGTTTGCCAGAAGTTGAAATTATCGCTCAATCTTTAGTTTAGCGCCGAATTTAAGGGCAAAGACTACTTGGTAAAGTAAGTAACGGGGAGTTGTATTTTAGTTTGAATGGATAGATTCGTTCAGATTTTAAATGGGTTTGAGGGATATCAGATTTGGATCTCGAAAATAGAATAGTAGTAATCTGAATCGTGTTCGAAAGTATCCAAATTTAACAAATTAATGCATTAAAATATTTCGTTGAAGATTTGGATAATGCTATCCATTTCATTTTAGAATATATATTGAATAAAGCAGTTTTGGCATTCTAGTCAGTTTTGTGTGTTTTCGTCATAAAATTATTCATATATGTTATGAATTATCCTAATTTCATGTATTATTATAATCGCTTCATATAGAAATGATTCTTATAATGATAAAACGAATAAAATACAGCAGGTATGAACAATGAGGATTCACATTATTTATTCAATGTTTTGTACATTTTGTCTTATACTAAAATTTTCATCTAAAGTAGAATAATTTTAATAATGCTACCCTAGATTTCAACTTTTATTTATGCATAACTGGGGAAGTCATCTGCAATGATGCTTTTTGATGACTGAAGTTTTAAACAGAAAAAAGTTACAGATTGGTCCCGGTTATTTTTTTCCTATGCTTTTATACATTCTGTTAGATTCAATCAAGTTTTAACATAATTTGTTTGTTAAACGCAAATCCTTACTTTATGACCGATGAGCAATAAATTAGAAATATCTGCATTACATCTCATAGATTCAAACATTCATAAGCCGTTTACTATTATTTTAGATGATTAGTTATTGATTTAGCTATTTTTCGATTAATTTATATGATCATAGCTCCAACTTATGAAATCATTCTCAAATAGTCTTCATACAACTTCGAAACGTATGTTAATGTAAGTAGATTAATCCGATAGGATATCTGTTCTAATAAAACAAACATCAATATTCTTGTTTAATAAACTAAATTAGCAAAAATTGGAAATCAAAAGAATAATAATAATAATAATAATGAAATTAATCCGGCCTGAAGATTTTTTCAAGGGTCAGGCAGGGATTGGTTTAGAATAATCTGTTTAGGTAAATTAATATTTTTTGCCAATTGTTTTTCTATGATATAATATTTATTCTTGCTTAGTATATTCTTTTGTTGATCAATAACACGTATAAACTTTTATCGAGAGGTAAGGCGTTAAAAACAGTCAATGAATTAGGCTCTAAGTTTTTATCTCTTGGCATAGAACAAATATTGGTATTTACGTATTAGAACGTCGACGCCAACGGTCACCAACGGTTTAGTAACTCATTGGCGACGGATTCAAATTTGGCTATAAACCATCCACGCCAACGAGGCCAACAAAATGGCAGAAGACAGTTAAGATTTAAACATTTTTTTTTAATAATGACGGGTTTTTTTTTGTTGCTATTATTGGCGGTTTAGAAACTTATTGGCGACGGATTCAAATTTGGCGATAAAGATCGACGGTCTAATACGTAATTACCCAAATATTTTGTTTAAGTAAGGACTTTTAAGGCTCTTTTTACATTTCTTCCATTCTAAATTACGTAGTCCAACTTTATATTTCATATCCTGCATAGGGGTGGGTTTAGAGCTGCTGAATCCATTCTCAGAACATGCGAAGATATTATCTTTACGATCCCATGTCTCCTTGAAGAAACGTTTCATTTAACCAGCGACACATTGTAAAGCCATGGCACACACACAAAAAAAGTGATTTCTCTAGACGGATCACCATCTATTTCGACGAATCACCGTTTCACTTTAACCATAACTCGACAATCGCACGGTGAGACCGGCTCGTCGTTCTGGAGTGGACGACTTTCCATAAATTTCGTATGTTTTCCACAGAAAGGGAGCAAAAAACAAAAGAAAACGGGGAAAATGTTTGCATTATTCTTGGAAAAACGTGATTCAGATTCATCGATGCGGATAAATATTTATGCGGATGAAAAAAAAGGAGTGTTTTTGATACCGTTGGAAAAAGAACGGACGCTCTTCGTCAAACTAAAATGGATTTGGGCCGCTTATGTCAGCATTTGCAGATTCGTTCACAGCGAGGCTGGAAAGGTTATTTGCTGAAATCGTTCTCCCTACATAAGTTGATTTGAATATTAGTTTGTTTAGGAAAGTAAAATCCAAGGTCTTTGATGAAATATGTCTGATGGGACATTGAGATTGAGACATTTGTGTTCCAACTGTCTGGATTTATTTGTCAGGAGAAGGTAATATAATTTTAAGAAAAACATGACTCTTAGTTTTTTTAATATCATTTGTGGTTTTAAGAGGAAATCTAAGTAGTGCACGATTTTGCACTTATAGCAAATATTATTTAATGGTTTTTTAATTCTAGTGGATAAATTGGTTTGTTAAAATTAATTTGAAACCTTATTTAGGAACCACACTTGCATGGCAGTAGAATTTGTTTCCTAATTGAAATATCATAAACTTCATACTCATTTTTATAGATAATATGTATCTGCGTCTCTAGCAAAAGATACACATTAGTGTACTCTCTCATTATTACAGCAAGGAAATTTGAAAGGTGCAGTTCTAGTTGAGTTGTTGTTTTTCTCAAATACAACTAATAATGTTCTTTTCGAAAAAAGAAAAGACAATCAAAGCTAGACTCAAATATTCTTTCAATTTGATTTAATTTGCTTTAATTTTTTAAGATTTTACTAAATAATCTTTAGTTTCGAAAAAATTACTTTAGATCGAACATCGTCACGTTATTAAAACATTATCTTGGTTCTTGTTTATTTTATTTTTAAATTAACTCTTTAATTATAGCTGCAATTACAATCATTTAAAAGTATGTTTTCACCTTGTTCGCATTGACGAGCATGAAAATAACTAAAGCAATAAAAAATGTCGTTGTAAATGCTTTTCAAAATTTCTTAAAACTATACTAAATAATATTATTAAAATCAAATTTCTGTGATGGGAAAGTTTATTTTTGAATTTTTGTGTCTCGTAAAAAGCGGTTTTGACCAATAATGTGCTTCAAAGTTTATTAAGTAGGAACCTTAATATTTTGTTTCGTTAATTAAGGATTTAAAAAAATAATACAATCGTTTAAGAAATAACTCTGAGCCACATTTCATAGCTGTAAGTTCAACAATTTACCCAGTCTATCTTTTTTGATGTTCTTTTCATCATGCATTTAACATGTAGCTTGTAATCATATGAAGATAGCCATATTTACTAAATTATATAAATCTACCCCGTGAGTAAGTGTAAATTCATTCGCTGTAATGTTATATAATTATGTAATGTCCATATTAATTTTTAAATTGAAAACGGTTTTCAGAGTCGTGACCTAAATCATAGAGAAAACACATGTTTAACTTTTTAATATCATTTTATTCCAGCCACGCGACACAATAAGCACAAGATGGTATAAAAAGCGGACGAAACATTTCTCTCTGGCAATATGATATTCTCATAAATTACACTCGTGCTCTATATCTGAAAGGAATTCTTATACTTTTGACCTTATGTTGACCTTTAGACAAAGGGAACGCAGGATTTTTTAAAAAAAGAATCTATTTATATAAGTGATTTTTATCCATCCACTGGGCACGTGGACACAATTACGCATTATCTTTATAATACTTCATTTGATTTATTAAATAGGAAAAGTGGAATGGATCAGGAAACAACATTTTAGAAGGAAGTTATTATGAGCTAAAGTAAGACAAAACTTTGGGAATCAATTGCATTTAAAATTAGAGATTAAAAATATAATTTCACACACACACACACACACACACACACACACACACACACACACACACACACACACACACACACACAAATACACAATTAAATATTAGAAATGAGACATTTTACTAGTCATTCGTTCGAATTGATGCTAGAGAAAAAAATGACCTGCAAAATCTTGATGCATTAAAATTGTTAATCATGTTCAAGAATAAAAATATAGGAAGATCTCTTGTCTTGGCCTCATATACAAATACACACATAAAATTAAAATATATTAAATATTCACACATCTATATTTGTCTTCAATATAGATTTCCAAGCATATTTTAATATACAAGGTTCTTTCCAACATATACCTCTATACGCTTAGAAATGGGGTATAATGTAATTAAATAAACAAATCCAATCATATCTATACATAACTATAAATAATATTAAATCTTTATGAATGGATTCATTTTCTAATATATATTGGGTATGTTATAATTAAACATTATGGGCCTATTGGCTTACATTATTAATAAAAGATATTAAACTTCCTGAATAGACTTCATTATGATAGTATGGCTTCAAGAAAGATTTTGATTTCCATGTGCGTTTCCATTGCAAATTTTGGAGCTGAGCAGTTAAATTACTTTTGGCGGCATGTTTGGCAGAAACCCCTCAACACAAACCTCCTACTTTCAGCAACCCCCCAACACCTTCATTACACGGCGAAATGAAAAGACGAACTACTGCAGAAAAGCCCCGCGTTTCAACGGTGGGGCTTCCAAGACGTTCTCAATCACTTGCGCCTCCACCCTCCTGGTATACAAAAGGGGTCTGTCGTCCCTCTTTGTCCTCAGTTGGCCATTTTCCCACCAAAAAGAGGGATTTGGTGCGAGAGAAAACTTTTCCCCGCCGTCTACGAAAACTGCATTGTAATACATTTTCCAGAGGGGGAGAGGGAACATGTGGGCGGTACAATCAGTGGACCAAAAACATTCTCGCATTTTTTCCCCCCTTGACGTTTGATGGATGTTTGTCTCAACCCCCGTGTCATTTTCATATTTATTATTTCCAGAGGCTGTGTTCTTAAGAAAATTTTACAAATCGAACCTTATGTGGATTGTGTTGTGGGATGGGAAGAAACAGACATTGTTGAAAGTAAAGCGCCTGGGTAAATAGGATTCTAAGAAAACCAATTTGGATTTCAAATAATCTTCAAAAGACGTGATATTACCGCTATCTTTGTTTGTAGTGCCAATCAATCTCCTTTTTTTATGCTAAAGAAAGAGCATATTTTTTTGTGTGTGTTTTGCCGTTTCTAAGGTAATGACAGTCATTGTGCTTCTTTCTACTGAAGGTTTTGTTCTTATTTGGTGTTTTCGAGACATATTACGTAATCATTGGACGTAGGGAAATCTGTCTTTGAAGCTTTTCGTGCTTCTGCTTGCAACCTTTGGTATATTTTGATCCTTATTAAATAGAACAAAAGAGCAATCCATTATTGCTAAAAGTTTTTGCCATCTAATCATAGGATGGAAGTTTTCGTGGGGGGGAAATTCTGCACATTTTCAATTTTTGAATAATAATATTTTAATTCTCGTAAGAAGCAATGCTTTTTATTCTTCAACGAGATACTTTTCTGCTTAAAAAAAGTTATAAATTAAAGGGAATAATAAGGGCAGTTATTTTTTTGTGTGTTAAAAAATTTGAATGAAATGCGACATTCTCTTACTCTTCCATGAAAATCATTCTCAAATCGTCCATTCATTATTTTACAATGTTCAATCAAAAATTAGCAATAAAATTTCTTTTACTAGAAATTCATTATTTTGTAAATTTTTTCTTTGCAGTAGATCTCTTTCATTTTTTATTCTTAACTGAGAAGATTAGTGATTGGTTAAACTACAAAATTATAGCGTATCGATGTTGTTGCATAAAAATACAAAGACTCCAGAACTTGTTTTTTTTTTAGTTGACCACATTTTGAACTGACTGTAAGCTTCTCAGCAACCTGTCGGATATTTCCACTTATAAATACAAACTATAATTATAATAAGTAATTAAAAATTCAGTCCATCCCTAGTAAGGTCAAAAAAGAATAATTTTATTTTTGTTGCATTTTATTAAATAATTACAATTAATATAAATAATTGATCACAATTGTTATACCTGGTCCAAAAAAAATCAAATTCGTATCCGTTGAAAATAAACCAGAACAGACTCAATTGGCGTTGAATTGAGGCAACGCAGAATGCGTGAATTTCCTACGCCAGTTGGAGTACGCAATACAGAATAGAAAGTTCTAATTTTCTTTATTCTGTATTATTTTAATTAGTAAATACTTCAAAATAAATCCGAAAAATCGATTCATTAACAATTTTAATTTGAAATGCCTCAAACATTAAGAAAATAAACAGAATCGTTTGAAACAATCGGTCGAAAACATATTAAGCATAACCTCATTAGTGTGGGGAAAAACGAACTAAATTCATCACTTATTTGGAGGTGGGGAAATGAAGATTTTGCAAGAAAGATTTTAATCAATTAAAAAAATTAATATTTTAAAACCGTATTAATGTCAAATGTCATCCACAAGTTTAGAAAAATTTACTTGAACTTAAGTTATACCTGCCAAATTACATATGGTAAGAAAGAGAGATTAGCGGCGATTTTTATGCGATGATGTATGTGATAATAGATAGCTAATATTTTGTAATTTTATCATTTGTATTTGAACATTATTTAGTTTTACACACAAATAATCAACATTCATTAAAAAATGATATAATTTAAAATTATAGTTGGTTTTATTTTCATATTATTTTACATTCCCTTAAGTGGCATAAAAATAAATAGACATTACATCGTTAACAGATTATACGCCAGTTCATAACTTTCTACGTAGATTCAACTTAGTCGGTTAATGACAAACAATATTTTAAACCGGCTGGAGGGGTTCCCCCAAAACTTCCTCGCTTACTGTCTGATAAACTTGTCATGCCAGAGAACACCTTACAGGGCATTGGCTTACAATCATGAATTACTAATTTTTAGCAGGTATTGCCTCAAATTGACGATGTATTTGGCAATTAATTCCTGGAATGTGTTAATAGAGTCCATAAACTGAATTTGTGTATGTTTTTCTCAATGGAATGAAAGAAAAATTCATCACAAAATTGCTCGTGTCGTCACAAAATCCCATACCAAATTTTATATATTTAAGTCAGTGTGTTTTTGAACCATTGCATTTACATACTTTTGAAAGCAAACACCGACAGATATCGAACCCTTAATTAGATTTCACTCAAAATGCGTACAATATTTACCCTATAGATGCTAAGTCTAGAGACCAAATTTTATCTATCTAGCTCTCTTCGTTTTATAACTATCGTGTTAACTCCTATACGATCAACCAGAAAGACTGGCTTCCTCTGAACAGATTTTGTTTCAACATTTGGCAGAAATATGTAAATTTGGTGTAAAGATCGTATGTTAAATTTCAACCTCCTAGCTCAAAGAGTTTTTGAGTTATTTATTTATGTCACAGACCGACAGATAGATAAAACATTTTACCAAAAAAGTGTTTTTTGAACTCTGAAAGGTCTAAAATATGAAATTCTCTAAATTCTGGTGTTCGAATTTTTGAGCGATTACTGTATTTATTTATACTACATTTACGATAAAATAAAAATCAATTCATTTCCTTATTATAAACAGGCCTTCCTATAACTGAATTATAATGATGATCATGAGTGAATTTATTATAAAATATTGATGAGTAATGTCCGATTTTTTTTCGTAGATGGTTTGCTGTCCTATTCCATGCCACAAGGTGAGAGGAGGGGCGTGGAGGTTGATCTCTCCGACCGAACCTACGACGGCATAAAAGACGACAGCTACTTGCATGGTGGACTCGGACAACTGACCGACGGCGTGGTCGGGGAGGATAACTTCAAGCAGGACGTGTCCGGCATGGGAAGAGGTGATTCTTTTCAACCGCACCCCTACTCTAATTCGATTATAACTACTGCCCCTTCCTCATCTGTAAAACCAAGGAAACTAGGTTTCGACCGACTTTTCCAATCCCTATACCATGGAATAGACAATTTAAGACGGTTTATAAAGACTGTCTGCTTCTGATTTAAAGAATTGTAGCTACCTTTTCTGGATTTTCGTTTATTTGTCCTTTCTAAATCTGAAGAAAAAATTCTGTAGAGTCAATTTTCTAAATCCTTACAGTTTTTTTTAATTCTTTAGCAAGCATTAAAGAGGTAAAAATATATCTGAACTCCTTTCTTCTAGAGAACGATACAAAAAATACAAAAAAAAATTCTTCTTAAAATAAGATTATATACTTATTTATTAGTATGATTGTCAACAAGCGAAGTAAGTAAATATAGAGCAAGAACCTTAGTAAAATTATTCAACTAAGTGTAATTTGATGATTTTGGTCAAAAATTGATATTTTTGTCGCTTAGCAACGTGCAAGTTTTTAAATTATTTTAAAAGCATCTACTGATAATTTAATTATTTTATAGCATCTACTGATAATTTAATTATTTTATCGCATATCGCATATACTGATATGATATAAACAGGTTTATCCTATGTAACTATGAAGGGTTAATTTAACTATGCCGAACCGAGTCGTTAATTCAAATATAGTTTTATTCAAAAAGTGAGGAAATCTAAGATGGTTTTCTGATTCTGTTTAACTCTTTAGTCAACATTAATTCGTTTGTTTCTGGTTAAATCACCCAATTCATTATGCTAAAATGTGCTTTTAACTTCGTTATTAATCTGCTTTAAAGTATAAAAAGCTTTCTAAAGGAATTTTAATCTATCGGTCGGTTGGTTGGTTGGTGAGATTTTTTTGGCACAAGAGCCATCATTGGCCAAACTGCGCCAAGCATATGGTACAAAAACTCATGAGGAAAGAAAGAACAAAACATGAAAAGAATTAAAATAAAGCATAATACAAATTTGTACGATAAAAAAATATTTTCAAGATATTGTAAAATTTTAAATAGAAATTTGAGTATTGATTCTTTCACAAAAATTGATAAAAATGTTTTTAAAAACTTGAGGTAAAGACAATATTAAATGCTATTATAATATCCAATGGCTTTTAAAAATTTAAAAATGTTTGGGTGATGTTTTTCACCCACCAAGTCCTGTAAAGTCAATGACAATGATTTTAAAAAGTGCAATCGATACGAGTTGAAACATGGGCATTCAATTAAAATGTGCTTGATACTAAAATCAATGTGACATGTTTGGCACATCGGCATCCTTTCACCAAAAATGAGATACCTGTGCGTCAAGCGAGTATGCCCTATACGTAGGCGGGTCAACTTGACATCTACATCACGCATAGGGAATGCGAACCATGATTCAATGTTAGGTTTCACAGAATGCAACTTGTTATGGATCTGCAGATCCCATTTGTTTTGCCAAGCTTTAAAAATGCGGCTATTGAGAACTTTCTTAACATCCGAGTACGGAAGTCCATGATTCAAGATATCCGATGCTAATTTTGCAGCGGTGTCTGCCTTTTCATTGCCAGCTATGCCCACATGACTTGGAATCCAACAAAAAATAATTTGGAATCCTTCATTCTGTAGGAGACTTAAAGTACATAAGATACGCATAGCAATGGGATGTATTCGACTGTGGCAGTGAGAAAGTGTTTCCAGAGCACTCATGCTATCTGTATAAATTATAAATTTTCTTTGAGAAGAATGCAGAATTTTCTTTAAAGCAGAGAGTATTGCTAATAGTTCAGCAGTAAATACTGAGGAAAAGTTATGCAGACGGTAGTTAATGGTATTAGATGTAAGTATTATGCCACAACCAACATGACCGTCTGATTTTGAACCATCCGTATATATTGGAACAAAGGAAGAGTACCGATTGCGATGATAAAGAAAGAGCTGTTGAAAAACAATAGGAGCTGTTAAAGGCTTGTCAAATCCTGTAAAGGAATTTGTGGTATATCCCAAGGAGGTAAACAATAATCCATAGATTTAATATCAACATTATCGAAGTTCAAGTCTTGCAGCAGCTTTTTAACTCTCTCACAAAAAGGCATAATGTGAGAGGGTCGAGCCTCATAAAGTCTGCGCAGACTAACAGGCAAAGTCATGTGGCTTATAGGATGACTTGGAACAGATTTTGTTCGGAAATAATACAAGGCAGATATTTTTTGGCGTCTCAAGCAAAGAGGTAGAGGTAGTGACATGCAAGCTCTCTACTGGAAACGTGCGAAACGCACCAGAACAGATCCGTAAAGCTGAATGGTGAACGGGATCCAATCTCCGTAAAACAGAAGGTCGAGCCGAGCCATACACCCATAGTCGATGCGGGAAAGGATGACTGCTTCATAAATTCGCATTAGGGAAGCCCGATCGGCACCCCAAGATGTTCGAGAAAGTACCTTTAAGATATTTAACATTTTCTCACACCGCGTCCGCAGGTATATGATGTGAGGTAAGAAACTCAATTTCCGATCAAAGATAATTCCCAAAAAGAGAATTTCATTCACAACTGGAATAGGTGTACGTCTAATGAAGATAGAGGGATCTAAATGAACATTTCTTTTTCTGCAAAAATGGACACATTGACTCTTCTCAGGAGAAATACTATGACCGTTGTTATCGCACCAAGCTACCAAGTTGTTTACTGCATCCTGTAGTTGTCGTTCAATTAGATTGATATCACTACCTTGGCAGGAGATCTGCAGATCGTCTACATACAGTGTTCCATTAACAGATGAAGGTAAAAGTGATAAAACTTGATTCATATGAACAATAAAAAGAGTCACACTGAGGACACTTCCCTGCGGGGAACTCCCTCAGCTTGGACAAAAGAATTAGAGTAAAAATTAGCAACCCTAACTCGAAATGTTCTATGAAATAAAAAGTTTTGCAAAAATATGGGCAGATTTCCTCTAAACCCAAAGTTAAAAAGAGTGGACAGTATACCGTATCGCCATGCACGGTCGTACGCTTTTTCGATGTCGAAGAAAATCGAAACAAGGTGATTCCTTCTCACAAATCTATCGGTCCAAAACAATTTTAATAAAAAAACTAATTTTTTTAAAGTAATTTTGAAACGATTTTTTAAATTATCTCATTCCAATAAATTAATTAAATTTATTCGGCCATTATTCATTCGTGTATATATCATACTACCATCTAGGATCAAGAAGGTGCCATCTGAATGCAACTGATGGAATCTGACGATTATTAAATCCAGAATCACCTGGCGGTAAAGAATTTAAGTTATCACATCAAAATTCTGAATGATGTAATGAGAAGCATCTCAAAAATGTAGTGAGCTAAAAAAAATGATGTTATCTTTGAGTAGCATAAAGGATTAGAGATCTTTATTCTATCCCCAGAGAAAAAACTGGCCATACAGTTTCTTTCAAAATGGAAATCGATAATATCTCAACTCTTTTCAATACTCAGAACTATGGTTTTCCCCCCAATGCCGTTGGTTATGATTGATTAAAGATCTTCCCAATGTCATTTAAATTCTACATCAATTTCATCATCATGCAAGTTAGTTTTTTTTTCCTTTTGAATCCTTTTGGGTATCAAGAAAAGTGTCATAGATACAGTTATTACAATCAATCGAATATGTTTGAATGTAGGATCTTTTTAATATTTAAAGTAAACGCATCATTCGTTTTCTATACATTTCGTTCTCTGTACACTATCAATCCTTGAGCTATTAGCATCCAAAACAAGAGACGGCTGTTTATTATTTCATCATAATTGTTTGACCAAATAACTCAGTGCATTGATGGGTTATGAATTAAACAAGTTATTTCTTTTTCACTGAACAATATCTTACTTAAAAACTAGATATATGACGTAAGAGTCAAGACAAATGTACCAAAAATAAATAATAAGAATTTCTCTTTCAAGAAAGGATTACCAATTCATTTTAATTTCTTAAAAAATGGTATTATATTTAGAAAATAAGAAGTCTGTACTTGGGTGGTAGGCTTTCTGTAAAGACTCTGTTAGTGAGTGAATCTCTGTACTTTGATGGTAAGTTTTCTGTAAAGACTCTATTAGTGAGTTTATCTCTGTACTTTGATAGTAGGTTTTCTGTAAAGACTCTATTAGTGAGTGAATCTCTGTACTTTGATGGTAAGTTTTATGTAAAGACTCTATTAGTGAGTGAATCTTTGTAGTTTAATGGTAGGGCTTCTGTAAAGACTCTATTAGTGAGGGAATCATGGTTATTGCAGCTTTAAGGAATTCTCTCTTATAAATGTAATTAAAACGGACTGGTAAATCCATTTGCTTGAGAAGCTATGTGATCTTCTTTTTTATTTAGTTATATTTACATCCGATTTTTAAAAAAGGATATTTTAGGAAGAACTTTATAATTTTCAATCAGTCAGACAACGATTACAACATCTGGCCCAGCAATCCTTTTTAGAATTTGCTTGGAGGACATCTTGCTGCAACAGATTTAATACTCATGAAACCTACTTGCTAGACAGGTGTGGCGATCGAAACTGGAATCCACATCCCGATGTCTAGATCTTACCACCAGATTTAATACTCATGAAACCTACTTGCTAGACAGGTGTGGCGATCGAAACTGGAATCCTCATCCCGATGTCTATATCTTACCACCAGATTTAATACTCATGAAACCTACTTGCTAGACAGGTGTGGCGATCGAAACTGGAATCCTCATCCCGATGTCTAGATCTTACCACCAGATTTAATACTCATGAAACCTACTTGCTAGACAGGTGTGGCGATCGAAACTGGAATCCACATCCCGATGTCTAGACCTTACCCCCAGATTACCAAAGTCCATGCTTTCTGCCCTTATTGAAATAATTGAGATTACACCGCATTTTTCTGCTATATCTTTTTGATTTCACATTTCGACAATATTTTTTAAAAATTGTCCGATTGTTTTTGAAAGTGAATGAAGTACATGTATTTGCATGAAGATGTATTTTTGATATTGTTAAGAATTCTATATTGTATATGGTAACTATATTTTGAATATATGTTATTTGCATAGAGCTTATTTTGCTTATAGTTGTTTTATACCTTTTTCTTTTTAATAATATTTTCATTTCTTTTTAATAGCATAGGCAGATCACATGGCTTCTTAAGCAAATGGATTCTATAATATATACGGCAATTATATTTTACATAAATGTTATTTTCTTTTAGGTTACCAAGAGCTTGCTTTGTATATAGTTTTTTTATACCTTTTTCTTGTTAACAGCATTTTCTTAATTAACGTTGTTTACAATTTTATGTTCCTCTAATAACTTTTGAAATGCATGCTAAGTACTATACTTGAAGACACGGTGACAATTTTTGAGAATTTAAATTAGTTTCATTTTCCGATCTGGTCGTTTGAATTAAGTCTTACGATAATTAAGTTGATTAACCTGCGCCTCTGTGCTGGGTGGGGGTTGCTTCACGGTGACCCATCGTTATATCCGATTGGTTTCCACCGTAATGGAGAATAGCTATGCCATACTGTTAAGAATTTGTACTATTGTTCCCAGCGAGTAGTCTCATAGTACGAAAGGACAATACACAAATACTTTTATATGATTTGAATGGTATCAGATGAATAATCTTCAAATTTGACGAAAGTTTCGGAAAATGTGCCACTCATGGAAACTTCTCTATTAGGAGCCAATGTCCTTTTTGAAAATTGTATACCTTATCACTGGTGAATCCTATTTTTTATTAGCTTATGTTCACATTCGCATCAATTTTATCTTTGGAGCGTCGATCGTAGAGTGAGCTCTCTAGCTGTTTGTGAGGATCTTCTTTCTATTACAGGATCAGCTGTCTACTTTTGTTGCCAGTATCTGCAAGTCCTGTATTATTTGAACGCTTCAACTGCGCACACTTAACCTTTTATTACATGTAATTCAAGTTTTTCGGGGAATCAAACGCAGTTATTCGGTCTTATTAGATTTTTTTGAACCATATACACGCCGAATGAACATAACAAAATATCTGTACTTTAAATAATAATAATAGTTTGTGATAATATGTTTATAATTTGAGTTGATTTAATTACACTATGTGTATGTTACCGTTAAAGTATATAAAGCAGTTATTGTACAGAAACCTAGTTATTCCATGAAATAACTGATTTTGTCCGTTAAAGTGTGTAATATGTTACTTATTATTCTATGAAAGCACTAGTTATTCTATAAATTAACTAATGAGAGACAGTTAAAATGTAAACTAAACAATTTATCTAAAATGAAATAACTAGGTATTCGATAACTAAACTAATGATAGACAATTGAAATGAAAAAGAAGCAATTTTATGAGAAGAAGCAATCTTATTTATGCAGCGTATAAATGGTATTTATGGAAACGTACCATAAAATTATTCGTTACAACAAGGATTACTAAAATGACTCTTGGAATTACAAATAGCATCATTTCTAAAACAATAAAAAATTTTGTTGACACACTGGGTTTTACACGAACATTTTTTAAATCTCTCACCGGTATATAAACTTGTGCGAGATTTATGATATAGATTATTTTATACTTTAACGGGCTGCAGATGGTTAATCTATGAAATAACTAGTTAAATCATGAAATACGAGAGCGTTTTGCACTTCAACGGGCACAATCAGTTATTTAATGGAATAACTAGGTATAAAATAACAAATTTCATACTTTAACGGCAACATGTACAAACCCATGAATCTTATACACGTTCCTTTTCCAGGCTACGAATGGGTCGGATGGAAGAATGACTCCTCCTATTCCAGATCGGTCGAAATTATCTTCGAGTTCGATCAGGTTCGAAATTTCACTGCGGCCTACTTCTACTGCAACAACATGCACACGAAAGAGGTCCAGGTGTTCTCCTCGGCCAAAATCTGGTTCAGCATCGGGGGGAAGCACTTCAACGGGCCGCCGGTCAATTTCTCATACATGCCGGACCCTTTCTTCGAGAATGGCAGAAACGTCACAATACACCTCTATCAGAGAGTGGGAAAATTTGTCAAGGTGGAGCTAGCTTTCGCGTCGAAGTGGATGTTGATCAGTGAGGTGGCTTTTAATTCAGGTGAGACATTAGTGAAATAATTTGTTGGCTTGTTTTTGTTGCTGTTATGATTATCTTGGATAGGATAACTTTGCTAGATTATTTCTATGAATTCAAAAGCCTAAAAAATCAATGAATAAAATGAAGACCTTTTATAACGCCATTTAGTTCAACCCTAAATATTAAAGAATGTAGTGGGGGATGTTCGGTCGCCCCTCCAAATCATCCCGGAAAGAGTTATCGACCGTGTTGGAAACTAAGCCTATGATACAATAAATCAAGAGAGAGTCATTTCTTTTTCTAGTAAGATTACTCTTGAACTGATCAAAGATTTCGTTACTAAAGACGTTACTAAAATCATTAATTTTATATTTCAACATATGATTGGCACAATTTAGCCAAGGTTGGCTCTTGTGCCAAAAAACACCAAACAGACAAATTATTCTTGAATTGAAAAGCCTCATCCGAGCCTCTACCAAAGATCGGTAATTGGTACCAGTCTTTCCAAACCTTGGATGGAAACCGTCTTAGTTGGTTCAAAAAAGGTTGGCACCGACCTTTCCCTTTGGGTAGAGCTTTCCAAACATTGCTTAGTTTTATATTTTTAATTAAGGAGTTTCCAGAGAAAGAGAATGTTTTGTCTTCATGAATGGTATCAGAAGAAGCAGTCTTGGTGTGGCATAAGCTAGATTATTGCTATTAAGTTTCAGTGGGATTTGATTCATTGAAAATAAATATAGTGTCGCAAAGTCCGTCGAAACTGCCACTTTTGGTAAAATCTTAAATTAGAGCAAATGATACATAAAAAAAGACCTTATTTAAATGGACTATGGTTTCCTTTTTACTTTCTTTTGTACTAAGCTTACAAAGATAAAGCATTATTCTCTCCCACGGTTTTGATAAATTTCGATTCCATCCTGAATTCAAAATCTCACTTTTTATGTCTATTCTTTCTTTCTCTAGACACAATAGCTGTAAATAGGAAAGATATAAACGAATGAAATCTGGTATATTGTCTTGGTATGCTAAATGTATATTCCTCACAAAATTTGGAAGAAGTTCTCATATGAGAAGCTGTCTGTCCTTTTGCATTTGAAGTCGTAGCTAAAAAAATCTCATCTGGCTTGATTGATGAAATCGGGCATGTCAATTTATTACCATAATTCTATATTTGCATTAAATGTTGTACTCAATCGTCGAAGAGTTGACTCTATGGTAATTTGTCTGTATGAATTCATTAATTTATAAATGTAGCAAAACAGACAAAATTAAACTGAGTAAATAGTCTTGACACCAAAATTAAAGATGCGCGCCAAATTTTGGAGCCAATCAATCCAAAATGCGTACCCAACTCTCTTTACATAGATGAAAGAGATTACGACGAAACTAAAGTGAAACACGCTAAGTACTGGATACATTCTAAGAAGTTGGGGGAAAACACTTCCATTAGTTAAGCTAATATTTTACACAATAATTCTAATTGTAACTCACCTCTCATTTAATATGAAAGAGGGTTACATTAATCTTTTATCCGCAATCATCGCCAAAATATTCATTAATTTTAATTTTTGAAAATGTTTATGACAAACATTTACTTATTCATAAAAATCAATCTTTTGATCTCGCTTCAAATTATAAAAGTATCATACAACAGTTATTACTGTATTCTTTCTTTTAACAGTTTTTTACAGTATTAATATGATAAATTCGATTTTTGAAATTGTATGTAAACCCCCGTATATTAACAGAATTTGGATTCAAACATGTAAAAGCATTCTACAAAATCTTCCTTCTCCACGAGAGAAGTTTAATCCATTTATCTCGATAAAAATATACCAAAAGAAAGAATAAAATTCATGAACTAAGTTTTATCATGCGAGAACATGATGTTTTGGTTTGAGGTTTTTGACGCTTCAAAATACGTCAGCTACATGACAGTGGTTTATAGCTTTTGGAACGTCGATTTTTCACTTTTAGGGTTATTAGAAAATGGTAAAAAGGGTTGTCACATTCGATGACTTATTACCAACAAAAAAGTTACAACTTGGCACGAATGTCCGTCATGTACCCTATTCTCTATGTATCGGCGCATGCGTATTCTTATAGTCACATGATTGTTTCAAACCTTTTTAAATTGGTTAATGGCTTGAATTAATTAAGGAAAACAGTGCCTTAAAATAATAATGTGCTCACATGATAACATGAAATTTGAGATAGTAGATTCCAATTTTCCTTTTTTATCAACATCAGAACATGATGTTATTTTAAGAATGAGGCAGTCAAAAATCTGTAGGCGAAAAATTGAATTTTTACCTGCATGAGCAGCTCAAAAAATCAGCTTTTAATAATGCGTTGTCATCGCACAAAAACTCTGATTTTTTTAGAAAAAATTAATGATTACAGCAAATAAAACCTAGAAAATTGTCATTTTGAGCATGTGATTATTTGAAAGGAAATAATTAGGAAATGTAATATTTTTTAAGCAATTAATTCGAGACAAAGTTTTTTTTGGATCGATTGCAATACTAAACTGACTAATTCAATGAAACAATTAAAATGAATAAAAATATAATTTTACTTGCAAGAGCACGTGGTGCTTGGCCGTTCAAGAAATGATGTTCTGACATGATACATGATGTTCTGACATGATTTAATCTTTTAAAATTGTTTTGGTATTAATAGATTAAAACTTATAAAATTGAATCTTTATTTAAAAAAACCTTAATTATCTAATTTTTTTTATAAATGGAAGTAAACACTTTATAGTCCGTTGTTCTGTAAAAGTTATTAAATATCTAAATTACGGATCTTAATCCTAAGCATGTGTTTTGGTAGAAATTATAGTTTATTGACAAAGTCACATAAGTTTTAAAGTTCATTAATAATACTATTTTGAAATTTACTCGTTGATTTTCAATGCATCTTACCCATTGAAATCTTAAATCATCTTATTAAAATTTACTCATTCTTTTAAAACATCTTTCATGCCTTTCAGTTCTTTTTTTTTAAAGTAACTGATAAATTTAAGTTCTCAGTTTTAAAAAAATACGAAAAAGAAAATTCATTTCTATTCTTTCATTACTTTTTCAAACAATCTAAGCTTCTGTTTTATTTCAAAAATAACATTGATGTGAATCCCATAATAACTGTCAAAAGTCCCATCATATTCCGTCACTGGCATACTTTACATCAATACGAAACATTGAATTTCCATTACTACAATAGAAAATTCCCGGCGAAATTCCATAAGAACTTCATATTCCCTTCATGAAAATAGCTCCAGTTTTCTTCAATAACCCAGCATATGAGGATTTAGATTGTCAATGTTCATATAGAAAAGTTGCTTCACGCTGAACAATATTTCATCATTAAATACAAGAGTGAAAAGCACGTCTTTTTGAAGATCCCTTTAAAGTCGAGAAATAAATCATTTCGGAAATCATTCTGCCAGCAGCTCATACTATTTTTTTTCTTTTTCCCGTTATTATTATGATTTCGCTCGTCGCTGTCAAATCGAAGCAATACCCGTCAGGAGAAGTTAAAGGTACAGTTATGTTTTGCTACAGATTTACTTGGTGACTTTCAACCCCATCTGCTGATAGATGTCGTCTGGTGTTATGATGTTTCATAAACGGTGGGGATTATTTCAGCTGTTCCCTTTTCGTTTCGAACTTTGGAATGTCTGTTTTGATATGCTATATTGTATTTCGAGGATTTCATTGCTTGTCTGTTTTTTTGTCGATTTCTTTTGCTTAGTTGATTTTCAAAAACGCTTTAAGAGTTTTGCTTTTTAGAAGATAGCTGTTCAATTCAAGCGAAATCATTTTTATGGATTAATTACTATTAAAAGGACGTTTTTATACTTAACAATTTTATTGCTGATTTAAATGTTTAATTTATTATTTATTAGCTTTTACCTGCGACTTTGTACGCATGGAAAAGCACACAACGAACCTAAAAACCATTTATTTACAGTTTGAACCTGAAATAATGCAAAACAACAAATCAAGTCCGTATTCCTTTCAAATCAAATCTTTTATTTATCGATCGAAATTCAGATACTTACAACAATATTATACATAATTTTTTAACTCTTAATTAAAATTAAAATACAATTAGTTGCCAACTATTAAAACACACTGCAAATGCTTGAATTTTCAACACCATTTGGGTCTACGCAAATGAATTTTCTACGTCAGTTAAAAGTACTTCAAAATGAATGTGAAAACTGATTAATTAACAATGTTTATTTTTAAATGCATCAAATTGTAAGAAAATAAACAGGATCGTTTGAAATAATCCGTCGAAAACATATTGAGCTTAATCTCGTTTGCCTGGAAAACGAAACAAAGTGAAGTCTTACTCATTCGGCGGTGGGAAAATGATTTTTGGCTAGAAAGTTAGTTTTTAATTAATAAAAAATTAACCACTCAATTAAAAAGAAGATCAGCAAGTTTAAGTCTATAAAATTAAAGTGCCTAAAAATAAATACGTTTTAAGGAGAAAAAAGTTTCATTTCATTTTAAATCCCGATTCGTGTCCTTGAACATTAAGGAAATTCTTTTAAACTGAGAAAATAAAGTTTAAAAAAAATAATTGATTTAAATTTGAAAAAGCATAATTTTTTAAATTGACTTAAAATATTGTTAATGGGAAATGTTTCTTTAAAACAAAACATGGACTTCCTTTTATCGACAATATAAATATTTCAACTTTTCTTAGAGAGGTTTCGTTTTAAAAAAGTACATCGTGAAGAAATCAATTAAAATTCAAGTAAAAAAAAAGTCCTTTTCTTGTGTCACCGCAAAAATCAGAACATTATCTAGCAGTGCATACACAGTCATTGATCAATTTAAAACCACCACTAAAAAGAACCCCCATCCCCATTACACTTATTATAAAATCAATCACGCCTTGCAATTCGAAGAAAGAGAGGGCGAAGGGGGTTTCCGATGGTACTCTTCTAAAAAGAAGCAAGCAAATCACACAGTTTTCTTGTCTTCGACTTGCCTCAGTTAAGGAATTTCCCAAAGCTACTTTAAAAAAAAAAGATTTTTTTTCTTTTTCTTTTTCGAACAATCAATAAACAATGTGCGTCTCTCGTTTTAAAAAAAATCGGACCTTTTGAATTTTTCTATCCTTTGAAAAAACATGCGGAATAAGAATGAAAAAAAAAATTTTTTGTTAAGTTTTTCTGTGGGGAAAACAAGTGTTCGTATGATGTAGCACCACCTCCGGTACACATTTGCTTTTTTTTAAGTGTGTGTGTACCGGAACGTCGTGCCGGACTGGGAACGAACGGAAATCGATCTTTCATTGCGCATTAATAACGGTCGGAGCCAGCTGTGGCCACCGCGCCTCTAGAAACTTTTGTAGAATAACTCCCCTGGGGATCTTTCGCAAAATTCCTCGAAATTAATTTCAGTACTCTGTTAAGCGATAGCGCAAGTTTACTGATTTATGATTTCATAATGAAAATAATGATCGCTATGTTTTCTTTATTCTGAACAGTTGAAGAATTTATGTTTTTCTCCTGGGAAGGAAGCTTTAACGCAAAATTCCAACCATTTTCTATTTGAGGGTCAGAGTTGCCTGATGCTGAACCTAGACTTTGCGACCAGTGTTAAACTGGCTTGAAACCAGCTTTCGCTAAAGATCTATTTAATATGCGGTCTTGTTAATCTGAAATTGAGGATCAATAGTTCTTCCGTCGGTGTGACATGGAATTTTACACGGGTTCGATTTAATCCGTTCGCTGCCACGCCTAAATTGTATGAGGTTATTCCCATTGGCATTTCTGCTTTGAGTGTTATTGTTTATCTAAGTTTTATTAAAATTTATTATTATTTTTTTATTTCAAAATAAATACTCATATTTTGTCATAAATAATCATTTCCATTTATAAAAGTCAAACACGAGTATACTCGTGGTTGGCAATGGGAATAACCTCATACAATTTAGGCTTGGCAGCGAATGGGTTAAATGAAGTAGAATTTTTGTAGAAAATTTATTTGTAGCTCTTTTTCAAGTTTTTACACGTATATTTATGTTTATGGCCATAAAAATTTGAAAGTTGACAAGTTGTTCGTTATAATATATTAAAAGTACCACGAGTATATTCGTGCTAGCAATAGGTAACATCCCGCCAACCACGAGTATATTCGTGGTTGGCAGTGATTGGGTTAATTGCAAACTCTCATCAAGCTTCAGAATGATACGTTAATAAGTTAATTGCTTTAAACAAGCATACTCGTGATGGAAAAGGTACATTTCGCGTAATGATTAGTTTTTTCGTCGGGAGTAATAGGTAGTAATAATTTGCAGTATGAATTACAATTTTAGTAAAACCCCAAAAATATTTGTAGTTTTCAAGATGGTTAAAATACGTCTAGGCTAAGGGGAAATCAAAGGAACAAGTAAAAGATTATTATGCATTGCTCAATACCATTCTCTAGCAGCAAATTAAAATATTAAATTAATTTTTTGTGTTCCTTTTAGTTTATATGCAAAAAATGTGTTAATTTATGTAAATAAATAAATGTGATTATCAAAATCAAACATAACAATCATTTCATTACAACGTGATTTCATATTACACCATATTCTGTGTTTGACGAGAATACTCGTCATCGCTAAATTTTTGCGACACAATTTAGATGCTCATGTTCCGAGGAGGTCGCAGTTAACTGGTTAATAAATAAAACTAAAAATTTTCATTTAATGAAGCTAATATATATAAATTTCAATTTTAATTGTCCAAAAAATAATAGAAAGGTAATATCTATAGCAATGAAATGAAATAACGTCATGCTATATTCGCCAAATGCAATTCGCTAATTTTTTTTAATTGCACAATATTTATCGTATATTATTGTTGCGCAATATGTATCGTATATTACGTCATCACAGAGATAGAAGTAGATTTTTCTATTCAGAAACCGTCCTTTCTTTTGTACATGCATCAGAAAAGACATATTTCATCAAAATAAGGACATGATAGAATATGATAAAGAATCTACTTAAATTAGTCATATGAACATTCAATACACAAGTTATCCATTAAAACAAATTATACGGTCCTAAACGACAAACAAAAAAAGCATCTAACTATATGGAAATCGAATTCAAGATTTAACAAAGAATTAAGAAAATTCGCTCATTTTTATGCGATTTTACTCCCCTTTGGGAAGTAAAATCGTCCATATCAGGAAACTTGTCTCGGGATCCTAAATCCTCAGGAAACAAATATGTTATACATTTCTCCATAAATATGGTTATGGCACCAAATTATTTCGAGGCATTCTTTTATATGAAAAAATATATACTGATGAAAGAAAAGTCTAGTTTTCTTTTTTAATCTACTATTCCAATATCTGGCAAGTAATGTTTGTAATTGTATAATTAATGCATATTTTAATCAAATTTCAACGGAATTTTGTGAAAATGAAAATATATATTTATTCATGTCTAATTTTTACGTACACAATCGCGATTTAACCCTTTGCACTTCGATGGTGCCACTGACTCCCCATTCACGATTGTGAATCATTTTGACATTTTATTTATTTATTTTTCAAATTTAACTGTTAAAAATGCTTACATAATGGTTAAGAGATGTAGATTAATTTTCCAAAGAAATTCGATGTAAAAGAATTATGTATATTTAATTTTCATATCAATAAACAAATCTTTTGTATTAGGTGAATAATTTTGCATCCAATTATTTTTCGGAGTGCAAAGAGTTAAAATAAAATCAAAGGGAAAATATTCGATACTCTATATTAATTAATAAATTCAAATAAATTTAAACCGTCAATTTTTGTTGAGATAAAATCATTTCAAACTCCATTTTCTCAAACTATTTATCAAACAACTTAGAATCAATAAAAAATTCACCCAAAGTCTTTACATTGATTTGCACAATTAAAGTTATTAAATTATAAATTGTATCATTAAATTAACAAAAATATATACATAATTGTCCGTTTAGATATAAGTATCAATGCTTAACTAAATCAATACATTTTTTACAGAGCGCATATTATTTTAGCTAAATGCTAGTTGCAACCTTCAAAGGCAATTAAAAAATTCATAAAAATGTCTCCAAAAGTTTTTAAAGATTTTTTTATGTTGCAAACTCAAATTTCACTTATTCAACTTTTTTCGCTTATGAAGTAACATTTTTACATACAAATGTATAATTCACAAATTAAAATTCCGTTTTTTCTAAAATATTGAAACTTATGAAGGTCATAAGGCCGCATTATTTAGCCAAAACTTTATATTCTCTACAATTTTGAACTTTAGCTGATGTGTATGCAATTTGAAGTTTAGGCTAGATGATGCCTAAAGTTTTAATTTCATTAAAATATTTCAAAAGATAATCCTTTTTATACTGCCATTCTAATATATAAAGACAATATATTCTAATATATTGCCATTCTAATATATATATTAATAATTTAATAATAATTTTTTTTAAATTGGGAATAGTAAAAATATTTCCTTGTAATCAATAATTTCCATTTCATTAAAGCATGTAAAGAATAGAATGAAAATTTTTCATTTTTTTAAGTATAAAAAATTAATATAAAAAATAAATAAGTTTTAATGGAAAGTTACTTGTAACAGTACTCTGATAATTTTTTTTACAAATCAAATTTTGTATCAATAAAATAAATAAAAGGTTCAAAAGAATAGCAAATACAAAAAAGGGATTGTTAACGCAATCCATTTCTGTGAATAATTAAAAAACAAAAAAATTCAGTTGTAAAATTTATTTATTTATTGCTTATCGAATTATTTATTGTTAAATTTATTTATTATTTATTTAATCTTCTTATTTACTTAATTTCCGTTTTCAGTTTATATTTAATTCCATGATAATTAAACATCCTTTTAGCTTGAAAGGTTAGTAAGAATCATTTGAAGATTTTTTTAAAAAACTATCGTTTGTTAATTTTTTATACGATAGTCTTTATTTTTCTCTTTTCCTTTCTAAATAAAATTGAATTTTTTTTTTTAAGTTAGAACATTGATTTTTATTTTAAAAAATTTTGGCAAACACAAAAATCTTTTATTTCCATCCAACATTACATTGAAAAGAACGCATGTTTTTTGAACCTTCGATTCATTTGTTGAATTAGGCGTTTAAATTTTACCCACTTCTTCTAAAAATGGAGCACTATTTACATAACCCCTCGTTATTTGAATAAAGTTACTTAAATCCGCTCACCTTAGGGGGAAAAATGGCGCAGGGGGTTGCGTAACAGTAAATGCATTTTCTTCTCGAAGATTTGCGTTTTATTCGAAGGGTTTTATGCGAATATTCGATTACGCGGAGAGGGTCCAGCAATATTCAAATTTCGAGCGTCCAGATGTTGATATAGCGTCATTATCTGCTTCCCGAAACGAATAAGAAATCGGTTTAATTCGTCTTGATATTCATTTTTTTCCCCTTCTTCTTTTTCTTATTTCTTTTCTCAGTGTAGATTGCTCTAATTTGAGCGAGTAAAGCTACTTAAATTGAAACATGTCTTTGTACTTTTAGAGTGTTTGGATTTCTTTTTCTTGGAACTGGAAGTGGGTTCAAAAAGTGGCTTAAAAATTCGAAGCGAGGTTTTATTTTTTGTGTGGTTTTTAAAAGCAAATGACGCGTTTCAGAGGTGATTTGGAACTTTCGAAGAAAAAGACGCTGGAATAAATTTATTCAAATGTATTTTTCGAAAATCATTCATTCACTTTCTGTTTCAAAGTTAGCACTATTTTTTATATGTTACCTTAGTAATTGTAGATATTCGTTGATTATTTGATTGTGACCAAATCGTAAAGATTTGTGTATGGAAAAAAAGAAAATGTGATAGAGTGATAGAAATACAATAGTCAAATAATATACAAATCGTGCCAATTTAATTTTGAAATTCATGGGAGGTTATATCATATGGAAAAAAAATCCAAACCACTGGATATCATTTAGGTGACAGAACACACGAACCTTTATTTATGCTTGCCACAATTTTCTGAAGAGGAGCTTTTGTGAAAGGGGCAAAAACCAACATTATTATTAAATCTTATAAATATTTTCTCAAATAACAACAAATATTTCAAAATTAATGCGCACGCAGTTGATTTGAAACATTCATAAAAAAATGAGTATCTGATTAGTTGAGAATGGTCTATGGTTTTAATTTATAGAAACATGGTCTTAAGAGATGCCGTAGATTGGAAAAGTAAAATACACGATTGATGTACCGAATGCAATAAGTCACCTCTTTATATATGTTATTTCAATGTTGCAGAAGCGATTGTTTTGCTCTCCCATTTTTTTGTTATTCGACACCAGTCGCCTGTTTGCTTATTGCATTATTCCTTCATTGCGTAGTTATCATGGAGCTTCTGAGGTGTGAAATATACACGCATTTTTATAAATTACAGAAGTGTGAAGATTCTGCATTCATCAAAATGATATCGCGGTTCAATCTACATACTCGTGCTAGGGGGTTAATCATGCGATCCAAGAGCCAACTGTATTTATTGCTACTGAACTTCATAGAACTGTATTTTGTACCATAGAAGAACACATGTGTATTCGAGATCTTGTCCCAATAAAAATGGATTCATTATTCAACAATGAGTGTCGGTCCACAGATTGGGCATCCCTATCACATCAAACATTCATGGTTAGATATTTTTTTAATATCTTATTATATCGTACGATTTTTTTAAAAAAACTTCTTGATGTCAATAAATACATAGAATTTGTATAGTGATATATTTATTTTACTTTAAAAACCATATCTGAATTCTTTCCATTTTACCTAAAATAGTATAATAAAAGTGTTGAAATTATTTAATTATTTATTTCCTTATTACGTATTATACTGTCTTCGCCAACGGATTAGTAACTAATTGGCGACGGATTTAAATTTGGCGATAAAGATCAACGGATTACACCATTGCCTGATTGCCATTTTTGGCGGGTTAGCAACTCATTGGCGAATACTTCAAATTTGGCGATAAAGTTTGACGGTATAATGCGTCAGTACCAAAACTAAGTCCCAATTCTTTCCAATTCCATTTTATCTAAAATAGTATAATAAAAACGTTGAAATTATTTCATCATTTATTTCCTCTAAAGAATACTTCAAAAGTGAGGTGACACTTATACTAACTAAATACATACATTTGTTAAATCATGGCACTGCAAAGCTGTTCTGTTATTTTAATTTCTTCTCCAAATTGCTTTTACTATTTTTCTTTCCTGACTTTGATGCTGCATATATTTTTAAGATTCTCTTCAAGTGTTCTACACAAACAGCAATTAAAAATAGAATGTTTTCTTATGGAAATGAATTACTCAAAGACTCCTATGCCTACTTTAATTTTGCAACAAAGAATCCTGTCTAGAGAACAAAACAAATCTAGAAACTTACTATCCATGAATCATTCTTGGAGCCTCCTATCTTTTGCTAATAGAATTCTTTCCCCCATTTTTCCTGTTCCAGAACTTTTCAATAACGCATCGAGTCTCGAATAAAACAAAGATCACGTCTCTATGCCCTATTCATACGCTCAAACGATTCTGTGTCTCACTTTACACCCCTACTTCCTACCCCGCACTCTCTTGTAAATTTGCTCTTAATTCACTGACATAAGGAATAATTGTGAATCAATTAGAGGCAAGGGCGCCACAAATTCAGTGCCGACACTAGACACTTACAACCATAAACCGAAAACTCAGTCGGCTCGAAAAATTGTCCCGGACTGTTTAGAAATGCATTAGGTAATGGCGCATGACCGTATAATTAAACAGTCGTTTTGGCGCAGAAAAGTTTGGCCGACACTAATGAGCACTGCTAGCTAAATAAAGGCAAGGAATTCTTTTTGTAATAGGGAACTGGCAGATAAACAAAGCTTCCTCAAACGCTCATTATTTACAAAAAAAAGAAAAAAAATGCCTGTTCCATCAAAGCATTTTTTTTTATTTTCCAATTTTAATTTTTTTTCCTTCCCTTCTCTCCGGGTTTAACCCCAATGACTAATTATTTTTGGAATCGTCGTTATTCTGGGGGGTTTAGCACATAAGGATGCCATAATAATTGGGAATTATATCCCATTTCTTCAATGAAAAGCATTAATTGGATGACTTTGGGTATAAATATATGCAAGCGTTTTAGTGCACGATGAGTCGTTTAATTAGTTACTTCTGGGAGGAAAAGGAGGAAGAAAATTTATAATTTACAAACGGAAAATGATGTGTTTGGGAAACAATCGAAGATGCGTCGTTGAAATATTTGTTGAAAATATGCTTCGGAGAAGGACCGTTTTCCTTTCTGTATATGGCTTCATTATTTTAATTTTTTATTCTGACTCGGTGATTAATTTTTATTCATTTCAATTTAAACAATGCTGTTGAATTCTATCGATTTCAAATAGGAAATAGAATTTGAACAATATAATTGGATTCTATCGATTTGAAACTGGGAACTAGAATTTAAACATTCATCTCTACCTGAACTGAATTTCTTTGGGAGGTTTAGTTAAATAAATAAAATATTCGCAGAAATTCTCACAAAAAAAAAGTACATTTAAACACACTGATAAAAGAATGGCAAATTTGTTTGAGTTTAATAATATGTATGCTTTGTTTCAGTAATCTTTGGAAACACTAATCCATTTAAAAGCAACAAGAAATAAAAAGATGAAGCTTATCAAATTAATATAGCTCGCAATTATAATTCTTGAAAATTTTATATTTCTATATTTAGTAATTATTTCTATTATATATTAAACTTATTATTTACAGTTCCTGCTGTTGGTAATTTCACTGAAGAAGATCCACCGGCAGCTCCACCGATCGGTGAGTACAGAAATTTAACTTTACATCAGTTATTTCAAAGTATAAGTTATATCTTTCCCTTCATTTTGTTGGGTATAATGCTATCTTTTATACTGTGGCAAGTGAGGATCGAGGTTAGAACCCGCGACGCTATGGTCAGTAGCCGTGCAATATAACCACAATACTAAAAGTATATTTCAGTATCGTAGGTGTTATCTGGCTCATGAAGCTAGCGCCACAGTTTTCCCCCACCAGTGAGTCAGCGGAAAGACGAAAGATTTTAAAGCGTCAAGAGTTATTGCGGATGTGAGTGCTTGATGCGTCAAGTGAGTCTGACGGCTTTTGCTGCTGGTAGATGGCATCACGACAGATAAGAAGGTCACATTGTCAAGGTCATTAATGTGGCTGATAAAGGTCACGGTACGAAACTCGTGACGATAAAGCCAGTATTCGAGTAACATATCCACAATATATCAATGTCGTAGATGTTTTCTGGCTTATAAAGCTAGAACCACAACATTATATAGTAGCTTCTAAAAACTATTTAAAAAATTTCTTTCCTGAATTTCGATGAATTTCGTTTAAATTTTTTTTTTTCGGAAATCATCGAGGAAAAAAATTAGATCTAGATTTATGAACTTGTGTGTATTATTCAATAACTGATATAATTGTTCCTTTTCAGTGAGTACTGCCATGAGTGAGGACGCCTTGACAAATCAATATGTCGGATTGGTGATTGGAGTTCTGGCAGCGGTCATTCTGTTGCTCATCATCGTCATATTTATCATTATCGCCAGAAATAAACGACGAAAACATACGACTCCACACACAATTCTCAAACCAGTGGACAACAGGGTCACAATCAACATGAAGGCAAGTAAATTTATTTTTATTTTTTTATTGATGATATGATTTGCAAGCAATCACGTTATCACAGAAGGCGAACAAGGGAAATATAGTTACCTCCAGACCCTATGGAGGCAAAACTTTAGTGCATATATATAAATTTTTACTTTCTCCTTATGGACCGGGATGTCCTGGTGGTAGAGCTTTGGATTCGTACTCCTTAGGTTACGGGTTCGAAGCTCACTGTCCAAAAGATTCCCCGAGAGTGTGGCGATTGGCGCTCGTTAAATCTGTCCGTGGTCGCAAAGTCCTCCATATCGAGAGTAATATCACTGGGGGTACTGGGTCAGAGGTGATCGTTCTCTGTTCCAGGTCTAAATTACAATCTGAGATGAGTGAATGAATTTGCATGAATGAAGTCCACCCCCTAAAAAGGGTTGTGACGTGTGTGTAGCTAAGTCGTACTCTTGGCCCTAGATGGCACTACTTGTAAAACAAGAGACGTATATAACCGGCTTAAAATCTGTTGATGTATCAGCGGAGGCTTGTCCACGCAAAGTGCCATAAATAACAACATCAACTTCATCCTTATACGTAGTGTAGAGAAAGTGCAGCAATCGCCAAAAAATTCGAAATCGAGATTTTGATGCATTTCCCAAGCTTTAAATCTACCCGAGTTCGAACTAACACATTGTTGTAAAAGGTCTATCTGTCTGTAATAAGGATTTCAAAAACGCTTTGAGAATGGTTTAAAATTGGTATACGGTCTTTAAACCAATTTTTCAATTTCTGTCAAATCTCGAGTAAAATGCATTCAAAAAAAGTTGGTCTGTTACAGTAGTGCTTAACACAGTAACTACAAAACAAAAATAGCTAGATAGATAAGAATCTATACACAGATTTGTTGTTGCTGTTGTTACTAATGGCGCTTGTAATGGACAAGCCCTCCCGCTGATACAGCTGAAAGAAGCGTCTCTTGTTTTGAAGAAGACTTAAGTCTAAGGTATGCGTCTCCTGTTTCAAGTAGCACCAACTAGGGCCACGAGTAAGACTTAGCCACACACACACACCACATTTGCTTGCACAGCCCATTTTTACAGGGTGGCACAGTCACACATTCACACAGAAGAACAACCATGCCCAAACTGGGACTCCTAGAACACGAGGAAGACGCGCTACTTCTGTGCCGGAAAACCGGCATACACAGATTAAAAATCTTTAATGAAGATTCTTATCAGATTTTGAACCAAATCTAATAACTAGTTATTTGTCTATCGATTTGTACTTTCAGATACATATAAACACCATAATTTGAAATCTCAGTGACTTAAAAGTATCGAATTTGGTATGGGATTTTGTGACTACAATTACAGTTTGGTTAATTACATTTATTTCTTTATCAAGCCAACCAATACTAATATTTTACAAAGATAACTGATGTCCACCAAATAATGGGATTGCCTAACTGACATTTTGTTTCTTTTTCTAGGATTTGGGCCTAAGCTACTCGCCGTGCTCTCCTCTCGCTTGCCAATCCAATAGAGCTATTTATGGTCATCAAGTGATGCTGGACGACTCGGATCCAGATAAGTTGCTGTATCAAGAACCTCAGGATTTTAAAATACCTTATCCTGGAACGTATAGTAACGGTGAGATTCATACTGAAAAATTTATTCCGCTCTGTTTGCATAGATTCAGTCGTACTGAATACCAAAAATATATCTTGTAATAACAATAAGGACATATTAAAGACGGGAGTCGTAGTAATAATGTTCCAAGCGGACGAACGCCGTGGAAGTACACAGAAGTTGGCGACGTTTGATGAGGAGCTTCGTGCCAGCTGGATTGGTTTGGCAAAAGGAATAATCTGGTACCCGCTGGATCATACGTTAAGCGCCGCGTTGCTTCGCTTGCCTTTGGGCGCGCTATATAAGGGGCGGGTAGCCGTAGTTCCGGCAGTTAGTTGAGAGTTTCCTCTCGGTAGAGAAGCGTCTCCCTGTACTAGCGTAGTAATTTTCTCGCTTGTTATTACTGAGCTGTGTTTACGTTTGCTGTTAACGTTGTATAATTGAGCTCATTGTGACTTACTGTTTACTATGCTATACGATAGCTGTTTTGCAGTCTGTTTTTATCGTGCGTAAGGCTTGCATTTACGCTGCAAGTGACTATTGACTGTATTGTGTTTATCTGAAGTTTTACTTCATCAAGTCACCCTGTAAGTACTTGTAAATAGCTGTAAATAAATTTGTGCTGTCTTTAAGAAAAGTCCATTCAATCCGAACTCGCTACGATAAAAAATACGATGCATCTCTGCTGTAGCTTAAAGGCGGGAGTCGTAGCAATACGATTTATCTTGACTGTAGCTTAAAGGCGGGAGTCGTATTAGTACGGTTTTCAGCTACATTGCGCTACATTGTAATTAGTGTTCAGTTCTTTTTAAAAATATTTCTTTAAGTTTTAAGAGTTTAAACAAACTTTTTTAAGTCTAAATATATTTTTTTATGATTACACAAAATATCGCCCCTTCTAGGGACGAAAAATGAGACGAGGCGGTCGCCGCGTTACCTAGCATACTTCCGTCAAGATCCCCGCCTTTAATGTGTTAAATGAAAATTTTAATTTTATTATTTTTAAAAGGGAATGGGAATAAATTTTTATTTTAATATATAATTTGCCTCCTATTAGATTTTTTTTTCTTTGTAATTCTGTAATCTCTTTTTTTTTAAAATCTAGGGCCATTGTCGAAAAAATTTAATTATAGTTAGGGGATACTCTTAGAGCCCTCTTAGAGACAAAACTTAGAGCCTTGATGATTTGAATATAAGTGAATGATTTTAATTTAGATGCACTTAACTAGTTTGGAATAAAAAAAATTTAAATTTGAAATACAGTAAGACCTCGCTTAACGCGGGGGATACATTCCATCAAAGTAGAGCGTAATGCGAAACAGCGCTAAACGAGGCTATCTTTACATTTAAATATTGGGGTTAGGGGAAGATGGCTAGGAAATTGGTTAGGTATTAAATTTTAAAAGTATATACTTTTTTAATAAAAATAAAACCAAACATTTATTTCTTAAAGCCCAAATTAATACCACATTATTATTTCTTGCAAAAATAAAAATATATATAAATAACAAAACGAATATTCTTAAAAAAAAACAAATAAAATTCTGAGTCAGTCATATTTATTTAGCCTTCCGCGTTTTCAGTGTTCTGCCTTTTTGTGACAAAAGCATCTAATGTTGTTTGCCTTTTTCTTTTGCGTTGTTCTCTTAAAAGTTCTTCATAAACGGATAGAGTATCTCTAACACAACGCCTACTTTTGAGCTCCTGTCAAAATTCGGATCATTTTCAATGAATTGATCCATTATTTCAGTTATGGTAGACAAACTCCTTTTTACAAACGCCATCGAAAGTTCTTTTTGCTCTTTTTCTGAATCACTGCTGTTAACATTTTGGTTTTCTCTTCGGATATCGGATATGTATTTGAAACCTATCGCTACATAATATTTCGGGGAATTCCCGTATGCTGCGAGCGATTTCGTGGAATCCCCGGGTTGAAATAAAAGAGCGCTAAATCGAAACAGCGTTAAGCGGGGTCTTACTGTATTTGAAAGAGGTTTTTCAAATTTAAACTGTTTTTTAATAAATAATGGTCTAAGCTAGAAAGTGTAAATTTATTGCTTATCTTTATAGTCGATTTCTTGAACGGTCAAAACTTTCATTATAGTATTCTCCACCACCTTATGAGACTATAAGAATTAACTTCATTACACACTGTAGATTGTGTGGTATACATTCATCTTTTCTCTAATCTTAATTTGATGATTAATTCCATATTTCTTTCACAGAATCGACCACATCTAGAGAATACGCTGTGCCAGACGTCACCAAGAGCACTACGCCTACCCCAGTGGTCCCCTCTCATCCCCCACCGACCCCCTTGAACAAACCCTCGTTCCCTCAGACGCTGCCAAAACCCCTGCAGAAACCCCCGTCCGAGAGGTACTACGCGGCCACCGATGTGGTTAAGATGCCAAACATCCAGGGTGTCAGCGGAAACACAGTGTACGCAGTGCCCAACGTCGATCTCTTGAGCCGTGATGACAGTTCTGTTAGAGAGATACCCCGCCACAGACTGCATTACATTGAGAAACTTGGGGAAGGACAATTTGGAGAAGTAAGTACTGTTCGGTCACTTTGCAGTAATGCTGTCCATTCATACTTATGATCTTTCCTTTACCTTGTTTCAAAACGTCAATTTTGCAGATGATGCAATCATTATCTCAAATCGATTTTGGGCATTATAGAAATTGACTAATTGCTTTGCATGAAACACCACTTAATAAATAGTACTCCGGGTACTTTTCCGTTAGCCGGGCGCAAGCGGAAAAATCGCCAAATAATGTAAAATTCCGCCAAATTTCTTACAGTGATTTTAAAGCGAAAAATCGCCAAATCATGTAGAATCATTCCAAAATTCTTTGCCGATTTTTCGCTTGCGCCCGGATAACGGATAAGTGCGTAATCCATTAGATATATTTTTAAAAAATGTGGTATCACTAGCACAATGTCACGTCACGTAATTCACATCATCTGTCCTAGAATTTAATCCCTTCATGTCATTTCGTTATACGATACAAGATATCCATGAGATGAATGCATTAACTACATGCTTACAAGTCTGTTATTTGGCATTCATAAAATTAAATAAATATGGTCTTTTTTTCCAATGATTTTTTTAAATTGAAGGACTGAAATAAAATCAAAATTTGAGATTAAGAATCGTTTACAAGTTATCCGATTTTAGAATGCTGTGAACCATATTTCATTGCTCACCTCTCTATAATTCACAAATTCATCGATCCAGTAATTTTGAATTCCGCCCAATTTCTTACAGTGATTTTAAAGCAGAAAAACGCCAAATAATGTAGAATCATGCCAAAATTCTTTCGCGATTTTTCGCCTACCCGATTTTAGAATGCTGTGAGTCATGTTTAATTGCCCACCTATCTATAATTCACAAGTTCAAAATTAATTCAGTTAATTTCTTAAAGCAAGCGTTTCCTTTACGGTATATGCAACTACTTTAATGGCATGATGAAGCATTCATATGAATTGCTTCCATTGATTGATTATCTTTTTTCAACTCATTTTATTTAAGATGATGTCTAAATAAACCAGATTTCGTTAGTGTCAGGTTCTCCTGCTCTTTCGAGTAAAAAAGAGTATAAATTTTTTTAAAATTCTGAATCACACTGAATTTAAATCATTGAATTCAGAAAAAGTAGAATTTGAAAATGAAACTGGGAAATAAAAGCATTAATTGAAAAACAGAAGTGTGGTATTGTGTTTGGTTACATATGCTGTAATTCAGTAATTGTAAAACTGCACATTTGGTTTTTCTTCTAAAACCAGTAAATCAATTTAATACATTTTCAAAATATTTATTGAATGTTTTTCGTTTAATGCATAATAAATGCACCATATCCAATCGATCCAATTATTAGTTATTGTGGGGGGATAGAATAGTGTTTATTCAAAATAGTATTAAAAAATTGAATTTAAGAAACTGCTTGTAATACTTAAATTTAACTACGATTTAGAAATTTTAAAAATTTAGAACTTAGGACGAGCGTTGCTGCTTAAGATAAAAATTCTTTAATTCTTTAACAATTGTGTCTATGCTATGCTCGTGCACCAAATTATTGAGTTCTAAACTTATATATTTATATTGAAACAATTATAGACGTTACAATAGAAATTGGTTGATAGTTTAATAGCGCTTCAATTGTTTTATATACTACATGGATTCAGTAAAGGCATAACATTTGCAAAATAAATTCAATACTTTCTCGTAAAAAAACAGCATGTTTGAGAAAAAAAATTAAAAAATCGAATAGCACGATTTGTTTTTAGAAATCCATAATTCTGATTTGAATATATTTGAAACTATTTAACTATATTTTAATCCTTTCACAGTATTTTAAACATATTGATAAATTGAAGTATTTAATAATGATTGCTTACTTCCCGATAGTTTTTTTGTTAGATAATTACTTGTTTTATGACACTATAATAAGCATAAAAAATTAAAAATTGTAATATATATTTTTATATGATTGATATGTTATTTCTATTTATAAATTATTCTAATTTAATTCTATCCAATTTTGAGGATACCGGGTGTCCAAAAAGTTCCCGTGATTAAAAAAAATTAAAATTAAATTGTCCCAAATTAAAAAAATCATTTTCCATGATTTTTTTCAAGTATATTAAATGTTGCCATACGAGTAATGAAACCATGAACATGCTTGAAGCTTTTTTCGGTGATCGACTTATCTCAAAAAATCTTTGGCCACCTCGATCCCCTGATCTGACCATCCCGGACTTTTTTTCTGTGGGGATATTTAAAGGACAACATTTATGCAGGTGATCCTCAAACAATAGATGATTTGAAAATCGCAATTACCCAAAGGATACAAGAAACCACTCCTAGCATGTTAAAACGCGTTTCGAAAAACATGCGCAAACGAGTTCAGCTTTGTCTCCAAGAAAGGGATGGACATTTTGAATATTTATTATAAATGTAAGTTCAGTATTTTTTCCTTGGTCATGTTAAAAGTGCTTTTTATCATTGGCGTTCATTCTTTTTAAACCTGTTGTTTTTGTAAAATAAATTCACAAATCATCAGTACGGGAACTTTTTGGACACCCTGTAGCTGCTTTTGAATGTTACTCATTATTTTGTAATTTATCCGCCATTTTATTGTGGTATAAGTGGCTATTATGATATGCTTTATAATACAAATTATTGATACTAACAGAATGTAGATCTCTCACATAATTCTAAAGTACTTTTCCCTTTATTTTTCTAACTGATTTCAAAGAAATGTCGCATTTTGGTGGTTATTTCAGGTTTTCCAAGCATCCATGGTAATGCGTTAGTATTCATTTTGACTATCCAATTTAAAATGTCAAGTGTTGAAAGTTTTATAAAATCCTTCGAATGCAATTATAAAGGAATTATGCTCATTAAATCTTTGAATGTATGAAGTTTCCAGAGAAAGTCAGATGCAACCCCAATTTTGGATGAAGTTTCAAATCATTAAAAGTCAAGTTCTGTTCTTAATAAACGATTTGCAATACATATTTATGCCTCCCAGAAAAGGAGAATAGAAAGGATGTTGTTTCTAAATTTTCTGAATACGAATGAACTTCTCAAATTATTTCGTTGGGTTTCTGACGAATAATATTTTTATACAACCATCTGTTCATCAAATTTGTTCCTGATTTTTGTGAATAAAAAAATTGTTACCATTTTTGAATATGTTTTATAATTAAACATATAATGATATTGTACTTTTAATTCTTTGAGGATGGAAATAACTAAATCTATTTTGAATAAAATGTTTCAACATTTATAATAAATCCAAACGAAGAGTTTGCATTTCGCAACTAAAAGCTAGTCTGAAAGCAGAATTGCTCCGGTGTTTTATTTTGATTTTATATCCAAATTGTATTTTTAGTGTCATTAATGTAAACTTTTAAAATTCCTTAGTGTTATATTTGGTCACCAATTATGTCATAGTCAAGATAAAAATGTGGCTCTATAGAATTTTCGTTTGCTGGGTTCAAAATTAAATAAAGAATCCATTATTCTTAGAGAAGTTCTTATGTTTTCACATTGTCCCTTGAATCTTTCAAAGGAATAAGAAAACTCAAAACAATAATGTAAAGCATTTTCATATTTTACATTTCTTAGTTTAAAGAAATCGAAAGACATCTCAGATTCTAAAATATGAAACATAATCAAAGAATCGTTTTATTTATTTATTTTGACCATCAGAATTATTATTAGTCTCCGTTGTCTTTTTTAAACGCTAAAAAGCAAATTTGATTTGGAAATAACGTTTGCTGACAAATATTGTGGATAATTTATCAGATATCCTGAAAGAAAATTTTGTTAAAATTACATCGACTACATTTTGCAACATGCTTTAAAAAAGTTTAAGATTACTGCTGTTTGCAGTTTGGTTTTCGGAACAAAAATTCCTGGAGCGTTCTTTGTATTCATTTTGTAAATATGTGACTGGCAATTTTATTTTGATTGATTTCGGAGCTTTTTTACAAACAATTCTACCGCAATTCTTTATCAACTTCTTTGCATATAATTTAATAGAAAGTTAGAGTGCGAACCACCTACAAATTCAAAATAAATAAACTTATTTTGCCATAGCATGACCCTTGCTATCCCATTTAACCCTAATACCTCTCATACTGCATGACTAACTACTGTTAACGTCAATTCAAATCATGTATTAATCTATGTACCACTTGACCAATTAAAGTGGCGGATAAATCCATTACTTAATCGAAGTCCTCGAAATGACCTTGATGATTTACCTTGCCCCAAGGTCCATCTCTGTGAGGCAGAAGGCATACCCGAGCTCATTGACGTGCCATGCCTCGGAAGTAAGAAACTGGTCGCTGTCAAAACCTTGCGGAAAACAGCCTCAGAGCAAGCCAGATCAGACTTCTACAAAGAAGTCAAGATACTGTCCAGACTTCGGGACCCCAACATTGTGCATGTATTGGGCGTGTGCACGAAAGACGAACCTCTGTGTATGATTGTGGAGTATATGGAAAACGGTGACCTCAACCAGTTTTTGCAGCAACATGTGCCTGAAAACACATTGACCTCACCTTTCAAGCCACCTGCGAGTAAAGTGCTCAGGTAGGTTGCTATGCAGGCAAGCTTGACTGTCACTGCTCAACCAATACCTTTTGGTCAGTTAAGCAGTGTTCGAAATTCCTTTCTACTATAATTCTCTTCTAAGTTCCCCAATGCGACATTTCTTTGAATCTTTTGAATTTATATGTTTCATACTTCCGATTGCTGTCCTTTTAATGCTAGTTTTATAATTTACTCAGTGTATTTGTTTCATTAAATTCCATTTAGAGTGTTTTTTGTTATGTAGATACTTAACTAAAAACCTGGTGGAAAAGATTTGAGAAAAAAAAATTTCAATTGAAATTAAATGACCAGAATTGAAATATAAACAGTACGATTACCATACATCAAATATATTTTTTATTATATTATATTTAAAAACATAAAAAATGTCTAAAACCACTTGATTTGATGAATTTATAATACTTTTGTCTGGTTAACTATCTAAACCAACGCAACCATAAATAAGTCTCGGTAAATTTCTTTCTTACCAATCTTGTTAAACATCTAGCATTCATTTAATAATTTTCTAACATTAATGATATCATCGAAGGAATATTTTTTTCTTCAAATTTTGTAAGTTTATTTATATATTTTTAGATTTTACACATATATAAAAAAGAATGTTTGCGCAAGCTTCCCGCATTCTCGTGCAGAATACCGATGCCATTTGCATTGGCAATGTTATTACATGGTTTGCATGCTTCCTCTTGTGATATTGAAACATTGAAGGAAATCGAGCATTCCATCGATTTTGAAATAGGATTGATTCTTAACAATAAAAGACATGAAAGATGCATATATTTTCACTAAATATATGGTTGGTTGGTGTCGTGACCATTTGAAGTCAAGTCAAATTACTCCAGTTCAGAATCATGGCCTTTGCAATATCTCACATTATAATGATTTTATCTACACATTTTATGAATTAACTAAGTACACCTACTTCAACATCTTTCTCTTTTAAACGTATGTCCTTATTTTACCACATGCTTGGCGCAGTATGGCCAAATATGGCTCTTGAGCCAATAAACCATACAAACCAACCAATCAAACCCCGAAAGGGAAATTCATCATTGGCCTGTAAGCTTCTTATGATGTCCGAGCAAGAAAAGGTGTGTTTCGGGGTAAGTTCCTCCTCTGGGCAGTTCCTACATAATTTGTAGGTTCTAGTGCCGTCTTTATTAATGGTCATTCCACAGAAGTGTGTGGGTTCTAAGTCTTGAGATAGTTTTGGTAATAATCCTGTCTGCATTAATGACACATAATTGATGTTCCTGTTTGATGTGTTTCCCCCTCAGTTTGTTTGGGAGGTGCAAATGCATTTGCATCTCCCAAAATTACGATGCTGGTATTGTCCGAGTTTAGGTCTCTCGAATCTTTCGCCAACCCATCTGCTTCCTCATTCCCCTCAATGCCGACGTGTGCAGACATCCACTGGAAAGTACAACATTTTCCAATGTGGAAAATTTCCTGTAAGTAGTGATGAATATCCTGTGTGATCCTGAAGTCTTCATTACACACCGCTTCTAAAGCCGACCTGGAGTCGCAAAAAAGGACAAGCCCACTATATATATACTACTAAATACATAAAATTTGAGATGGCAATTCAGTAAGTGACAATAAAGTTAATGGATGAAATTGTTTATGGAAAGTCAGGTAAACATCCATGTCAAAACGCACAATATAAGACCGGATGTTTCGAATCTTGTCAGAATTTGATCAGATCTTTAGAATCAGAAGTATTTTATCACCATCATGTTACCCGATCTTGCGCCTACGAATGCTGCTCTTCCGCTTTATAAGATTGTTCTGGTTAGTCGGCACTTACATGTTGAAGAAGCGACTTTCTTGTTATCATTATAGGAAATAGACCTTTAGATGGAAAGTATTATAAAGGTTTAAGCAGACAACTAAATCATACGAAGTGAAAGAGAGTAGTATGTATCATCACAAGATAAATGCATGTTGGAATTTTTTTTTAATCATGTGAGAACATATTTTTTTGGTTTGGAGGTTTTGATGTCTCCAAAATTTACGAGCAAAAAATACTATTACCTGCGTTTTCCCAGTATTGCATTATTATTATTTTTGCTCATTTGACAGAATATGCGTTTTTAAAAGGTTGACGAAAAACTATGATATCATAGCTCAAAACTCAAATTCACTCCTTTGTTTTCCATCTAGAAAAAATCAAAAGGAAAGTTTTTAAAAAATTATATATAATAGAGAGAATAGAGATCGGTAGAGAAGTTTCAAACAGACAAACTAACAAAATTGATTAATGACTTAAAAATAAAGATGTTCTCACATAATAACTTGAAATTTACAATCGAAGATTTCATTTTCTTAAAAAGAATTTTTTTTTTCTTTCTTTTACCTGTTTCAATTTTATTTCACAGCGAATTCTCATTTTTAAAAATCCTCATATCACTAAATAGAATTCAGTATCTTAATCATTTAATGTAGTTATATAAGAGACTTAAACTATTAACTTGATAAATCAATAAAACATAATATCAATAAATGCCTCCATTTTCAATAAAATATTTAATTATCAGTATTGTTGAATTAAAATTGTTCTGGTTTCTTCGAAATCCAAGAGAGCATTCTTTAATTAGTTGAATTTTTCTTTTATATATAATTGACTTTAAGATTAGTGTTAATTAGTGAATAATTGATTTGATCATCTGGTTTTATTTAGTGTAAACTGATCTGCAACTTTTTGTTACATATGCTTTTACACTCAAGTTTTTTCTTTCTTTCCATAGCCATGGCAGCCTGATCTATATGGCAACTCAGATAGCTTCCGGCATGAAATACCTGGAGTCCCTGAATTTTGTGCACCGGGACTTGGCGACTCGAAACTGTCTGGTGGGCCAGGGCTATACGATCAAAATAGCCGACTTCGGCATGAGCCGAGACCTGTACTCGGAAGACTACTACAGAATAGAAGGCCGTGCCATGTTGCCAATTAGGTGGATGGCATGGGAAAGCATTCTTCTGGTAAGTTTCTTTCGAATCCTCTTGGATACATTTTTTTATAGAAAAACTGTTCAATCCCAGCATGCGAAATACTCATTTTAATTTTAATGGAAAACAGGTTGTTATAGTAGTTTAAATTTTCAAGTAATTTGATTCAAAATGCTAAATAAAAATTATCCCTCATAAATAGCGTTTCATTAAATTTTAGGGACATTGAAATCATAATTATCTTATTAAAAACTTCTAATAACACTTGGATTAATATTGAAACTTTCTTGAAGTTAAAGACTGAGTTTTGTTTATCCTTCATTGCTATGAATTAATTATTTTAAAAAATAAGACTGAATAGTAAGAAGTTGGAAATACTGGAAGAAGCTTTTATATTTAATGAACATGAAACGGTGTTGTTGGTTTTTTTTGTCAAGTTATTGTAAAATAGATGTTAAATATTGGCAAGATATTGAAATATATTTGAAAAAATATCACACTTGCTTTGAAGGTTTTTCTTCCAAACACTCTTCCATTTTTATAATAAAATAAACAATTATCGTCCCATCAAAACGGGTTTGATTCTCTGAAATTCTTTGGAATTATCTTTAGTATACGTGTTTCTGCCTTTGAGACACTGGACTAAATTCCAAAATAATAAATTTCGTATCTAAAACACACCCGTCGTAGAAAAAACAACTGATAATTTTCTGTGTTTATTCATTAAAGATTCTCTGTAAAAACCGCAATTTTTCTTCCTTGTTTATAGCATATCAATGAACTATAACATTCTATATTCTTTTATATAGTATTATTTAAAATACGCTTCTTTTCAGCTATTTTCTGTTATCTAATCTTCATATGATGTACCTATTCTACAGAATCGGTGAAAGCACAATAATTTAAAAACAAATCTTCTCTGGTATCAAAGTTTCTAATGTCACATTGAATCTTAGCAACCTTACAAAGTCTCATTTCCCAAAAAAACAGTTATTCCTTTATCGAATATTTTACATAAAAGGTTTCGAGAAATGAATGTCCTATACTAGAGCTCATATCTATTTTTCCAGAACTGACAGTCTTCAAAGCAGCTGAAATGAGACCGACCATTCGGCTGCCGCTGTTTTTTCTGAAAAGCCGTTTCTTTTGAAAGCATCTTCGCAGAAGCCCCTTTTCGCACGTAGTGGCACTCATACTAATTAAAGGCGTGTTCCACAACATGCGTTTCTGTTTATTGATCTTTGCGTCACAAAACGCGCCGACTGTCCCCGCAGCCTTGTGTGTCACAGATGACTGTATCTGTGACATCTGGGCGTTTCTATCACTGCTCAACGTACTCTTAAGAGGCGTGTGCTTGCATGTTCCATTGATTTCGTGAGTGGATTTCGAATGGTTTTTTGCCTTTGTGAGCCCAAAAGCGCTCTTCCATATCTTCCCGATCAATTTCTGTTTTTTCCCCTTACTTTATTCTTGAAAAGTTGCAGATTTAGATACAGTTGCTTTTGCTGTTTGTCGTTCTCTTGACTTTATCTGTACAGATATACCGAAATGGCAATGGATATTGTAGCGTTTTATTTCAAAATTTTTTACTTATCGCAATGTTAATGTTTTAATCTATCGCAATGTTTTTTTATACAAAACATTCAAGTTTTTGGTTTTTACCTGAAATCGATATATACTGATTATTTAATCATTAAATACGTTTACATTCTTTAACTATAGATATATTCAACTAATCGCTTTATATATATATATATATATATATATATATATATATATATATATATATATATATATATATACAGGGTGCCCATAATTAAATTGACAGTGCTCAGTGTTCTGTAGTGCGATCTGTTTGCGAGAATGACGCCACATTTTGTAGGAAGATTAAACAAGATGGGAAACGAAAAATTCCATGAATAAAAAATTTAGTTCCAAAAGTCACCGTTAAGAAAATATGTGGCACTATATAATAAAAAATAGAGTGTTAACAAATGCAAATCAATAAGAAATAAAATTATCTTTTATTTTGCACATTCAAATCCTGTTCAATGTGGCTGCCGTGTTTGTGGACCACATATTGCATTCTATGCACAGTATTCATAACAGCAGAAAGCAACATTTCTGCAGGAATCTCCAGTACAGTTCTTGATATGTTATCCTCCAACTTAGCCAGGTCTTGGACAACTTGATAGACCTGGACTTCAAATTTTTAGACCCCAAAGCCATAAATTTGAATAAAGAACTTCTTCTTTCGCTCATTGTTCTCTGTTACCCACCCAGTAAATGAAATTGCAGATAAAGAGACTTTATCGATGTTTGTGTAAAATTTTCGTTTTTTTAAAAGTGTTGCCATATTGCGCTTGAATTAAATCCGCAAATATGAAAAGTAAAAGGTAATTTTATTTCCATATTGTTTTGCATTTGTTAACACTCTATTTTCTATTACACAGCGCCACATATTTCCCTAGCGGTCGCTTTTGGAACTATTTATTTTTGCGGAATTTTTTGTCCCCCGTCTTGTTTAATCTTCCTACAAAATGTGGCGTCATTCTCGCAAATAGATCGCGCTAAAGAACACTGTGAGCACTGTCAATTTAATTATGGCAACCCTGTATATATATATATATAATATTAGTAAACTGGATTAAAAATGTGTAGCATAACTTTAATACATACATTTTATGTCATTTTTAAAGTTTACTTTATCATAAAAAAATGCTGATACATTTTGTTCTAACTATCAAGAAAATATTTATCTTTAGAACTATGAAGTAATTTTTTTTATACGAGATATACAAAATAGTATAATAGCAATAATACAAAGTAATAAAATATTGTAATCGTCAAAAAAAATTCGAGATTTTGCTGTATCTCCGCTTTTCAGACCTTCTCGAGTTCTATAAACAATTTTTGAAAGTATGTCTGTCGATCTATCTGTCTGGAAATAGGATAACTGATCTAGAGGTTGAAATTTGGCGTGTGATCTTTACAACAAATTTGTAGATTTATCAAACTTTGAACGAAATAGAATTCACAGAAAATCATTATAGTTTTTTACATGATTACATAAAGAATAGATTAAAATTAGAGCATCAATTTAGTATTTAATATGTTGATACGTATCGAATTTTGAATTAAATTTCGGTCTTCGAAATTTGTGCAAAACAAGACAATCTGTTAGCCGTTCTTTCACATGCATGTAGATACAATAAATCAAAAACACAATCTACTTGAGTGAAATTGTGCTTGTGATCTTGTGCGAAAAATTGATACTCAATTTGTTAAGTAGCAAAAGTCTCCAAGATGGAGGCACAATTTTCTTAACAACATAAGAAGCCCAAAATAATTACCTGCAGGATTAGAAATAGAAATCTCAACACAAGGTTTACGATTACGAGCCCAAGTTTCATAATTTTACGCGAGAAAGGAAAGGACTAATATGATTTTCTAAAATGAATTCAAAAATTTTTCGTGAAGATCATTGCTGCTAGTTTTAAGAATCGTTTTCAAAAAGTAGGGAATTTTCTATCATCTTCAAAAATAGAACAAAAGTTAAGATCTGATTATTATTAATACTTTACAATTTAATTAAATATGAAAGAATCGCCTTGAAAAGAAAAAATCTTTAAATAAAAATCTTCTTGTCCAAAAAAAGGAATAAAATCAATAAAAAAAACCTACCTTTAGTATGGATTGTAAACAACATTGAAACATCCTTAATACATTATAAACAAATTTCCTATTGTCTTCCAAGAAACCTATTTTTGGCAAAAGAATATTTAATTATCGGGATCGAGGTTGCTCCATTTAATCCAATTAACTGGAGTCCTACTACATCCTAGAATATAGAAGCAACAAAAGTCAACAAAACTCTACATATCATTGACTTAGTAAAAATAAATTGCCATAAGGGGTTTAGCAAATTTTAATTATATCTGAAGTGGGTCAAAAAAATTTTCACTTTGGAAAGTGGCAAATATATTGATGTTGCCACCACCACAAAAAAACTCCAAGGGTATCCTTCCTTGGAGTTATTTTATTACGCCACTACTGTACACATAGTAGCCTTATGAAAAGAAAGAAAGAAAATAGCGTGTGCAATAAAGAAACCATTTTGTCACGACATACATAACAGTAATACTCTCTCTCTCTCTCTCTCTCTCTCTCTCTCTCTCTCTCTCTCTCTCTCTGTGTGTGTGTGTCTGTCTGTCTGTCTGTCTGTCTCTGTCTCTGTCTCTGTTAATGATAATCTAACATTTTTTTCTGAATTCAAGCAACAAAACGATCAAAATTTAAAAACACATTAAGATGAAAATATGCATATCCCTCCCCCCTGAATTAGACTTGGAACATAGATAAAACATTCTTTAGAATTTAACAAGAAATTTTAATGTAAAGGAAAATTAAAAATTAAGATGCTGAAAATAGTTACAAACGAATATTTATTCCATTTTTAAATCCTTTAACTTTCTTTTGCGTTGAATTAATATCAATTCTTTAAAATAAATATAGATTTTTTTTTGTGCTTATTACGTAGTAGCATTTCATAGGTTGATATATTCAACAGATGTCATTATTTTTGTGTCCAGCCATATTGATAATTCCCTTTTTTCAGGGCAAATTTACCACCAAGAGCGACGTCTGGGCATTCGCAGTGACCATGTGGGAGATTCTGACCTTCGCCAGGCATCAACCGTATGCAGATATGGTGGACGACAAAGTCATAGAAAATGTCAGTCACTTCTATCACAACGACGGCCACCAAATCTATCTCCCTCAGCCACCAGGATGTCCCAAAGAAATCTATGATCTCATGAAAGAATGCTGGCAAAGAAACGAACACGACAGGCCCAACTTCAGAGAAATCCACCTCTTCTTGCAGAGGAAAAACCTCGGTTACGCCCCCAATGTGTGAAAATTAATTCCATTGGAAGGTCGTCCTCCGTCTCTAAACACGCCGTCTGCTACAGCAAGACAACTATTTATTTTCGGACTACGATTACGATTAGGCAATCCGTCATCGAATTGTTTTCTGCTGGCGACAACCAAGTGACTGGAAAATTGTGTCTCCGACGATTCCTGATTGGCATCAGTGTTGTATTTTTATTTTAGGATCGGTATTGGACAGCCATGAACAATTCCAATGCGTAGGGTTATAGTAAAGTATTTGACGATGGAAGGTCAACTATAAAGAAATGGATGCTGAAACTATAAAGCAAATTGTTATCGTAATTCATCTTTAAATATCTTTCAATGATCATTAACGTGCATGGATTAAATGTGTGTATTTTATTCTAATTATTCAAGGATTGTTTTATTTTTAAGCATATCATATTTGTATTTAGTGATTTAATTGTTCTCCTGAAAGGAATCGGTACATGAGCTATTGGCATTAAATGTGGCAGCAATGAAAATGTTAATAATAAATTCCAAAAAAAAAATGCTATTCACAAAATATTTTCTACTTATCTTTCAATTTCAATTAAGAAGCACTAATTTATCACTCAATAATATTAATTTATTTCCTTAACATGAATTGAAAAGTAAATTCTAGAGATTTGATGATTGGTAGATGTGGATAATTTATTTAATTCTTGGTTTCGGTATCCATTTCAGAAAAGTAACTGTTTTTGCATCGATTATTTATCAAAATAATTATCCTGCACGATGACCTGGCGAATTATCCAGGATAATCCAGAGGCCAAAGCATACAAGGGAATTTAAATCATGGGTGCTAAAGCCTTATTCTCAGTTAAATATTCACTGGTTTGCCTCAAGTAAACACAGACCAGTATAACCATTGAAATTTTCATGCTCATGAGCTTCAAACCTTTTATGAATAGGTGTTTCATTTATATGGACTTTAGATAGAGCCCGTTGTTTCTCATCATGTCTACTGCACTGAAAAATAAACTCTTCTTTTGAGTTAATGTTCAGCGAAAGGCTTGGAAGGCAAACAAAGTTTCCGCAACAATTCTGATTCTTTCCTTTTAATTATTCTGGAATATAAGCTTTTTAAAGTTTATAAGATGTAATTTTAATCAATTATAAAATATTTTACTCCATTTCCTTAACAGTATCTGATCAATAATTATTACAACAAAACATAATTTCTTTGATTCCATTTGTTAAATTTTTTCAATATCTCATAAAAAATTCCAACCATCTAAAATGACAATTTCAATTGAATTTACTATATTTTGATAATTTAATTTTTTAGCAAAGAAAGCTGATTTTATTTTAATAAATTTTGAACAAAAAAAAAAGAAAGAAAATTATCTGAACAATAATTGTCGTAAAAAGCATAAAATATTATTCGCGAAAAGTTAAAATAGAATATCATAATTTGGATTTTTTTTTGTTTCTTTTGAAAAATTGGATCTATTCTTAAACCACAAAAAAATATTATTGGAACAGATAATGTAAATATTCGTTCAAAAACTAAGTATTTTTCGGAAATGTCTTGACATTCGTTGCGTTCCTAGAACAGGAACAGATTTTAAATTTAAAATAGCAAAGTAAGCGATTCTCAAAAAATTCCATTATTCTATCATGAAATATGAAGTCCAGGGAAAGAACATTAAAATACTTACATATTTCCATGACCCTTGTAAAAGTTCTTCAATTCCGTTTTGCTAACTCGGTGTCCTGAAAAATTCTTCAAAAGTACTTGATGTTCGTTTCAAGAAAAGTCACGAACTCTCTGAATGCCATCGAAAATCGTTGAACTTTGCTTCAGAAGACGGAATAAATCTAATACTAAGTTGCGGTTATAGTTATTCTCCTTTACGTGCAAATCTATCATAACGTTTTTATTTGAAAATAAAATTATTTTTATTCATGCAATTCAGTTTTCAAAAACAAGCGATAGTATAAACATTTTTCATATTTAAATATGAAAACTAAATTATCGTAAATAACGAAAATAATAACATGTTCTAAATAATATTATTACTAATCTAGAAGAAATGTTCTTAAGAGAATGGCAATTTTTTGAAATTGTATTCTTCGCGAAAAATATTTTTTTTATTATTATCTTCTGCGCCTTATTTCTTTTTAAAAATGTTTATTTAATTATTTTTTGTGGTTTAAAAACGTTTGCGAGAATATCCACTTTTTTTTATAAATAGCATTTGATTGTTTTTTTTATTTTATACGAAAATAAACGCAAACGATTTTATTAAAAAAAACAGTTCTACAAATTGGCAGTATATAATTATAAAAATAAACAGTTGATAATAGAATAAATAATGAAATCATATTTTAAATAAAGGATGGTTAGTTTTTTCCCCATTTATAATCGATACATAATATACATATTATATATTCTTTGTAGATCAGTACACTATAAAAATGCATTTATTTTGAAATTTACTTTTGAACTTTGTGAATGAAACTTTTGAGCCTTTCTTCCTGACGTATTCTATACTCAAGTAAGCATTTGTCCAGTATGTGATATACATTCTGTATCACACAATTGAGCACAACGGCAAAGTAAGGAATCATGGACTCTTGGAAAAAAAATTCTTCTCATAAGAATGTGTGTGTATATGTGTGTTCTTAATGCATAAACTGTGATCGTGAAATGTTTTTTTTTTCCTTTTGAGCACTGTAAATGTAATGTACATGTATATTTTTATGTTTCGATCATTTTAAGATTATTTTGTAATATATTTGAAAAAAGCCTCTGCAAAACTGTTGTAAATTCGATGTTGTTTGCACAGGCTAGTAGGTAAAATTTAAATGGAGTGAAAATTTAACGCATTCTTTCGATCTCACTGCTGTTGCTGCTGTTACTTGATTTTAAGAATTATGTTTTTAAAATTATCTTAAATAATTCCTGATTTATAATGGATTTATTACTGAGTCAAATTTTATGTCTGATTTAGTGAGGCAATGTTAATATTTCATAGATTATCGAATTTAATTTATGAACCATTCAGTAGTTATTATTGATTGCTTGAAAATATAGTCAAAATTCTTTAAAAAAATTTTTTTTCTTTTCATTTTAAAAATTAAACTAACAATATTCTCTAAAAAAGAATGTTATGATATTTTTTCTTTCATTTTTAAAATTAAATTCACACACAAAAAATATATTTTTCAAAATTTTAAGGAAAAAAAATTTTAATGACAAAAAATTTTCTCCAATTATTGAGGTTTTGCCTTCAAATAAGGAAAACCCTGCCTAATAAAATGGATCATTTCATATTCAATAAATTTTAGTTTTCGAATTAATAATTTTATTAATTTATTTACGAAAAAAAATCTTATACTGACAGCGATTCTCAATTAATTATTCATAAAAATAATAATGTTAATCAAATTAATATACAGGAGGGTTTTGTCTTCTTTGAAATTAACTTTACTGTTTATAAATATCATGCATTTTAAATTTCTTCAGTATGTAAAATATTTTTGGAAAAATATGCTTACCAAATTAAGAGGGAAAATCATATAAATATACTCCTGATTTGATTCTCTTTAAATCTGGAATTATATTATAGTTATTATAACATTTGAGAAAGCAGTGCAGCAAAGATTTGAGAGAATTTGTACATAAAGCTTTGACCATCTAAGTGCTGATAAATAGCTGCTGTGAGATTGTACAGGACGAATGTTTTCATAAAACAAATTGTGATTTATTTCGCCATTGATGTGGTGGGTTTCGCTATATATTTATATAGCGAGCCAAGTACTTATGTATTATAAAAAAAACTAAATTAACTGAGGTGAAAAATTATTTATATCAGTTGTCTTGTAAATGTGTGCTGTCCATAGTCAATTTTCTAATATTCACGACGCTCACGAAATTTAATGAACAAATAATGCACGTTTTGCACTGTAATTTTTAGCAAAACCAACAAATCACGTTTTATATCTAAAAAGTAATACATATTAAATAATTTTTTTTGAGAAATTCACATTTACGTTTGCTTTAGGTTGTTTAAATGTGGTTGTTATTTATGTTCCTAAAATCATTTGTTTTTTTCCGTTGTTATGTTAATAATAGTCTTGTTTTTAATTTTGTTGTTCTAGTATCTCTCTTGCCAGAATAATTAATATGTTAATGCTAGAAAATAAATATAAATTTGATGTTAAATTTAATTTAGCATCTCTTGAACTATAATTGCATTGGGATAATGCTATCAGACATGACAAGACACGAAAACTCCATAGAGATCACGAGGAATCTTACTATTCTACTGGTAATGGTAATTCTTCTGGTACTGAATCTTGCCATCCCACTACAATTCATAGTGATCTGAAAATGGATAGATTACGTTGTCTGAGATTTGCATTATTTCTCCTTAGAAGGAATAAATTCATATAAATTAAAAAAGAAACATGTTTTATTGAGAAAATTGTAATTATTTATTGATACTTACTAATAAATTTCTTATATTTATGGTAAAAATTTGCCACCACGAGAAAAACCTCAAAATTTCAAGTATTAAAAATCCTCTTTCCGAATTCATTTTGTTGCTGTTGTTGAATTATCATTATGAAAACACTATTCGAATCATATGAAAGGGTACTTACAAATTATACCTTCCAAATTCATCACAAAATTTGAAGTCATCGCCGATGGGTTGCTAAACCACCAATTATGGCAATCCGGCAATGGCGTAATCCGTTGATCTTTATCGCCAAATTTGAATCCGTTGGCGAAGATGGTATAATATGAAATTATGCGAAGTTTCTTGAAGAAAATTATGTAAGATTGAAATAATTATTAATGAGATTTTAACTATATTTAGCACACATTAATTTATGGCAAGTAGAGGACTGGGTTAGAATTTTCTTGATTTTGAATATTTTTTTTTCCAGATTTGTACATAGTGATTATTACTTCTCAATTTCAATTCAAATGCTATTCTAACCAACCTGACGATTCCACAAATTGAAAGTACTTCGAAGTTATTTGCACCGAAGCTCAAGATTTAAGTCGCACTATTTATCTTGAATTTTTAAAGCATCTAGGTGTTGTGTAGTCCAAAGATTCGTGGAACAATAGCTACTTTAAACGTTCATAATCTACTTTTTTTCTTTTAAAGAGCGGGAAATAATTTAGAACGTCATTTTTCGAGATTTTTCATGTAAACAATGATTGTTTACCCTGAGTGTTCGTTTACTCTTTCTTGTATTGGAAAAATGTTTATAAATAAATATTGCTTGACGTTATTTTTTATGCACGTTCGTATTAAAATAATGAATTTAAAAATATCGTTTGTCTAAACTAAGTGGTAATGTTTTCTTCCCATTTTCGAATAAACCAATTTCAATTTTTATTAAATATCGTTAAAACTGTAATAAATGGCATTTTTTACAAGTTATTACTTTATGATAATATATATATGTATATGGATGTGCCCTTTCTTAAATTGTTTAGTGTAAATGTATGCAATATATCTTGAATTTTAACTAATTTTCAACATTTGAATTGATTGACAATATTTAAAAAGTTAAAAGGAAATTCTTCAAAAATCCGAATATTATTACAAAAGTAACAAATGCATATGTAAAATTATTGAATCTAAAAAGTTACTATTTGGTATAATTTTATTTTATTTTAAATAGAACTGCATGGTTGTTACTTCTTTATAAATAATTTAGTTATCATATGGTCTCAAATGCATATATAAATGGAATTGAGCAAAAATTATGCAATTGTTGTCAGAATGATTTCATTCATCATTGCAGTATAATACACTGGCTTATTAGCATTATTTATATCAATTAAACAAAAAAAGGACATCATATTGAAATAATAAAATATTAGCTAATTACTAGAAAACAGAACAAAGTGGAAAGAAGAATTTGTAAAAAGAATTTTGTCTATTTTGTGTATCCAATGATTCACCATCAGCCTTTATTAAAACATGCTTTTTTCTCAATAATTGTGTGTCCTTTTCTTTGTGTTTTTGTTTCATCACAATCATATTACAGTTTCAATAAATTAAGATTTTTGGGGGAAAAAACACAATACCTACCAAAAAAAGGTATTTTTATTTCATTTACTATTAATTCAGTAATATAAATACTAACCCCTTAACTGATTTATTTTCCTTACCATCTAATAAGATGACACCTTCTATTTTGGGAATATTTACCTATTTTGATTCAAATGGAAATCCATGGAATACTTGGCTTATCTACGTATTTGAAGTTGTTTTACTATTGAATTATAATTGTTATGAATGATTTATTATTTTGTTTACAACTATCAAAATTTGATAAATCGATGCACGTACGGCGTATGGGCAAACCGGTTAAGGGGTTAAAGAATCTTGGTATGGAATAGTTTTCAAACTCAATGTCAGATGGTGCCACTTTTAATGAATCAAAATAGTTGATTATTTTAAAGTAAAATAATTAAGTAATATATTACCATTGAAAATATTCCGTTGCACAAAATGTCAATACTTATATCAAAAGAAATTGAGTGGAAAACCGATTAAAAGCTCAAACCTTTTAAAACAGACATGTTTTAACGTTTCATAATACGTCTGATGAGTTTTGAAAAGCAAATTAAATAGAAGTCTATGAATTCAGGAATATTTCTGAATTTAATATAGACTAAGTTTTTTCCTCAAATATAACTAAAGTGAAATGGCAAAATAAATCTTACATTTACTATTCATATATATTATACTTTGAATGAAAATAATCCTGAGATATAACCCTTTGTTTTCAAGTTATATAATCCCAAGCTATTTTATCTCCATTTATCCCATAATGTTGTTAGATTTATATAGGATTCTGAAGTTTTTATTTTACGGACTCTTTTAAAATCACCCAAAAAAATCGTCAAAATGGACAATAGTTCATCTAATAATTATTTATTTTAATTATAGATATTATACTTTTTTAGACTTTATATAACACAAGCACATAAAAAGAGCTATTTAGTATTTTGTTGTCGAAGCATCTCCATTTGCTTTGATCCTAAAATTGATTTCTTGCTATTACTTCATCAGCAATTCAAATGGTTACTCATTAGATGAGAATAACAAAAAGTGTTTATTTTTAGAAGAAATCTCTTGAATTCGTACTGTTTAGACAGATTGATTTACTGGTTTTTGAAAAAATCCCGTACATACAAAAAAAAATAGTCACATTGAAAAGCGAATTTGTGATGTTTTTCTCGGGGAACAATAATGATAAATGAATTAAGGGAAATGTTTGTCTAAATAAATCGATATAGAAAATAAAGCACTTTTCATTACTCACATTGGGAAACATTATCATATCATGATTTCAAACAAAAAATTATTTGTTTTTAACTTACGATTTTAACACAATTTGTGGTATCACCAGGCAGATACCAGGCATTAATCTCTTGTCTAGGAGGATTGGGGATAGATGTAAAATCTAACGTAACACTTAATAGCTTATTTTTAATATATGATCCCGCCCCCCCCCCCAAAAAAAAAGTAGTAACTATGTCATCATATTTATCGCTTCAAGCGGATAATATATTGCATATCAAAAAATACTATTTTACTATATGAAAGTAAGTAACTACCCATTTTAAATTAAAATTTTTAGCCTTATTCTTCATTGCTCGTAACTAGATTAAAAGTTAGTAAATTCAATTGCTCGTAAATAAAAAATATTTTATTAAGTCTAGCTATATTTTTGTATTAATAAGCTTCACGTTTAAAATGTTTCTTATGAGACACATATCCCTTCCTCTCTCTCCCAATAATAGGCAGAATTATTTACATAAAATCAAATTATTTACATAATTTTTTTTAATTTTTTATATCTATAAGACAGTTTTGTTTCAGAAATAAACTATACAGCAAATAAAATTATTACATAGTGAACACCACTTGTAATGATTACGCTGGTATATAACAAAATGACAACCGAAATTGCTCAAATATAACATAATTCTGTAAGAATATAAAAACATCAGAAAAAATATATATTACGTGACGTCATTCATACATTTCATTCATTTTATTTTAAAACAGAAAAATCGATACATTGGGAAAGATTGAAAATAATTGTTTGTTTGTTTAGTTATATTAACGCCCCTCTGTAAAGCAACACAATGACTATTTTGGGATGGATTTCATAATTTTGAATCATGGTCAGATGACGAGGGCGACACCTGACCTGGCACCTTCCTCTTTCTCAATCGTTATTAAAATACTTTTTATTTATCCCATCAAGTTCAAGTTATTTTTTTAACTTGTAGTGGATGGAATTTGATGCTAATACAGCTTTTTCAAATATTAATTTATTAATTTTTATTAAGTAAATAAAAACTAACTTTCACAACTTTTAATTGTTCATTATAGTGGTTGCAATTGTTAGGTCGGGATAGCCTGATTGGTAGGGCGTAGGATTCGCATCCTTTGTGCTACGAGTTCGAACCTGGTCCCTAAGTTCTCCTTGTCTATATTTGTACCACTGGGGGTACTGACTCAAAGGTGAGCGTTATTCGGATACTCAGGGGTCCATACCCTCAGAATCTACAACTCCCTTCCCTCTGTTGTAAAGCGGAGCACGAGAAGAACAATTGTAATTATTTAATAAAAAGTACTAAAATAAAAAGTTTCCTAACTTTCTAAATTTTTCCTAATATCGAAAGTAGGCATTGATTTTAATTTTTTTTAAATTACTTGTTTTATATCAGATTTAAACAAGTTACATCACACGAATTATACGTATTATTAATTAAATTAGTAAAGAAAATGTGTGAATATAATTTCATTTTTAATAATAGGTATGCATTTGATAAATAGTAATGTATTTTTAATGCTTTGACATTATAAGTTTAATACATTAGTTCACAAAATCATTATTCAAAAATCATTCATCTTCTATAAGTCCGAAAAAAAGTAATTAAAATTTTTTAAAAAAAACTTTTTCCTTTTTATTCAATTATTTATATTTAAAAAAAGCATTTTTATTTTTAAAAATGATAAATAATAAATTATAGAGCTTTAAATTTTTTTCTAACAATTAGATTCTAGATTTAAAAAAAAACATTTAAAAACAAATTCATTTATAACTAACTCATTCCTAAGACATAATTATACGAATAAGGTAAAAGCAATAATTTTCATCTCAATTTAAAAAGAAATGATAGGAGCAATGATAGCACCAAGAGGAAAATATCCATTTTATTGCGAAAAGTAATTAATATAAATTGTAATGAATCTAATTACAGAGGAATAATTTCTTTTTCGTGCACTATATTATGGGTTCAAATTACTTTTCTCGGAACGGATATGGCAATTATTTCATTTAACTAAGTGAAACTAATTAAAACATTTTAATTATAAGGTTACTTATAGCTGTATAATTTATTTTTCTTGCGACACGTTTGTTGTGCGCGCAAATTAATTTTTCAAAATAAATATGATAATTATCCTATTTAATTTAGTAACATAGTGTTAAAAAATTTAGCTACAAAGTTTATAATCGTTATTTGAAACAGCTAAAATGCACTACTAATTAATAAAATTAATAGATTCTTTCGATTTCATTGAAATTTTTTTAAAAATTAATTTTACTTCTCTTCGCATATTTGCAACATTTTACCTTTACCAAACGTCTTATTCATTAAGATTATTGACTTTCAAAAAAAAAAGTATTAATATGAAAGACGTTTATTTAAAATTTCCCCTTACTAATTGATATGGCTAGAAATATGAGTTTAATGAAATTAATTGGCTACAAATTGGACTAGTCCAAATCAAAAAGTATATATATTACAAAATAAAAAAAAAAGAAAAATTTCAGATTTAATATTTAAAGAAAACAAATTATTAATATTAAATTGATTGAATGATTAGATAGAACAATGGGGTTTATTTATAACATGATTCTAAAAGCAGTGTTATTCGTTTGTTAAATACCATCCTCTATCAAATTAAAGTATCTATCTATTGTAAGATACAGAAATTCTCCTCGATTTTGAAAATACTCCAAAAGGTATTAAATTCATTGAAATAGGCACATGGAATAAACCATAAAACTGAGTAACCCTACTGCCGCAACAGCAACACTGATGGGAACAGTTATTGAATCCTAAAGGCCATCACCGGCCATCATACAACCCTTCCCGTAGGAAGTACATCCCGCTATTAGTATACCCTCCAGGGCGGCGAGATCTAACCACCATGCCGGAAGCAACACAACCTCATTCCGAGATGTCCCCTGGGGAGATAGATGAAGAAATAAAAGGGATATCCATAATTAATTTCGCGTGAAAATAAACCTTAATTATATCAGAATTAAATGGCGTATATAGCAACTTAAGATAATCTGCAAAATTAAACTAGCCATATGAAAAATAAATTTGCTAATTAGGGATAAAAACGAAAAAATACCTTGCAAAATGCATAAAATAAAAAAAAACCCACACCTAATGATATGAACGTCAGTACCTGACAGCGAACTCTATAAATTCTATAAACTCATATTCTCTATATCTCATCTATAAACTCATAAACTCTATAAAAACTCATTTTCTGGCTAAAACCGCCTAAATGGTATTGTCTCATATCCTTAAAAAACTGAATAGATGAAATCATAACCTTTTTCAAAGATTTATTTTCCTTCTAAGCATTCTTTATTAAAAAAATGCTTATATTTCGTAACCAAAAAGCAAAATATTTGTCTTTTACCAGCGCTCCTTAAATCATGAACTCCAGTAAGGAAGACAGGTGAACAATTTCCGAGTCTCAAGAAACTTTTACAAGTTCTTTTAGATTCTTTAAATGAAAATAAAAAATTATTTTCAAAAATCATCCCGCTTTTAGATAATTCAGTAAAATTTCTAAATGATTTAAAAATATTTGTTTAGTAAATTTTTCTTTAAAATAAAGAAGGAAAACAACGAAGACTTTTCTTCTAAATTTAAACTTTTAAAGCAATATTATTAAGGCAGTAGATAAGGACATAGTAATTCTCACATATGAGCGATAAGAAGATGCAGATTTTATTGTCTATGAAAATGCGTATTAAATAAATGCCATACAAGCTACCAATTTACAGCGAATTAACTCTACTTAATCCGTTAGTTTCAAATAACAGAGAAGCTATAGATTCACACAGCAGCAAAAGAAAAGGCGGTCTTTCAAGCTCAACTAACCAAGTAGCTTGTCCTCAGAACTCAATTGACTGCCCACCTTTAAAGCGCATCTTAAATAGTACCCCACTGAAGTGTGCGTGGGAAACCTAGAAAGGGCTCGTTCGCTCTGAAAGAGTCCAGAAATTTCACCATTATTCTCTAATAACAAATCTTTATTTCTTATCTTTTGATACACATTTTAGCATGCATTAAAAACCGTTAGTGACCTCATTATGTCGCCAACTCACCTATATCGCCAAATTATTCAAATATGGTGATATTCTGTAGCGCATTCCCTTAGAACGGTCTTTTCTCGCTAACGTTTGATTTCGTTACAATTATTTTTTAGGCAATTAAACTATTTACAAGTATTTACACAACAATTCATAAATATTTACAGCGTTTACATCGAATTTACACAAAATTCATAACAATGTTCTGTATTAGGGATTTTACTCCTAAGCAGTCGAATGAAATGCACAATGACTTTTAAACAGAGTTGTGGCGCTTGAAGTAATGGTTGAGCTTAGATTCTTAATCTTTAGACAGAATTTCTTATTCCTTACATAGAATATCATCATGTATTGAGGTAATTCTAAGAAATTTGTGATTCTAGGCAATACACACTGTGAGGTCCCTCTCATTTAAGGCAGAATTTTCAGTTTCATATCCCAAAGCAATTTTAATATAAACATTATTTATTTTAAATTAATCTTATTTTATTCTATTAAGATAACTCGCTATATGGAAAAGTCGATTACGTAATTCGGATTTTTTAAATTTAAAGTTCTTAATGTTTGAACAGATTTTTTTGTTGTAAAATCAATAGAAATTGGTTTTAGATTAAAAAATTTCCATGAAAATTTAAAAAATGAAATAAAAATATTTCTAAAAAGTTGATATTTTAATTGTAACCACAAAATCATTCACAGTTTAGTTGCAAATAAATTTGTATTTGGTAATTAAAAAAAATAAAATCGTCTGAAATATTTTGAATTTTTTAAAATTTATATACTTAATTTTTTTAAAAAATAATAATAATTCGTTTTACAAGAGTTTTTTTTTTTTAGGAAATTTGACGTATTTATATTTTAATGCACATGAACAAGTAATATAACAAACAATTTTTTACACTCAATTCCTACTTAGTAATCAGGGAAAATTTTATTTTAGCTACTTTTTATTAAATAATTACAATTGTTGTTGTTTTTTCTAGTGTTGCACTTTACAGCGGAAGGAGAGGTGCAGTAGTTTCTGAGGGTATGACCCCTGAGTACTCGAGGACAGAAGACTGACTTCTAGCACACACGTCATAAACCTTTTTTAAGAGGCGGACGTCATTCATCCACAGATCGTAATTTAGATCTGAAAAAGAGAACGGTCATCATGCTGCATCACTGATTGATTTTGCAAAAAAACCAGTTGGAGATATCTCCCTGTAATTTTCTCACGTATTCACTAAAAATAATTTATATCCTTTCTTCCGCATAAAATTGGGGATCTCAGGTGAGGTATTGAATCCCTTGCAAGCCATTGATGAACAACATTTACGGAATATTGATATTCGATTTGAATATAGCTCTTCTAGTTATACTATCACTAGAATGTGTTCTTTGGAGACCTTTTTCCAAATCGACTGACTTCAAAACTTAGCAGAAAACTACATTTGCCGTCACAAGGATAACATAGTGAATTTCATTGATAAAAGTCATTTGACTCATGAGTTATTGAGTATACTTGCATGCGAAAGTATAAGCAGACGGAAAATCGACCCTTTGCTGTATTTGGTTCAAAAACTGAAAAGTATCTCAAATTTAGATGCTAAACTTGAGTGTCAGGGTTTGCTCTTTACGTTTTGTAGTTATCAAGTAATCTTTCGCTTGAACAGACAGACAGACTGGCCGTGGATGGATTTGTTTAAAATTTAATTGATTTATAGTTAATGGATATAAATTTTATTACAATTCCATATTGTAAAGGTTCATCTCCTTTAAACTGAGACATCTGCTTTACCGCTGTAACGTTCCTGGCTCCCACACTAGATAAAGGGCATTTCCGGCCAGCTGTGTCATCAACTGTGTAACCCTAACTGTGCCTACAGATTGCCAGATGGGTGATTCTCTCTCCGAATTTGATCATTTGGACTTAAGTCGAGTCCAGATAAAGAATTACATGTGCGTTTTAGTCCAAGGAAATTAATCGCATCACAAAAAGAGAAAAGTGTCGAACCCCACGATCAACAGGAAAACATTGGGCTTTTTTCTGAACAACTATTGGATAACCGGGAACTCAAATGCACCAATGTGAACGTGAGAGGCGGAGTTTTGACGGAAAATAAAATGCGAGATTTTTGGAAGAGAGAACTGGAAAGGTCTGTCAGAGAGTTCTGGAGAGACTTTGGAATTTCCGAGGTCTTCGGAGGATCTTCGTTTTGAAAGTACTGAGAGAAGCTTCCAGTGATACGGGCTTCTGAGTTAAAATTCACCCGATGGAGATTAGTGGATTCCTTGAGCTACGCCTGTCGAAGCCTGAAGCGCCCGTTAGCTTTTCTTGTGAGGTTGTTTTTCCAAAATTAATGGAAGAACTATTCATGCATAACTGACAACTATGATGCAAATATTTTCAATCACATTCACCTAAATGAGAATAAGTTATATCTATGTACATCAGTCTGTAAATAAAGAAATTGTCCTCAAACGCTACCTTCTTATTTTATTGGACAAGATAAAGCCATTACAATATACTAAATTTCAGTCATCTAGTTCAAAGCGGTTTTGAGTTACCGCGTTCACAGACAAACATAATGCTAAAGGTATATTTTTCGTACGCAGAGGGCTCTTCAGCTTAGAGATTCGACAAAATTCCAATCTCAATTTTCTGATTATTACAATGTTTTATCAATATTTTGTATAATAAAATGTTAAAATGCCTACGAGTATTTTTTTTATCCCACGGCATATGCATTGTACATTCGAAATATATAATCACAGCATGATTTATTGACATACCTTATCTACGAATATTTAAAACTAATTTGAACATTTCGATTCTTATTTACAAATTAGGTAACAGCGATTATGAAAGTATTTCTTTCAAGATCAAATTTAAATTTTTTGCTTAATGTAATAAAACCTTATGGGTTTTTTTAAAAGAAAATTTAATTAAGTACAAATTCACAAGCTGATTAAAATTTATTTTTTCGCAAACATTGGAAATTTTAATACTAATTTGTAAGACCCATAATTGTGTTTATTAATTTAAATAAACAAAAGTTTGTGGTCGAATTTTGCTTCTCAGTATCACAATATTACTATTTATATATTTAAAATATTTTTTTTTAAGTTCTGTAGTTTTGAACCATTGTATGTGGAGTTTTATCCAATGAACAATTTTTTTGTCCCCTTTTGTTTATTTGTTTTTATCACTCAACATTACACATACCCACTCAATACACATAAAATATGTGGAAAAAATCACAGCATTAAGTATAGCGTTTCATATTCAACATTGCCTTTAACAACGAGTGATCTGTGCCTAATTGCACCAGTTTAACACAGAACAGACATAGAAATGTCAAATCATACAGTTTAGAGAGAACATGCAGCGCCATCTATTAATAACATTTATTAGCTTATTTAAATTAAGAATAATTACTCAAAAATTTATAATTGCAACTAAAAGAATTACATATACAAGTTCTATTAAAATTTTATAACAGCTCTAAAAACTATATTCATCTTATTAGTTACTGTCACATCTCACGCAAGATCTTTTTTACAAAATTCAAAATAATAAATATAGTGGTATCTATATTTTTACTTTCTTAGAAATTTATCTCTTGAATCTGAATTTGACAAAAATAAGTCTAAATTAAGATTGATAAATTAGCTATTTAATATCTAATAAAAGGAAACTAAAGTCGTATATTGAAGCATTATTCTAATAATTCCCATGCAAAATTCTATTTTATAAGTTTATGTAGATTTCTTTTTATGGCTTTATTAAAAGCTCATTTTTTTATTGAAATGTTAACTTTATAAAAATAGCTATCATTTTTATTTAAAAATGACAATACGTAAAAACATCAATGTTTGCGATCTAAAAACATTTTAAGGTTTCAAATTTGGTAGGGTTGACTGTGATTAAGAACAAATTATAAAAGTGTATCATACGTTATAAAAAAAATTAATTTATTTGCATGCACTGTTTTTCCAAGTTTGGCGACATAAATTACACTTTGACGCCAACTACCATAAATTCAAGTTTTAAATATATAAGTCGAAACTTGCGTGAATCCAGCAGCATATATTAAATTTAGTGTTTGGATATGAAAGACACTAATTTTTTAAATTCAAGAGTTTTAAGAAAATTAGACGAAAATGAACTTTTTTTCTTATAAAAACGTATTTGAAGTCCATCACGTGCTTCTATAAACCTTCCATAAATACAATTAAAAAAAAGGGTTTGAATCATGGGGGACCAATAAATATGTTCATGTTTCAGCAATCCCTTTAAGTAATCAAAGGGACAATTACAATTTAATTGTTGATACGGAATTTGATCAGAACATCTACCTATTATATAACTGAGGACATTTCAACCGGCACGCAACTGCACATATTTCGATGTTTCTGAAAGTCCTTAAAAGCTACAAGTATTTCATAAGTAATTAAAAAATTAAAGATATTTGTATGAATTGTTGTGCTGATTTTCTTATATTGGCGACATAAAATGCACTTTGGCGCAAATTGGACTAAATACATTAATATTTACCCTTTATATATTAATAACATCTTTCCTTTCATATACTGCAATGATTATTTAAAAAAAGAACCATAATCAAAAAATGAATATGATACAAGACATTGAATTTGAAATATAATAAAAAATGAGTATCAAACCCGAGGTGCTATTCTCTTTTTCAAACTGCAAGGTTGCACCAATGGAAGAATATTTTATCTCAGTGCCAAACTTCACGTGCATCAACCCAACATGTAAGGAAGATCTAGACGGAATTTAGTTTCGAGTCTGGAACCCTCAAACTCTAAATACACTTGTAGACCACCTCTCTGTCATTTTGTTCTATATTAAGCATATAAGTATTATATCATATATGTCAATGGCTGACTTTTTTTACTATCACAGTGCATGAATTCACCGGCTTTCTGGCACAGAGGTAGCTCCACTTCCTCGTGTTCTGGAAGACCCAGGTTCGAGTCTGGTTCAGGCATGGTTATTCTTCTGTGTATTATCTGTGAGATTTGTGACTGAGCCCCCCTGTAAAAAGGGTCTTCTGTGATGAGTGAATAGCTAAAGTCGTACTCTTGGCCCTAGTTGGCACCATTTAAAACAAGAGACTCTTACCTTAGGCTTAAAAATCTGCTGATTTATCAGCGAAGCTTGTCCATGGCAAGTGCCATAAGGAAAAACAGCATGCATGAATTCTACTTATATCATCCAACCCTATTATTGGTGCCAATGGTTTAAAAACCTTCCTCTCGGCAAACTGGAAGGTAAAGGTATAATTTTACTTCTAAGTTGCTTCCTGGCAACATATATAGATGATTGAAAAATTAGTAAACATTAAAAGTACTCAATTCAAATATTTAAAGGATTCTAAATAAGATGCAAAAAGTCAATTTCTTTTTAAAATTTAAAAATGTTCAGGTGAGGATGTTCTCCCACCATGTCATGAAGGTTTCAAGCTGACGACCCAAAATAATGTAACCTATGAGAATTAAAAGCGGGACATTCTGTTAAAATATTAATGACGGTAAAACCGACCCGACACGTTGAACAAATTGGACACTGTTCGCCAAACAAAAGATGTTTATAAGTGTGCCCAATTCGAAGTCGACTCAACTTCACATCGAATTTTCTCACCAAAGACGACTGGCCACAAGGCAGCAATCATGGACCTTCAGGTGTCTAATAAATTGCACTCCATTTAACCAAACATTACCTTGTGGCCAGTTGTCTCGGTGACAAGGATTAAAAGCAGTCAAGATTAGGGCTTGAAAATCAATTTTCAGCCCTTAACTTCTAAAATATTGCAGTTATTTAAAAACTAATTACAAAAATTGTTTGTTATAATGAGGTGTTAATTTGTATAGTTGAATTTGTTTTTCTATCTTCAATATTAAGAAAGTTACAGCGAAATGAAAATTCCAGCCCCCTCCCCTCTTTTCCATCCCACCAACCCACCTCCTTGATCTAGATGGGCCTATTTACGAAATCATCCGAGATTTTTACATTTCTCACAACATATTCGAAGCCAGTTAAAATCTACACAAAATTAATCTAGTTATCCTGTTGAAAAGATAACATGGGCAAAGCATTATATGAATATTATATGTATAACTTTTTAACGAAGAGTAGTTTTAGTTTCTAGGCCCCCTGATGGGAAATATCTGAAGAACGTTTTTCGCAGTCTTATCATGAAAACCATTACAATAGGTAGTCTTCCTACAGGTATCTACCTGAAATCTATGATTAAAATTGTATTACAATTGATAATTATAAGGTTATTTCATTTAATTACAGTTTCTATTTCAGGCCATTCCCTTTCAAATCTTATAACTAATTTTGGATTAAAATTTAAAAATAATTATTTTAATTTGGCTCATATGCATTTAAAGTTGCAAACACTTACTAGTTATTTTGTGAAAGAAACAAATCTGTTAAAATTTTTTAAAAAAAGGTCGCGTTTCAATACTTTACCGCTGGAGTGGTGGCAAACTCAAATCTTGCGGTAGTTTTGAAACACCCTTTATACTGTAAATATGAGTGTAAACTCTTTTAAAAAGGAAGATTTTGGGTTTTAGGGACCTTGATCGGTAAAGGACTAATGAAAATTTCTCGAAATGAGAAATTTTCCTATGCCATGAGAACCTGAAGGAATCTACCTAAAAAAACCAGAATGAGTGTGTGACAAAAATTCAAAAGTTTTAACATAAGCATTTTGGTAAGTCAAATCAACACTTTTCTGGTCCTCCGAGCACTTTCCCCCCTTTCTCTATCACGTCATCTTTCGAAAACCAGCAATCAGTTCCCTAATAACGGCTCAGATGCCATTCCCAATCAATGAAAATAAACCACCTTCCAGTTAAAATGAGCAAGCAAATAAATAAAGGTACAATAAGGCTTCGAACAATCCAATCCTCGAAAAAAAAATAAGATCCAACCTAACAATCGGCAACGATCCATACGAGGTGGCATCACGGTATAAAAAAAATAATAAAAACCGCTTGATCCAAATTAGTTTTTCCAGCAAGCGATCTTTTTCTCTTTCTGGTATATATATATCGATGCAATACACCATCCAATCAGGAAACAATACTTATAGAAGTCAATCCGTCAAAACAGGATGTTTTTCTGTGACAGGGCCAATAACCACAAAAAATAAATCGATCGCATTGATTGCTCAGAGTGCTTTTAGTGGTCTTTTGTTTCCAGACACAATATCGCTATTTCAAAAGCCGGGATGCGTGTTACTAATTCTTCGCTGGGGTCAACCCTATATTGCTATGGTATTGATCTCGAATGGATTCAATGGTTTGACGAAAGTGGA
>JAOUZG010016644.1:10184334-10208451 GCA_026289955.1 Argiope argentata | reverse complement strand
ATGGATAATAGATAATACAGAAGAATATAGAAGATAACAGAATAACTTCAAAATGAAGAGTACAAGATGGATAATAGATAATACATAGATTTTATATCTAAAGTGTGAATATGTATAAAATTTGGAACGACACCTGTCAAGAAATTGATCAACCTGTACTTTGACAAATATATAAACGCGAAACGAAATGACTGAAATATATGAAATCTGGTATGTAATTCTGTTACTACAATTATAGTTTTAGGCCCTATTTTAATTCCAATCGATCGGGGAAAAAGACATTCAAAATATATGTATTTAGATTTACGATGCTTTTTTGTTAACCGCATCCCAATGATAAATTATCTAATATTGCCTCTAATAAGGCATTTTTGTAACTATTGTTCGCCAACTAGCACGTAAGTATAGTTTTGAAATAAATGCGAGAAACATTTCGGGGAGACTCTCCCTTTTGGTTTATTGTGGCAAACTTGTTTACAAAGATTTATCAAGAAGCATTATTTTTTACCAAAGATAGAGCTTTGATCAAGCATACTATTTTAATCTATCTCATTAACTTAACTTGTTAGGTTTAGAGGATAGTAAATTCTCCTAATTAATATTATTCTTATACCTATTACTTAACTGTCTAGTTAAAATCTTAATGACATAAAATCTGTCTTCTGTATCTTATTTTAAACAAAGACTGAACTAAAATTGATCATGATATACTAATTATAGTGTATATATGAATGTGCCAGCGTCCTGGCATAGAGGTAGCGCGTCTTCCTCATGATATCTGGAGTCCCGGGTTCGAGTCCCGGTTCAGACATTTGTTCTTCGGTGTTCTATTTGTAAGGTGTGGGAATCTGCTCCCTCCCTCCTGTGAAAAGGAGCCGTCTAAGCGAATGCGTTGAGTGAATAGCAAAAGTCGTACTCTTGGCCCTAATTGGCGCTACTACAAAACAAGAGACTCTGATTAGGCTTAAATCACTGACTACCTTAGTGAGCTTGTCCATGGCAAGTTCCATAAGAAACAACAACAACATATGAATACACAATATATTCAATATAGTGTTTGATGAAGTTTAAATGAATTATATTTTCAATACAACTCAAAATGTTCTTTTACAATCGATGACATCTCAGGTGGATATTTTATTTAAAAAAATCAGTAAATGATGTAATACCTGCTACGACGTATATTAAGTTACAAGCGTAAATTTTGGGCTTATATTTCCCCATTGGAAAATATGATGCAAAGAATTATGTTTAATACTGCTTGAATCAATGAATAAATTATAACAAAAATTATATATTCTAAATTTTCAAAAAATTTCCTGATCCTATTGAGCATATTTAGTACTACAACTTTCTTAACGTATGGGAAATGTGAACAAAAAAAGAATCCAAACTTTTGAAAAACTTCTTATTGTATATAATGTTTTTCGACTATTTCAATGATCGCTATGAAACAGATCAGAAACCCTAGTATCCTCATGACTGTCATTGATTGGAATAAGACGATGGAATTAAAACCTCACAATTCTATTAATTTTAGTCCGACATGAAAAGAACTTTTTTAAGCGTGATTACATCAAAAATACTTTGCTAAATTTGATTTTTAGGACTGGGGGATATAAAAATGTAAATTGCTGGATATTTTGTCCAAGATAATTTATTTTCTCAGATTGAAACATCTTAAAATATAGTCCTTCAAGTCATTTAGAGAAATTTTTGAATTGGAACCTATTTTTAACATCATGGTAATGACAGTTTATTGAGAAAACATTATGATTCAATTAATGTATATATTCCAACAAAACAATGTAATAAAAAATTCTTACAAAGTAAAAAATTAGGTGTCATAATATCGTTTTCAATTTTAAGATTATTTTTAAAGCATTTTAAATATTTCCTTCACAACTTAAATTTCAGTATAAACACAGTAAATCTTGCCTATGGAATATTCTTTAAATAAAAATAAACTGTTGACTGAAAAAAATAAAATCATGTTAAAATACTAAACATTTCGATTAAAATATATGTAATTTAAATTGGGCATTCCTTCGCAGATTGACTTTTATTTTTTATTTGTCAGAGGTTTCTTGATATATTAGTAATTTCAAAAAGAATTTTCTTATTTTTCGTTAAAAAATAATTCTTTCATATTGTGTTTTCATAAAGCTAGTTATGCCTTTTATTCTTTTGACCTTTTTTACTGAGTTGAACTCATAATAACCATGGATTATCAATATTAAAAAAAGGATTTTTTGAAAAAATCTTTATTTTAACTTAACTTATTTCATTCAAACAAGAATTTTCATCCTTGTTAATCAGTCTAGTTTAATTATTCACTATTTGCTTAAGTCAATTTCAGTAAAAAAAAATCACCTCTTAATAAAGTTGCGCAAATTTTCACTAGAAAAAACCCCCCATCTAATCTCAAACAAAATTCGAAACTAATCAGTTAAAAACCAAAAGTTTAAAGCTCCTAACGATATCCTCGTGTTCTCACTAACGAAGTCGTTTGCTATTTAAAGCGGAGAATCCACCCAATCTTTTTCTCAAAAAAGAACACTTTTAATTTGTTTCTTCAAGAACGCAAACGATTCTCTTTCATTGCCCTAGGGGGAACGTTCTAACTCGGCGGCCATCTTGGAAAATCGGTCATAAACATCGTGGAATATTTCCTTGTGATTTACCTATTGCTGTTCATTTCAATTATCCAAGAATTAATTTACTCAGAAAATCCTAACTCTTTCGATTACAAAAAGGCTATTAGGAATATAAATTAGCCCTTTGCGGCCGTAAAGAGCTGTTTAATTGAAATACTCCCTCGAGGTTCAGTGTGCGATATATGGAGTCGATTTCGTCTTTTTTGTGACCCTTTCGGGGAATTTTTTTTTTTCTCCGAACACAATGCTGGGGGGGAATGAGTTCATTTAATGAAGAGAATATTTCCCGCGGTGTTAATAGAAGTTGAACGTTTTAAGTGATGTTCTTTAAGAGTTAAAAATTTTCTTTTAATAAACTGGCGGTATTGTATTTAGTTCTTTTATTGCATTCAGCATCGGAGATGGACGGAAATCTTAATCATGCGAATATTGAAAAAGGAAACTGAGTTTTCAATGGACATAAAAAGTGGCGGTTACAAAGAAGCGGGCGTGTGAAATTTAATTTATGTGAGGTCGTTGCTTTTTGGGCTCACATTAAAAAAAAAAAGTGGAGGAGTTCTTTATTGCTACCTTATTTATTCAGTCAGGATTTATTGTGAAGGGAATTGTCTTAATACGCAACAATTTGAATACTTTTTTAGTTATGGTTGTACATTATTATACATTGTAACGAATTATTAGTAAATACATTGATTTTTTTAAACTTTATACATAATTTATTTCTATATGAATTTTAAATGGATTTGGTGAAGATCTAATGATTTTTTACATACATTAATCGACCTTAGGAACTCTCAGATATTCTCTTAACACTTTGGTTGACCGGCAATTTTACACAGAAACTATGTCATGTCACCGGCTACTTTTTTGTAATTGAATATGAAAGTAAAACGTTCTAAAAAAACTCCAACGAATTTTGTTGAATTGGAACATCGAAAAGTTCTTCGCCGATGCGTTCCGTCATGGGTGAAAGTTTTGGAATTTCACTAAAATTCTAATAAAAATGTAAATACTTGGAAAAGTAATTTTTCTGTTATAGAGCGGACAAGACTAAACACGATACGCCAAGTTTTTGCAATGTTCTATATCGCCCTCGGTGATATAAATCGAAACAGATAATGCAAGTGCAATGACGAGTTAACTCGTCACCGGTAAACAACGTTTGGACATGAAAAGACGAGTTAACTCGTCACCACTCAGCAAAGTGTAAAGAAATTATTTCTAAATTTGGAAAATAAAAATGGTGAGAGAAGTTAATTGCACTCATTTTTGGAATGAAATATTTTTTATGGTCCGGAAATACTGATATATAACTAGAATTAGTTTTAATTTTATCTTCCAGTAAGATTCCCATTCAATGTTATTTTTATATTTAAAAGATCGTAAACCAGATTTCAGACACAAAATTATTTTTATTTCCATAATTTATTTTTACATCGAAGAAATGGTAAACCAGGTTTCAGAAACAAAATTATTTTTATTTCTATACTTTATTTTTACATCGGAAAGATGGTAAACCGGGTTTCAGAAACCAAGTTATTTTTATTGCTATACTTTATTTTTACATCTAAGAGATAGTAAACCAGATTTCAGAAACAAATTTATTTTTATTGCTATACTTTATTTTTAAATTGAAGGTATGGTAAAACAGATTTCAGAAACAAAATTATTTGTATTGCTATACTTTATTTTTAAACTGATCGTATGGTAAACCAGGTTTCAGAAACAAAATTTTTTTTTATAGCTGTACTTTATATTTACCTCTAAGAGAAAGTAAACCAGGTATCAGAAACAAAACTATTTTTATTACTATACTTTATTTTTACATTGAAGGGATGGTAAACTGGGTTTCAGAAGCAAACTTATTTTTATTGCTGAATTTTATTTTCGCATCGGAGAGATGGTAAAGCAGGTTTTAGAAACAAAATTATTTTTATAATTATACTTTATTTTCCCATCGAAGAGATGGTAAACCAGGTTTCAGAAACAAAACTATATTTATTACTATACTTTATTTTCACATAGAAGAGATGATAAACCGGGTTTCAGAAACAAAATTATTTTTATTGCTATGTTTTATTTTTATGTTAAACGTTTAGAAATATATTCAAGTTTTTGTAAAAACTTGGGGATTTTATTAGGGTCACATAATTTTATAGTTTGATTACTCAATTCTATTTTACCTTTTTTTTTATTTTTCTGCCCATTAAAATTATAATGTATGAATTATTCCTATTTACAATAAGTGGATAATGTAAAGGGTATTTACCACCTTCTGAGAACGATTCATCTCAATTAGTCAAAAAGAACATACACAATTTAACTCTTGATTTTGTACTCTAAATATCATTATTGTTTTAGTCAATAAATATACTGGTAAAATATTATAATGTCTAAATTTTGCGGCAACACTCCCCCTCCCCCCCACACACATACTTGGTTCTATTTGTCCTATAAAATGATTTCGACTCACTAATATTTTAAACAAAAGAAGTTTAACCTTTTTGTGGCACAATCGACAGAGAAATGAAATTTTTAAACTCAAAGGCCAATCAACGACCGTTTCCAGGAGAAGCTGTGAATTGATTGTCGAGTATTCTTCAAAATGGACCTTGAGTCGGCAGCATTTTAGAGATGCATTCATTTATTCTAACAAAATATAATTTCTTATTTCATTTACATCTTTTAAATAAAAAAAATACAAGCTTATCTCTACAGCTTTGAAAAATAGCTACTGTGCTCTTGCACAGAATAAACATTATATGCTTGTGCAATCCAAATGCAATAGTAATATTACAATAAACTATTGATAAAAAATATTTTATGATTTTTTAACAAACATATTTATTTTTACAATTTACTATATAGACAAAAAATTAATATTGAAAAGGTCTGCAGGATAAAAACATCTGTTACAATAGGGTGGTGTTTGTTTTTTTTTGCTTATTTTATTCCATTTTGCTGTGGTGGACAATTTCCCATCAAATATATAAAATATTTCATCTTAAAAATATTTAACAAGGCACAAAAATAAAAATTCATTTACCTCCAATTCGATTCAAAGTGAACTAATCTGAAAATATTTTTATTTTTAATATCGAAAAAGAAAATAATTTCAAATTCAGTTAATTATATATAAAGAAGTATTGAAATACAGGGTGTTCATTAATTATTGTCTGGGTTTCCGTAATTCATAACTTTCGAATAAAAAATATTAATCAAAAACCGATTACCTATTCGTAAATTGCAACTCAAAGAATTTTATTCATGATATTAAAGTGTGTGAAGCTTGCACATTTTGCACTTTGTAGGCATTCAGCTGAAGGTGGTTATGTATTCGTAAATTACAACTCAAAGAATTATATTAATGATATTAAAGTATAAAGCTTGCAAAATGGAGAACGTTGCTGTTATGGAGAACGTTCCATATTGTCTTATGTGCCATATGTGACAGCACAGCTGATTGTCTCGTTGATTTTAGTGGACTGCGAGTAAACGTTTCTTGGATGAGATCAACGTTTTCCTGCGAAGTGCTAAGACTTCCCTCTCCCTTTCAATGTAGAACGCTATCAGTTTCCTTAAATCGTATTAACCAGTGTCTGATAGAATTATTTGAAGGAGAATTTTTCTTGTACGGGGTCCTGAAACGACGTTGAGTAGTTATAAGTATCAAAAAACCACAATATACATATTGCTTTTTCTTACATTTTCGCCATTTTTATTTATGACGTCATAATTACCCAGACTGCAAATGCACTAGGATCGCATTGTTGCCAAGTAAAATTCTTTGAGTTGTAATTTACGAATACGTAATCGGTTTTTGCGTAATATTTTTTTTATTCGAAAGTTATGAGGTACGGAAACCCCGACAATAATTAATGAACACAATGTATTATCCAACATTAAAAATTAGCAAATATTGAAATTTTGAACTCCTACTAAGCAGCAACGTTAAATTTTATTATTAATAATATTATTTAATTATTTTGTGAAGTTAATTGGCAGTAGAAAAATAAGAACATCGAATGCAATTAAAATCGCTCACGTTTATTTCTATGAAGAGAAAAAAGAAAATTATGTGCGCGCTATTGAACGTTGATTTATTAAAATCTACAGGTTCATTGGAAGTCAATGAATAACTCGCTTTTAGTCATGGAATTTTACCCCCGAATAAACAGCTTACTTTCATACAAAACTATAAATGCTAATAAAACTAGAGCACCAACTCATTTCTATCGCCATTATGTGAAATCTGGGAGGAAATTCTAAACGTTCGAATGTAATTAAAGATCCCATCCATATTTCATAGATATAAATCTCTTCAAAGGGAACTCAAGGAATGCTTTCTCTAAATTTCCTCCTCAGATTTTTCGCTCTTTGATTCGTTAACAAACTGCTGCCAACGATTCCAAGATTCTCCGAGCAGACGATTTTTAATCAAGCGAACAAAATTCAAGAATGCTGGAGTCAGTCAGAGACGTAAATATAGACTCGAGGATTCTTTAGAATTCCGAATTAATTACGAATGCGTTAAAAGCAATCACAAAACAACTCACCTCTCCCGTATTTCGCCTAATGAATGACACCGAATAACGAAATAAAATTCCAGGATTTTCCTCTTATCGATTGCTTTCTCCAGGCGCCGGAAGCTAGAATTAATTCGGTAAAACAACAAGAGCTGTCCTCTTCTCAACTGTAAAGAAATTAGGGCTGCTTAGAAGTTGGGTAATGCAAGTGTGTGCTTATATATACATATGAGTTTTAATGCGGAAGTGTTGAATTTGAGAAATTGATGATGCAAAGCGTTGATTTCCTAATATAAAAAAAGGAATTGCAAATTAGATGAGGAAGGTGATTTTATTCGCCAATGCGCGGAGGAGAAAAAAAGATGGAGGAGAATATATTCAGACTCCCTTTTTTACTATTATTCTTAAACTTATTTTTTCGTACATTTAGTTCTCCAGATGAACTGAATTTCAAAACAGTATTAAATATATACAAAACAGGAAAAAAACGTATATATAATATTTTAAACTGATCAACCTGATCAGCTTTTTCGTTAAGATTATTGACCTTTTAGGTAGTTAAAAGATTAAAATGAAATGTATATTTCTCTTAAATTTCATCGGGTCATTTGATGAGATTGCAAAACATGAATTTAATTGAATCAATCTTTTGAAAATTCTTGATGCAGATTATAATGTATATACATTACAAAACAAAAACGGGAAAATAAAATCCTGTTTTGGAGTTATTGGACAAAGAAAAAACTTTATCATGTGAGAATATGATGTTGATTTTGAAGCCTCAAATGCGTGGGCAACAAATAGGCGATTTATTGTTTTTGAGGCATCCCTTTTTGTCTTTTAGGGTTATTAGAAAATAATTCAGAAGATTGTCCAGTTTGGCGATTTATCGCCAACTAAAGTTACATCTGGATTTCCAAATTATTCATTCTCTGAATTTTTACGAATTGTCTTAATTAATTTAAGTCATTAAGGATTTTTGAATGGTTTGAAACAATTACGAGACTATCAGATTACGTATGCGTCGATACTTAGAAAATTATGGTTTTGTTTAAACTCAAAATCGGTCGAGCTCCAAAACTTTGTTTGCCAGCTAGAAAAATTGAAAATGGAAGTTTTAAAAAAATTATCAGTGTGTGTGTGTGTGTGTGTGCGTGCGTGCAAAGAGAGAGAGAGAAAGGGATAGAGACTGAAAGATAAGTCTCGTAATTGTTTCAAACTGGTTTAAAGTGGCTATGACTTAAATTAATCTAGACAAATAATAACGTAAACATAATAATGTTCAGAGATAATAACTGGAAATTTGAGATCGTAGATTTCATTTTTGTAAAAAATTTCATCTTAATTTCAGCATTGACAAAAGCACGTGATTGAATCTTTTTACGGAGGAGTTTGAATTTAAATATAAGATTAAAAATATGATTATAAATAAACTTTAAATTAAACTTTAAAAATTATTAATAAATTTAAAAAATTTCTACAGGAAAGAAATTGGCATGAATAAAAACATAATCGTTTGAGTTTTAAGATAATTCAAAAGCATTCTTTTAGACTGTAGTTTAGGAAAAAATGAGCATCATTTACCAATGTTAACTCACAGCTATTACTTATCTGGTGTCAGTTAAGCCTAACTTAACTCTCGATTAAACTTTTTTGGTGTTTGTTTCTTGATTTCTTTTATATCTTGTCTCTTCGGGCCGAATGGAGTTTGGGGGGAGCCCTTTCCAAATCTTTTCTAATTATATTTTGCAGCTCCATTTATTATCGAAACGTTGACTTAAATGCACTTGTTGTTTCCAATGGCACGTGCCATAGACAAGCCCTCGGACCAAGGCGGCGATCTTAAGCAGAGAAAGCGTCTCTTGTTTTTCAGTAGCGCCATCTAGGTCTTAGCTACTCCCTCGTCACAACCCTTTTTTCGGGGTGGTCTTCATTCACTCAACCCCAGATCGTAGCTTACATCTGAGTCAGAGAACGATCACCTCTTTATTAAAAAATGTGAATTGGAGATTCTTCCGGAGAAAGCCGTATGTTGTTTCAATCTTTCAAGGTAAAATAAAATCAAGATGTATAAATTCAAAGTTCTGGATTTACACATGTATGAATATATATTCACATAGAGAATTTGAAAGTTGTGGACATTGAGGGCCCTTAATGTTATTTAGTTAGAGATTTTCTATCTGCTTGTGGAGTTATTTTTTATCAGTATTGTTCTATATGTAATATTAGCTGTATGTTTTCTGTCTGTGCCTCTTATTTTTCTTCGTCTTCTTCTTTTTTTTCTTTTTCCTTTCTTTCTTTCTTTTTTTCTTCTTTTCTATTATTTTCTCTTTTTTCTTTTTCTTTTTTTTTTTTTTTTTTGATTATCGAGCAAAGCAACTTTTACCATCATCCAGCTTATTCGCTATGCACCTTCCCTCCAGGCGGGGGCACCTCTAAAAGAGGATGAAATGCTTTCGGCATGGTGGTTTGATTTCGTCACCCTGGTGGGTACACTTATAGGCGGGGGTTGGCTCCTCCCATCGATGACGGGACGTACTTCCTACGGGCAATGGCTGTATTGTTGCCGGTAATGGCCATCACAGTTTGTGGTCAACCACAGTTTTTGCCAGCGTTGCTATTGTGGCGGTTCGGTCATTCAGCCTTATGATTTAAATCCATGTGTCTTCGTGGCGGATCGGAGAGACTGGTATGACTTCACTATGCACCTATAGGAAGATTTTTGTAACAATTCGGGAAGCTCTTTATCACGCATGACATTATTGTTTGATATTAATCAAGGGGAAGTGCCTCATTTTAGAATAAAGGTTTTTGCGTTACATTTCGCGTTTTTTTAATTAGTCAATGGAGCTCTCTAATCGATGCATCAAGAAAATAATCAGTTGGAGGTGGATAGAAGAATAAATGTTTATTATGCAGGCATATCACTTTTTGACAAATAATAAAATAAATGCCGTGTTCATTGTATAAATTAGTATCAGCAACAATAGTGTTACGTTTTTAGCGTTGCGGGTTCGGATTGAATGGACTTTACTTGAAAACAGCACAAATTTATTTACAGCTATTAACAGGATAATTGATAAAGTAAAAATTTCAGAAGAATACAATCCTGCAGTCAACACTCACTTACAGCGTAAATGCAAGTCTTACGAACAATAAAAACAGATTTCAAAACAGATATCGTATAGCACATCAACAGTAAATCGCAGCGAGCTCAATAACACAACGTTAACAACAAACGTAAGCACAGCTCACAAATCCGCTAGTCTAGTTAGACGCTTCTCTTCCGAGAGGGAAAAAACTCGTCCCTTATATCGCCGAGGAAGCACGTGCCCCGAAACACGTGAAACTTCCCAAAACACCACGTGACATCCAGCGGCTACTAGACTATTTCTTTCGCCAAACCAAACAAGCTCGCGCGTAGCTCCTCGCCAAACGTCGCCAACTTTGGCGTGTTTTCGCAGCGCTCGCCAGCTTGTAACAATAGAGAGATGTTAATGCATAGTGCGGGGTATTTTGATTTCTCAGTATTTCTTCCATTTTAAGATAATCTGCGCCAATAAATAAGTTAGACAATAAAAAAGCAGAGTTTCAACTTTCCTATAAACAAATGAAGATGGGTAATTTTATAGATTCCGTGCAGACAATGTTATTCTAGTTTAGTTTAATTTAGCCAAATTTGTATGCCATTTTTTTATTTTGAATCTGTTTCGACACTGACTTAGTGAGTTTTGAAGTACTGCCAGATGATGAGAGTAATACTGGCCATACCTCTCTTTAGTCTAAGGTTTAGTTTAGTCTAAATTCATTTATCATATAAACTAAGGAACGTTTGACACTCAACTATTTATCATGCATGAGCTTCGTGTAAACAGCAGACTGCTAGAATAAGGCCTCAAACCTCATACCTTAATTCTAGATACTTAATCATCTCTCTCTGGCTCAACTTATTTTTTGTTATAAAACAAGTGACATAATAAAATTTGCTCAGGTCAACAAAGAAAATTTTTATTTTAGTTACTTTTTATTAAATAATTACTATTAATACAAATATATACGAGGACTGTTCAAAAAAAGTACCGAGGCTGAATTTGCTATGCAAAAACATACATACATAAACATGTGTAGGGATTGAAGGTCGCAGTACGAACCTGCGACGTTTGGACCTGTAGCCAAGTAATATACCGATCAAGCAAAAGGGACCCTTCAGCTCGAAGGATAATATTATTTGGCTTATAAGGTTGAAGCTACAGTACTCCCCTACCAGTGAGTCGGACGGGAGACGAACGATTTTTGAAAGCGCCAAGCATATGGCGAGCATGCGAGTTCGTTGGTGCGTCGAGTTAGCAACGGCTTTGGTGCGTCGAGTAAGAGACGGCTTTGATGCATTGAGTTAGCGACGGCTTTGTTGGCTGGTAGATGGCGCCACGACTTTGCGGAAGGTTTCGTTGTCAAGGTCACCAATGTAGCTATTGAAGGTCGCGGTACGAACCTGCGACTTTTGGGCCTGTAGCCGAGTTTCATACCGATCGAGCAAAAGGGACCCTTCAGCTCGAAGGGTATTATCTTTCTTATAAGGATGACGCTACAAATGTTTTGAGTCAATTTCCTTCGAAATATGCTCTACTGAGAGTAACGCACTTAGCACAACGATGTTTCCAGTCCTTGAAACATTTCTGGAACTCAGACTTCGGGATGGCCTGAAGCTGCTGCGTCGAATTCTGTTTTATGGTTTCAATGTCCTGAAACCGGTGTCCTTTTAAGGTGTTCTTGATCTGGGGAAAGAGGAAAAAATCAGGAGGTGACATGTCCGGCGAGTAGGGAGGATGTGCTGCTTGGATTCACCTCGTAGGTTTTGGTGCCCATTTTACCAAGCTTAAAGCAAAACTTGATGCAGATTCGCTGCTCCGTGTTTTCACGCATTTTCTGTTTTCGATGAACGCTCGCTAACATTCTACATGAAAGAAGTTAGTGTGACTGAACGGCTCTCTGTACAGACCTGCCGATTTTTGTGAGGCAAGGTGAAATATGTTCCTCCGCTAGTGGTTTTCTGGAATAAATTCAGTATAGATACTTTCTGAACAGCCCTCGTTTATACATATGACAGAATCACAATAACAAGTGGCAATATATAAAGCACCATTTCTTTTCCTTCCATTCTCCTCCTCGACACGTAGCTCAATTTTAAGGTTAGGTAGAAGAAGTGACCAACAATTGATGACAAAGATTCTATGGATATAAATCGGAATTGAACCTAAAAATTAAAATATTCTTCAATTTTATTTTTTGAGAAAAATTCGTCTTTCCAATCACTAGGCCACAACTGGTAACTCTCAGTGGGATAAAACGTCTACTTAAAGTAAAAAATTTCTAAATTCTAAGCAAAAGTTATTAATTTTCATAAGAATTGAACTCGCATTCTTTACCTTCTCGAGAAAAAATACCGAAATCTTTGCATCTTACCGAAAACGCGTTAACGAGTATATTGTGCAAAAAAGAATTAAATTGATTTCCCCGTTATTATTATTATCATTTTAATTCTTCTTCGTTCAGAAAAAGGCTTATTTATTTACCCCGCCAAACTCGTTTCTATTCTATTTCAGCAATGTTATTCAACAGTTTCAAAAAATTTGCAGTCATTATTCCCTTCCTCCCCCACTTTAAAAAGCGTTATAAAAATTAAACTTTAGCTGACATTCTCTCTCAATTATCATGTTAGAATACATTTGCCTTGCGGATATTGAGAATGTATCAGAACAATATGTATGTGCATGTAATTATTTTCTGATGGAAAGAAATATTAATCCTCTGGATTAAATGCTGAATTAAAATTAATGCTTTTTCAGTTACAGTTTCAGAAAGATGATTTTTAAAGTGTTCTTAGAAGCCAACTGCGTAACGTGCAATTAAGATTTTATAGTGCATTCTGAAACCCTTTATAACGAAAATTAATGCGTAAATATAAATATCGTACGTTTTAGTATCCTGAGACGACCTTTCTCCGATGATGCTATTTCACTAAGGGGTGAGGCGAGGAAAGATGTGTGCATTTCCGAAATCTACATTCCTCCTTTCCTTTTTTCCTCTCACACCTATTTTGACGAATTAAACCCATATTAACGCATGCGCAAAAGTGCGAAAGGAATCCCTTGGTAAACAATAAATGTAAGCATAAATAGATTAAAATGAAATCTGCTCTGCATATTTCAATGTATCCTGTCAGAACATCATTTCTTGAACGACCGAGCACCACGTGCACGTGCAAGTGAAATTATATTTTTGTTCATCTTAATCGTTTTATTGAGTCTCTTTAGTAATGCAAACGATCCAAAAAAACTTGTCTCGCATTAATTGTTTTAAAAAATGTAGCATTTCCTATTTATTTCATTTCATATAATTACCTGCTCAAAATGACATTTTTCTAGGTTTTATTTGCTGTAGCAATTACTTATTTTTTTTAATCAGAATTTTTGTAAATGTGATGGAAATACATTATTAAAAGCTGTTTTTTTTTTTAGCTGTACGTGCAGAAAATAAAATTTCAATTTTTCGCCTACGGATTTTTGTTGACATCAAAAACCTCATACCAAAAACAACATCATGTTCTGACATGATAATAATACATTCATAAACTGAATATGCTCTAGATCACTGAAATCAGATTTGAGAATAGCTTAAGCATTAGCTAATGCTAACTTAACAGACTGTAAAGCCAATATTTCTAGTCACCCAGCTAGTAGTTAATGGTGGTTAATTCAATAACCAATAATAATCATAGTGTTCAATTGGGACTTGGCTATTATTGATTATTGTATTAGCCACCTTTAACTACTGGCTTGGTGACTAGTAATATTGGCTTTACAGGCTGATAAATTATTTGTACGGAAACATTTATTTGTAATTTCAGGTTGTTATTTGATAAACTTGAAACATAAATTCAATGGATTCGATCTATTGTATATAAATGAGCGTGGAATTAAAGAAATGTACTTATGAGGAAATAAAAGCATAATTAGACTTCATCTTCCCCCCCCCCGTAAAAAAATTTTAAAACTAATTTTAACAAAAATATGCGATTTAAAGATTTAATGGCAAAGTAAAATTTATTGAAATTCAGTGTCAAAATAACGTTAAAGATATTGGGTATAAAAAATATGTTTAAAAACTTTTTTTAAATTAGAAGAAAAAATTGCCCTGATTACAATTGGTATCATTGAAAATATAGTTTTTTAGAGACTGTATGCGAATCCTTTCCACTGATATCTTCTGAAGACATTACTTTAAAAATGTCAAAAACTCGCTTTTTTGATTATTTTATAATTAACTTTTGGACGTCAAAAGTGGTGAAGTCATCTCTTTATCTGGATGCACGTATATGTCAATTTTTTTATAATTAGACAAAAAAACTGGATAGTCTTATGCTGTTGTCACTTATGGCACTTGCTATAGACAAGCCCTCTGCTGATACAGCAGCATATTTAAGCCGAAAGGAGCGTCTCTTGTTTTTGAAGTAGCGCCAACTAGGGCCAAGAGTACGACTTAAGTTACACACTCATCACAGTAGCTTGAGCAGCTCCTTTTTACAGGGTGGCACATTAACACATCTCACAGATAGCACACAGAAGAATAACTATGCAGCGAACCGGGACTCGAACCCGGGACTCCCCAGAACACGAGGAAGACGCGCTACCTCAGTGCCAGAAAGCCGACGAAGAGTTTGATAAACGATATAAATTTAATCCCTTTATTTAAATAAATATTAATTAAATTAAATACTAAGATAAAAATAAAGCAAGTTCTTCCTTTAAAATATGCATCGAAATATTCCATATGCTATCTAATTAAAAATACATAAATCAATTTTCTATGAATTTGATAAATGTATTAAAACCCTTCACTGAAGCTCAGTATGTAGTCGAAAATTAAAATTTTAGAGCCGGCTTTCTGGCACAGAGGTAGCGCGTCTTCCTCGTATTCTGGGAGTCCCGGGTTCGAGTCCTGTTTCGGGCATGGTCTTTCTTTTGTGTGCTATCTGTGAGATGTGTGAATGTACCCTCCTGTAAAAAGGAGCTGCTCAAGCTACTGTGATGAGTGTGTAACTTAAGTCGTACTCTTGGCCCTAGTTGACGCTACTTCAAACAAGAGACGTTTACTCTTCAGTTTAAAATCTGCTGATGCATCAGCGGATTTTATCCATGGAAAGTGCCATTAGTAACAACAACAACAACAATTAAACAAAAAAACTGCAGTCTTATAAACTATATAAATATAATATCTTTATTTAGATAAATATTAATTAAATTAAATACTAAGATAAAAAAATAAAGAATTTTCTTCCATTAAAACAGGCATATACCGGGAGTCCAAAAAGTTCCCGTACTCCAAATTTAAAAAATCATTTTCCATGATTTTTTTTTCAAATATATTAAATTTTGCCATACGAGTAATGAAACCACGGACATGCTTGAAGCTTTTTCGGCGATCGACTTATCACAAAAAAATATTTGGCCACCTCGATCCCCTGATCTGACCATCCCGGGCTTTTTTCTGTGGGGATATTTAAAGGACAAAATTTATGAAGGTGATCCTCAAACAATAGATGATTTGAAAATCGCAATTACCCAAAGGATACAAGAAATCACTCCTAGCATGTTAAAACGCGTTTCGAAAAACATGCGCAAACGAGCTCAGCTTTGTCTCCAAGAAAGGGGTGGACATTATGAACTTTTATTATAATTGTAAGTTCAGTATTTTTTCCTTGGTTATGTTAAAAGTGCTTTTTATCATTGGCATAAAAATAATTCTTTTTTAACCTATTGTTTTTGTAAAATAAATTCACAAATCATCAGTACGGGAACTTTTTGGACACCCTGTATTTTCGAAATATTCTGTATGCTATCTAATTCAAAATACATAAATTCCTTTTATATGAATTTGCTAGATGTATTAAAACCCTGCACTGAAGCTCAGCGTGTATTCGAATGTTAAAGTTTTAGATTCCAAAGCATTTTTGGGGAATCAATCTATCTCATTTATCGAAACCTAAGGGGTTGCCATTTTTACTCAAGAATATGAATTAGTGTCAAATTTATTCAAACCCGATTCCGACCTAGAAATAAGCCATTCGTTAATGTATTCGACCGGGGGGAATCTCGTGCGCGGCCTGTTAATTAAGCTCCAACTATTGAAAATTGTTTTCTGGATTATCTTTCAGGAATCGCGGCAGCTGCACAGATCCCGGTGTTATGTCCTTAATTAATTATTAAAATGCCGGCAAATAACGCGAAAAAGGATTAGGCGCTTCCTCGCCGCATAATTACGCGCAAAACGGAAAATGTTTGTTCAACTCTCGCGGAGAAAAGCAAGGCCGCAGCTACTTCTTTTTAGCATTAGTATTATTACTAAGAAAAGCAAAGGCGGAAAGATGATTAGTATTTGATATTTGTTGAATAGTCAAACAGGAGAAGGAGCTCGGATTTTCCTCCTTCGAGAATCGGATTATGATAGTTTCCGAGACAAGGCGAAGAATTTTCCTGAGAATATTTGAAATTTGATCCCAGATTTTCTCTTCTCTAGAGTAATTTTTTTATTTCAGCTTTCAGGAGAATTGAGAGCCATGTTTATCGTAGAAGGCGGATGTGTTAGGCTTAAGATTTCCACTTCGTTGAAGAATTGTAACATGACCAGTTTAATCAGAAAGTGATTCTGAGCCATTCAATCGGTATATCGTTCTTGCGTAAGGGCTGCTTTTGAGAAATTACTGTTTCCTAAACAATTGGGCCTTTAATAAGGCCTAATTGCTTATTGGAAATTTTCACTATTTGATCCATAAGATCCATTTTACATTCATCACAATTATGTATAACACTTTCATATCATAAAGATCACTTCAAATAAAATTCTTTAGTATCATGAGAGAACATGATGTTGTTTGGGTTTCCTCGAAATTTGAAGGCAAGAAATATTGGTTTTTTCATTGGTAGATAGCGAGTCACCTGACCCATGACATTTGAGGTTTGTTTTGCCAGTATTGTTTGAGATATTTAATTAAATTTATTATCAACTAGCCGCTTTTGGCAACCAGTCGGTTCACCAGTATTAATGCTCACTAAAATTTTCATATAAAATTTTATGTAGCTGTGTCTCAAAATATTTTTAAATCAAACAAATTTTGATAATCATATAATTCATTTATAGTATTATTTAATATTATTTTCTTCAGATATTCTGTTCATTGTGCTACTCATCTTTCTCTTTCTATCTAAGCAATGATTGTCACGAAATTGATATTTTACTTTAATGGTGGAGGGAAAAGTCTAAAATTCTACGTTTTATAGAATAATGAGATTCAAATTTTCATACATGTAAACACACTAAGCAAATAAAGACACAGATGCCAAAGTTTAAAAACAGCTTGGAAAATGCCGCGCACAGAGGAAATAATGGTGACACAAACATCCCCTTTTCTTTTTCTTTTCTATCCTTTTTTTCTTCACTACTTCTCTTTCTACAAACCCTTTTTTCCCTTATTTATTCTTTTTTTTCTTCCCTGCCCAGACTTTATTTTGAGCAGGCATAAATTAAATATTCATACTGACTAATAATAAAAGCAACTATTTTCTTTCTTTTTAAACATCCCGTTATCTATAAATGAAAACCAACTGACGTCGCGTATTTCTGTATAAACAAATCACTTCCTGCTATCTTGCTCAGTTGGTGTGGGGGGAAGGAAATGAAGATTTTTGGCGGGAAAGTAAGAAAAGTGTCGTTTTAACTATTTTCCTCGCAGTTTTTTTCATTTTTGCTCTCCATAAAAACCATCCTGGTGTCCTAACGAAAATATTAAAAGAAAATTAGCCAAATCGGTCGAGCCGTTCTCCAGTTTTGAGCTTAGCAACGCATTTCGAGATCCATTTTTATTAATATTAATAAGGCTACCAGTAAGGCCATTTGTATGGTCTTCCGGTGCACCCATGGTATCAGAGTAAGCGCCCTGGTGATTCCCTGGTTCGGGTCAGTAGTAGACGAGATCAAACTGCTCTTACCCGTTTCCCTGCTGGTCATATATTATCTATGACTGTTGTCGGAGGTACTAAACAGTTCAAACTCTTCACTAAATGTCCTTCTGAACAGGCCTTTTTTGGCCACATTTTAAATTGCCTGGGGGCCTACCAGGCAAGACCTGGTTCATTATCCCCTTTTGGTACTGGACTTTTTCAGGATGAATGAGTTCATGGACCTCATCTAGCTTTGCTGGTCACGGGGATGAGAAACAACAACAACTTATGTATAGTAATAAATATGTATGAAAATTTGAAGCTTTTTTAGCTATAAGAAAAGAATATAAACTTTTTTTAACCTTTTAATTGCTTCGTTCTTTCAAATATCTAACTAGACAGCTTTCCGGTAAAAGTAGAAAATACTTTCGGTTTCTACTATGTGCAATCCTATTGAGTCATTTTCAGAATCCATATAATATTTGAGAGTCTATGAATTAAATGTAACTTTTTTCTCTGTTTGATACAAGCATATAAGTTCCAGAAGCTGCATTATGATGTTTGCGGACTTCCATGGACATGATGGTTAAGGGGTTAAAGTACAGAAACAAAAATATATTTGAAGTTGCCATTTGTGGATGTACAAAGTATCCATAATTAAACGTCCCTATTATAAAGTTGTCTACAGGTGAAACTATTGTTCAGAAAGTTATGAAATTTTGTATAGGACATAATGAATGGTTAAGAATTTGTTTGAGCGAGAGAAAAAAATAGTTCAAAATTTTCTCCCCCAGGGGAAGTTTTTCAAATGAATTACACACTTTGTATATTTTTGTCAAATTTAATTACAACAAAAAAATTTCAATATGGCAGCCATCATTTTCCACTACCATCTGGAATCGTAAGATAGCACGTTCCACAGTTGACCACAGCAATCACGTCAACGTCTTTCGAGCACAGTTTTCATGCAAGATGAAGCTCCTCCACACATTAGCCGTTGTGTAAAGGACGTTCTTCATAATCATTTTGCAGAAGAACGTGTCATCATCCGTCACTTTCGAAATCTGTGGCCTCATCGGTCTCCAGAACTAAATCTATGGGACTTTGGCTTTGGGGACATTTAAAACATCTGGTAAGTCTTGATAATCCAAAAACTTTTCCTGATTTAAAAAGCAACTTCTCACAGCATGTTCTTACTGTTTCCCAGAAAACACTACGGTCAACTGTGGAACATGGTATCTTACGATTCCAGATGGTAGTGGAAAACGATGGATGTCATGTTGAATATTTTTTGTTGTAATTAAATTTGTCAAAAATATACAAAATGTGTAATTCATTTGAAAAACTTCCTATGGTGGCGAAATTTTGGACTATTTTTTATTCGCTCTAACAAATTCCCATCCCTTTATTATGTCCTCTACAAAATTTCATAACTTTCTGAACAATAGTTTCGCTGTTAAATATCTATAAATTTAGGGTAGTTTAATTATGAAAATTCTGTACTTCATTTGTCAAATGAATTTTAAAAAATTGTAACTGCAAATAAAATAACTTCAGAAATATCTAATATTCAAGTTTGGTATTTTGATGTTTTAAATGATTGATAAAAAGCTTTTTTCATTTTGAAAAACATTATTTTTATGACAAAAAAAGTTATTCTTAAGAAGAATACGATAAAAAGAGAGATAATTCCTTTGTAATTTAGTTAAAATTGTCACTTTTCAGATCAAGTTCAGTTTAAAATCTAGTGTTTCTTCCAACGAAAATTACCTAACTTTTCTTTCGATAAAAAGCAACATTTTTTTGATTTTTCGAATTTTTAACAAAATGAAACCCGTTAATTTAATATTTAAACAAAAATTATCGGCTTCTTATGCAGGCTTTAATTTTTTCTTCTCACGAAGAAACATTTCATTCCTCAGTTTTAATCACAAAAATTCGTCCCGTGCCTCCGGAATTTTCCTCGTTGGAAACGAATTAAAAAGCGGAGACTGGATTCTCCTAAAACAGGAAAAAGAAGTAAATAAAACAGATTTATTTTCCCGTTTTCCGGGAAACACAGTGTATCTCCGCCGGTGATCGATGCGACCAATAGAGAAGAACAAATGTTTTCCCGCTTTGTTCTCCCGAAAACAAAAACTGGAAGAAAAAAGAAAAAAAAAAAAAAAAAGGAAACACTACAGACAAGCCTGAAAATTATCCTCTTTTTGGTCAGACCGATGATCGTTTTTCTTTTTTGTCCTCGTATGGACTATTTACTCGCTTAACATCTTTAATTCTTTATATTTCAATAAGTTTGAAAGGCTTTTAACAAAAGAGAAGGCTTGATTTATAGGGTCGATTTAAAGAGTTCATTTTGTAAGCAAATAATAAAGCATTGCTCAAAATGTGTGTAGTTTTTGGCTATTGGATCAATCTGCACAATTGGTTTATTTCATTCTGTACAGCTTTTTTTATTTTCTTTTTCCTCATTATCAAAGACAAGGAATTTATTACTACTTTTTTGCAAGAGCATATTACGAAATTTTATCTTAAAATCATAATTTGTATTAGATGAACTTGGTTATCTCTCTTGAGAATTTGTTAATCTCCCAGCTATGGGAGAATCAAATAATTAAAATATATTTATTCCCTAAATTTATAAAATTTGCATTTTTTTATCATGTCAGAACATGAATTGTTTTTGGGATGAGATTTTTGGTATCAATAAAAAAATCCGTAAGCGAAAATTAAAAATTTTATTATCTGCACGAGTATCTCAAAAAAAAATCAGCTTTTAATAACATGTTGCCATTGCATTTACAAAAGCTCTGATTAAAGAAATGAGTTAATGACTACAGCCAATAAAACCTAGAAAAATGTCATTTTGTGCACGCAATTATATGGAGTGAAATAAACAGGAAATGGGATTTTTTTTAACACAATAAATGCGAGGCAAAGTTTTTGGTCATTTGCAATACTAAAGTGACTTATTCAAGAAAACAATTAAAATGAATAAAAATATTTTTTAACTCGCACGAGCACGTGGTGCTTGGCCTTTCAACAAATTATTTTTTGACACGATACATTGAAACATGCAGAGCAGATTTGATTTTAATCTTTTTTATTAATTATTTATAGCAATGGAAATATGAATAGTACAAGATTTTTTAGTTAACTGACCTTATTTTTTTTCAAGCTTTTGTATGATATATAGTTAAAAAATTAAAAATTAGATTAAATTAATTTTTTGTAATCAAAAACTAACTTTCTCGCCTTTATAATAGTTTTTTATAGTTGTTGCAGTTGTTAGATCGGGATCGCTTGGATGGTAGGGCGTTGGATTCGCATCCCTTGTGCTGCGAGTTCGAATAAGGTCACAACATTCCCCATGTCGGGAGTTATACCCCTATGGTTATGGAGTCAAAGGTTATCGTTATTCGGGTGCACAGAGGTTCATATCCTAAGTAGCTATTGTACCCTCCTTCCGTTGTAAAACGGAACACGAGAACAAAAATTGTAATTATTTAATAAAAAGGAACTAAAATTAAATGTTTCTTTGTTAACTTATATAGGTATTGATTTATAAAAATTGTTTTTTATTACATGTTCTTTTGCAAGATGCTCAATGGATTCTAAAATCAAATTAATACATTTAACGAGTTTAACGCATATCATGTGGAAGATATTTGCGTTTGTGGTGATTTCTATATAAGCCAATTAATATCCTTCGAGCTGAAGGGTCCCTTTTGTTTGATCGATATGATACTCGGCTACTAACCATAAGATTCGGAGTTCGAGTCTAGCATTATCCGTTATAATCACCCTACAATGTTTACCCGACCGACCTTGGATAAACGCAAACTTCGCACATAGCTTCGTTCAACTGTCGTGGCGCCCTCTATCGGCGACTCAAAGCTCTAGACGCGCATTAAATACGACAATTGTTGGCATCACCACCAACACAACATAAGTATCGTTCGCCAAACTCACTGGGGGGATACTCTGTGGTGATTGCTATATAAGTCAATTAATATCCTTCGAGCTGAAGGGTCCCTTTTGCTCGATCGATATGATGCTCGGCTACTAACCATAAGATTCGGAGTTCGGGTCTAGCGCTATCCGCTAATCCCCCTAAACGTTTAATGTGTATCGATGGTGCGATAACGTGTATCATGTGATTATGCGATCACTGCATAGAAAAAAATCCCCCTAAACTCTTGGTATTTCCACAGAATACAACATTAACTGTGAATCAAGGATTGCTAACTTCTAAAATTTTCTAATTTCCTAAATTTTTTCTAATATTCAAAGTAGAAATTGATTTGAATCTAGACCTTTTTTTTAAAATTGATGCTAGACAACACTGGCTTACATATTTTCATGGGCGATTCCATTTATTGGTAGAGTAATGACTTTTCTTGAAGAACAACTATGCTCTTTAACACTAAGATCATTTATTTACAGACTCACAAACGTACACACACAACAGAACACATTTAAGATTAATTTAGAAAAGAAAGGGGGAACATGTTTAACATGGCTAATAATATTGAGAAAATTAAGAAATATTAGACAATTTAGAAGTCGGCTTTGTTACAAAAAAGAACGCAGCACGTCAAGACATGTTAAGAACCTTCCCGCTACAACTACAATATGGCGACATCTCTTTAGTCGAGCGCGGACAGCGCCATCTATCGAAATTAGAGGACAGTACAGTAGGTAAGGTAAATTTGGAAAAACTTATGACGTAAGCTAAGCATGTTGATTGTGTTTAATGTCATGCATATTACTGAGTTACCAATATTAAAATTTCGCATTTAAATTAAATTTTCAAAGTCTCGTAAAAATACTTTAACTGGAACATTAAAAATTCTCAGAAATCGGGGAGTTTTTTAGATCCATTGAAATTTTGTCATTTCACGTTCGGTTAATCTTATTTTCATTTCAAATTAGAAAACATTATTTATAAAGGGATATTCGAAAACTTCCTTTGAAAGATGTACAAATAAAAGTTCCAAAAAGTCTACTCTGACATTCCTTAGAGCTCTCTTCTAGCCCCCTCCCACCTTCTTAAGTGCTTTAAAATTCATAACACACACTCTGTACCTTTCTCCCCACCCCACATACCCCATCATCTTCTTTCCGCCCTACTGCAATTTCGAACTTAAAAAAAAAAATCTTAGAAAATTGAAAGTTTTTCTTAAAGAATTTTTTCTTACAATCCAACTCGTACCTCCCTCTTCATACCTCTCTGGAAAAAAAATCGTTCCAGATGGAACGCATTTTCTTTCTTTAGGGAAAAGGATAGAGAGTTAGTAAGGAAGTATTCGGAAAGATTTTTTTCTGTGAAAAAAAATATATGACTTCGGCTTGAACGTTACTTCAATATCGAGACACTCTCGCTCATGCATACTAAATGTACTTTTATGAATTTTAGATCGTTCACGAATTTCTGACTTTTTTCCATCCCCAACCCCTCTACACCGAACAGGTGGTCCGTAGAAATTTCACACGAATAGAAAGTTTCCGCATTATGAGATTTAAATATCTTCTTAGTAAGATATGAATGATTTAATACTTGCATTTTGTGAATAATTGCATTATTGCAGATGCTATCGTGAAGGACTCTATTTTGTTTATTTGCTTGATTTAAAATAGCTTTAAAAACTCGAAAGCCTTTTGGCGATATGGTGTGCCGAAATATTTATGTGAGTGGCAAAAGCAAAATTGCGTATTTTCTCTTTCTAATTTTTTTAAAAATACTTACTATTATCTAGAGAGATTTTAATGCAACAGGAACATTTGGCCATTTATGAAAAAAGTAAATAATCTCATACCACATATATCAAAAATTTTAAATATTTCTCGGTTTGCAAATTAATGACTCAAAAGCTCTCTCTCTCTATATATAGATAGATAGATAGATAGATAGATAGATAGATAGATAGATAGATA
>JAOUZG010016644.1:10143201-10165998 GCA_026289955.1 Argiope argentata | reverse complement strand
TGGAGCTTCCACCCGAGACCTTTGTGGAGCCACCACTTGTGACTGAGTCATCCGAAATTTTTGTGGAGCCACCATTCAAAGCTTATGTGGAACCACCGTCCGAGACTTTTGTGGAGCCACCCGCGCCTAAAATAGATTATATATTTGAACATAACTTTTTCCGAGAAGAGCATCAATCAATTTTTGGGGATGTTTGGAGTGAATTTGTACTGCCCTCTTCCACCCCCTTCTCCAGCATTAGTGCCTCCTCGGGACAATTGTTTAAATAATCCACCTCCTCCAGCCGTATTATTACCACCCCTAGATAACTATTGGGGTCTTCCACAACAGTCCCTTCTCCAAAAAATATGGTGTACATAAATTCTGGAAATCAACCCGTTAATTTAATAATTGAAAAAAAGTGATTTTACCCCCCATAAAAACGTATGTACTCAGTAAAAATTATCCCCTTAACTTGAAATTGTAATTAATTTTTTTTTAAATCTTTGACTTGAAAATTTAATTAATTTTTTCCACCCAAAAAGAATAACCCTAGGAACTCTTCATTCGAAATGGTTCTTAGGGGGGGGGGGTGGAATGTCTCAATGACTAATTCTGTAAAAAAGACTCTTTAAAGCATTCTTTATAAAATATCCACTTGAAAGGAAAACTTAATTTTATATGTCTCTAGAAATTCTATTTCTTTTTTTTTCGGTTCTTGGAAAAAATATTCTTTACTGAATTCTTTAGGAAATATTTAATCAAACTAAATCAAAATATATCTCTAAAAATGGAAATACCAAATTATAAATTATTACATTCAACCTTCGGTTTTTTTAAAAAAAAAACAACATTTCTTATAAAAAGATTCATATTGAATTCACATTATAAATTTCTACTTGAAATTGAACATGTCAACCAACATTATAAGTGATTTCCTTGTACTTTTTTTAGTTTTCATGTACTTTTTTGATTTTCATGTACAAAAATAAAAGACATTTCTAGTAAAAAAAAGTTTCCTTTCAAATCATTCTTTTCAATTGAACGTTTCCCCTCTTATTTTATAAACATCCCAAATATTTAATAAACTTTTGTAATTGTTTTGTAAAAAAAAGTTTCCTTTCAAATTATAAATTCTAACTCATTCTTTTCAATCAAACGCCCCCCCCCCCCTCTTTTTTTTAAAAAAAACATCCCAAATATTTAATAAACGTTTTTGACATTTTTTTCATACCGTTACAGTGCTTAAATATATTTTTTGTGCCACTGTATGACACTTAACTTCAGCAGAGCATTTTTAAATGGACTCTGTATTTCGCTTAAATTTTAATGATTTCGTTCACAGAAAATCAATAAATATATTTTTTTTCGAGAGTTATTAAAGAAATTAACACTTTTAAATATTTTCACGATCTACAATAATTGTAAAAGGTTAATTAAAGTTCTTGGTGATGAATTGGACATTTTCAAAACTACAGGGCTATTCAACAATGGAAATTTGGTTCGAAATTTGAAGTGCAGTTTTATCACTGAACGCTTCAAAAAATAAATTATATCCAACAAATAAATACTCCTAATGACATACTCAAAGAAAGGCTGCATTTAAACCCAATTATACAAATCAAAAGTGTCGCATTTTGAAATACTAAAAGAAGATAGCAAAATTTTGATTTATATCATTAGTACAAATATATTCATAGTACAAAGAAAAATAAAATATTAATTATTTTAAGAAGTTTTTAGCTAACATTAATATTAGGTAATTATTCTGTGGTTAATGAGTTTTTTAAAGATTGGAAAATTACTTTTTTATAAAACTTCCATTTTCAACTACATAAATAAATACTTTCCAACAGTATGCATATTTGAAAGTAGGAAATAATTTACGACAGTGTGGTATTTGAAAGTAAGATTTGTACTGCATATTCGTACGGACCTGAATGATGTCTAGTCAAGAAGCAAACACATTTTTCATATAAGGATATCAATTCTAAAATTTCCAAAGTTAATAATACTTTTACTCCGATCTGCCAGTACTATATAATACGTCTTCAAGTCAAATATTCACTCATTTAAATAAAGTAGTTAATTCATTGTTTACAAAAGAAATTTTGGATTTGATAGAGCAAAAACTCTCTCGAATATACACACACAGTAAAACTTAAAATATTTAATATTATTTTAATGGATTGCATGTTATTTAGTTTATTTGGAAGGTATATATTTTCATAAAAATTCTCCCATTTTCAGATACATTGGGACTGATTTTATATTATACTTTTAACAGTATGGTACTTCTTATTCCCAACCTTTGATATAATCAATTATAAATAAAAGTAAAGAATTTCTAAAGGCCCTATCACACGGCAAAATATCGTCGGCACTTTCACCAACAAACGACGACGAAAGTGACGTCACTTCAGGATTTGCTGTCTGGTAAACCTAAAAACTTAGGTTTACGTTATAGTGCATTTATCGCTCTTTATCCGTTTCTCCTACTTAGTGAATATCGGCAGTTTTCTTATTTCATAATTCGTGGGATTCTAGTCAAGACGGTGCTTAAATTTATAATTAAATCCTGGATAATTTCTTAAAGTGATCCGATTAGCTTTCAATGAATATAAAAGCCCATGGTAGCAATAATAATTGTAATTTTTTTTAAAAAACTCAAACTATCTTGGAATTTGTAGATATGTAAATTACGAAGCCAATGCAATAAAATTCCATTGCTTTAATAAATTGCAATTATATTGATGCATTATTGAATTTATTGGAATTGAATCACTTTTGCTTCTAATTTAATTTTTTGAGTGCTTAATACAATGAATATAATAAGGATTGTAAAATGAGACAAGTTGCACGTTTATCGAATTTAAAAATACTTTTCTAGCCATTTTTTCTTTTGAATGTCTTTTTCATTTCTAATAGTATCAATCTTATTGTCAGTTATTGTAAATATTTATCGTACCATTCAACTAATTGTAATGTTTTCATCAAAATCAATAACAATGAAACGTGAAAAATAATAAAACTTTTTAATTATTCTTATTAACAGTTTTGTAATTATTTTTGTAGTAATAATGACTAGTTAGTAGTAGTTTTTGTAGTAATAATGGCAATTGTTTCTAATTTATCAAAATTAGTAACAATAAATTCTGTAAAATAATGAAACTTTTTAATTTTTCTTAGTAACAGTTTTGTAATTATTTTTGTAGTAATAATGACAAGAAAAAAAATGCTGATTTTGTGTTTGTATTTTATAAATTACTATAAATTTAACTAATCAATATTAAATTTAAAACAAAAATATATTGAAAAGAAAAATGATTTGTGGTTGTGCATTCAATTAAGCTTAAAAGGTGCATACCATCATCGATAGTGCTGAAATTTTAAAATCATTTTTAAGTACCTTAAAAGTGCTTATTTTTCTAGAAAAGAGCAAATAAAACGAAAGTTGATAAATAAAACAGAAGAGGGGGGCCAATACATTTAAAATAAAATTAAATAACTTTTGAAATCAAATGATTTTTGTCTATATGAAAACTGATATTTGTTGGATCCATCTCGACAAATTTTAGGTTTTGTGTACATAAAAATAAAAACTACTGTGTCTAGATGTGCAGTGCAAATAATTAAAGTTAGGAATTTGAAATATGGCAAGAAATTGATTCTAGGACATAAAAAATTTACTAAGAACATATTTTTTTGGATTTTAATTAAAAATAAAAACAATATTTAAAAACATTACCACCATATCATTGATTAAGAAGTTTTTTTTTTACTCTTTTAAATTTGATTGAATGTTTATTCCCTCCTATTTATTTTTTAAATTAATTTTTGAGAAAGTATATTTAACTCAATTTGTATTTATCATTCTTTTAATTAATTTTTATTTTCCCAAAGAAGTTCAAAATTATAAAACAATTAATTGAATAGGATTCTTCATTTGATAAATATTGGTAAATTCTGAGGCATTACACTATTTAGACTCGCTCATTTCTAAAATTGCTCTTTAAAAAAATTTGTTAAATGTTTTGTTTTCATTTTATTTGCAACTACAGAGCTTGTTTTTTTTAAAAAAATCTTTGTGGATTTATTACCAGTATTTGTGATAAATAGGAATCATTAAATAATTTTCATTCAATAATAATAATCAAAAAATAATTTTCCAAAATATGTTATTGCATTTTCCTTAGTTTTTTCAAAGCTAAAGTATTAAAACTTCATTTATCTTTACATGGATATTAAAAAACAGGTTTGTCGTAAAATTTCAAATTGCCAAGCATTTAAATAAAATAATAACCTCCACATTACATCAGGAATGAGAAGCAATAAAACACTTTTTTTTTTAATCTGACCATTTCCAAGTGTGTGGTTATTCTATGCATCTTTCTCAATGCAAATGTATAATCAGAAATATCATTCTAAATTAACTGTTAATTTGTTAAATTTAAAGAAAAAATGTGGAAAAAGAAGCTGAATTTTATTGTCTATCATCTATTAAAAAATAATTTTTGAGAATGTATATTGGACTCAATTTGTATTTATCATTCCTTTAAATAATTTTTATTTCCCCACACCAGTTCAAAATTATAAAACAATTCCATTCCAAAACTATTTCTAATGGTATCTATAGTAGTTTTTTGCTAATGATAAAAATATGATCTTTTTATATTTTTGTCAAAACCAAATATGTTTTATATTTCTTCACTATTTAGTCTCACTCATTTCTAAAATTGCTCTTTAAAAAAATGTTAAATGTTTTGTTTTCATTTTATTTGAAACTACAGAGCTGTTTTTTAAAAAAATCTTTGTGGATTTATTACCAGGATTTGCGAAAAATAGGAATCATTAAATAATAATAATCAAAAATAATTTTCCAAACTATGTTATTGCATTTTTCTTAGTTTTTTCAAAGCTAAAGTATTAAAACCTCATTTTTTTACATAGATAAATAAAAACAGGTTTTTCTTAAATTTTTAAATTGTCAAAAAAAAAAGAAGAAAAGAATATTATTTTTAAAAAAAACCCTCTACATTACATCAGGAATGAGAAGCAATAAAACATTTGTTTTTTAGTGTGCCCATTTCCAAATGTGTGGCCATTCTACGCATCTTTCTCAATGCAAATGTAGCATCAGAAATATCATTCTAAATTAACTGTTAGTTTGTTAAATTTAAAAGAAAAAAATATGGAAAAAGAAGCCTGCATTTTATTGTCTATCATACAAAAGGTGATTTCGTTTTTTGCTAATGATAAAAGTATGATCATTTTTATATTTTTGTCAAAACCAAATATGTTTTATATTTCTGCAACATTGAAGGAACATCTAAGTATTAAAATTTAAAATCACTATTATATTTTTAACTCTAACATTGAGTTAAAATTTTTTAATTATATAGAAGCTGTTAACAAACTATTTAAGAAATTACTATAATCAAAAGATTATATTATTATTTGAATAAATAAAGACTGAATATGGTCAAATATATTTCACATAAAGAAAACAATTCACATCAGAATTAATATTTTTTTTTATTTACTTAAAAATATCCTGTTGAATATCTGAAAATTCCATCACAATTTCATAATCCTTCTAGATAACTATACCCCATACGGTAGTGCCAGTTTTTTTAAAGTGGGGGCAATAAGTTGTTCCACAGAATGGAGAAAAGATACCGTAGTTTTACTTCGCTTTTTTCATTCTGTCGAAACTATTTTTAGTATTTAGCAATATGTAACATTAAATGCATGCTTTTTCAATATTATTGTAGCGCCAACCGATGCCTTTCTTGGCACACTACGTCACAGAAAAGTTTCACATGATTGGTTGAATTTCGTTTGTAAACAATATTTCCGTCACTATAGTGGACATTTTCAAGCAGGCTAGAAAAAGTTGACGGTGACGGAAAACTTGCTTGACCGGTTGCCAGAGGGCACAAATCGACAACTATCGCTGAAAGTTTCGCCGTGTGATAGGGCCTTAATAAGCTAAAGATATAGTTTGCACTACATTAATATTTATTCCTTTCTGAAATTAAATTGAAATATATTAGCTAAAACTTACTAAATTTATTAAAATTAGGAAATTATTTATAAAAAATCAGCATACTGTGAAAAATAATTATAATATGAATAAAAATTTGATTTCTTATATATGCGATCGACGAAAGTAATTAAAACAAACATGTTGTAACAAAAACACATCAACAAGCCAATTTCAGCTCATGATCATGTGACATAGTAGCAATGTCACATGATCATAAGTTTAACAAATAGTTTAATTCCGATTCGTTCGTTATGATCCGATCTTTTCGGCTCTCTAAAGTCGGGTGAATAATAGTATTTCTGCGCATACAAGTTGAATTTATTGTTGAAAATAATATTCTCTTACAAATTTGTTTGAAACCTGATTTTCGATTTCTTTAAGTCAATTATGCCAAAAAACGACACCTACAAGGCATCTGGTGGTCACTGGACTACAAGGTAAATTCCTCTCTTAATACTTTTGTTTTGTATTCAAGCAGAAAAGTTTAAAGCTTTAGCATGTTTATTCCTTTATGTTACTTAATGTATAGTTTGAACTATTTCTTTATATTTTCAAAATTCTTCTTATCTTTAAACTTAAAATGGATTAAGATACATATGTAATCGTTTCATTTCTTTTATTATCTAAATTGGCATCCATCTAAAAGATGACACATTGAATTATAATTTGAAATCTTTATCAAGCATGTTTTATTTATTCGCGTTAAATTATGTTAAATAGAGGCAAAAAAATAATTGGTAAATAAATTAATTTGATCATATTTCTGATCTGATTGTGGTTGACTGAAAATATTTGTGTCATGGGAAAAAGGTTTTTAAAAAAGTACTCTAAAATAAACATATGTATATCTCACTGTTTTATGAAAGGTTCGTATAAAATTGATATGAGCATTACTGTTGAAATAGATGTAAAAAGCAAAAACAAGTGCTATAAAGTTTCAAGATTTGATAGGAAATGGGTGTTTGAAGGAATTGAAAGAGGCTCTGAACAATGTTTTCTTTTTTTATAGTTTATAATTGAAGGACTGAAAAGTTGATTGATATTACCCTATATTGTACTTGTTGATTGTAACGTTAGCAATTTTTCGTTATAAATAATAATGCACTGAAATACATTTTTATAACTTGGTGAAATTTTTCTTGGTGCACTTTAGTCGCTGGTAAAACCGAATTTTACCTTACATATATAAATCCATAAGCAAAGATTCTAGCAACTCAGTATTTATGGATTGTGGAACTCTTGAATATTTTTAGCAGAGAAAGGTTATTTGCAATACATTAACAACAATTTGATTGATGTGACATGTTTCTGTGGAAATGCATACTTCAGCATTTTTGTTATAGCATTTTGTCATTGAGACTAGGTAAAAGCATTGTTTAGTGTGCTCTTTGCTGCACCAAGGATTCCAAGTCCCCAGTAATGATGGTGGATAAAATAAACAAATACTTCTGTGATGAAGTTACAGATACTGTCTGTGCATAAGAAGATCTCTGACCAACAATCGTCTAAGTTTACGGCAGGCATTATAGAAACAGGTGTCAATAGGGAGGATCCATTTTGAATGGGTGGAATCAAATGGAAGTCGGGAGGTATTCTTTATCTTGGCGAAAAAATAAAGCGATAAAAAAACTATTGCTCATTCATCTTCTCGCTTTAGCCACAGTTGCTCGTATCTTTTTATTTGCTTAGCTTACTTCTTCTATATTTTATTAATATTTTCTTTGGTTAATATTAACTGCATTTCATTATTTAATAATTTTTGTTTCTTGAATTTTTAAATCATTTTAAGTGCCTTTTCGATTTAAGAATGAAGAGACTTTAAGTGGAGAAGCTTGTGTTCTTGCCTTCCTGTTATTTTAATAGCTTTCCTGAGATAGGATTACAAGAATCTAAAAATTTATGCTTGTTAATGTGAGTTAGAAAGATTAAAATAATTATTGAGCTAAAAGATTTAATAACTATTATGCTACGCCTTCAAATTTGAGAATAAAGATAGGCTGTCTAATACATAAAAACCAAATTTGTTTGCTTAGATTTATTGAAAGATAAAATTAGCAAAAGTTAAGGAAGTAGAATCTTTTAAATTTGAAATCCAAAGTATATAACTGAGAAGTTTAGCTCTTTTACAGCTTAAATTTAACTTCATAAGATTTTAAGAAAACTGAATAAATCCATTAAGTCAATAAAAAAATCTAGTTTCTTTGCTGGGTGGCTGATTAAAAATTTAAGGTATAGGATAGGTTTTCAAAATATTAATTCTAAGATAGCAAAGTTAATTTAATTTTTAAGTTTGATTTGAATATTAATTCCCAGCATATACAACTTTTCTGTTAAGGAAAAAAAATTCAATTTTTCTATGCTTTTAAATGTAAATATTATCTTCATTCAAATGTAATAAAATCTTCATTTAAGTTAAAAAATAAAAACATTTTTAATTTAATTCTAAAAAACCATGTTGGTTTTTATGTTCTCTTTCTGCATCTTTCAAAATTTAATTACCATAATTTTAAATGTTGACACCAATCTGGCAATGTAAATAGCATCAGAACCTTCAAAGAATTGCAAAATCAGCACTTCCTGTAGTTTTACTTTCAAAATAATAGGAAATCTAATTTCAAATATCTAAACAAGGGGGTTAAAGTCTTGATCTGGTTATGTACTGTCTCTTTTATTTAACAAAGAGGGTCTTCAACAATTTATGTGAGCTTCTAGACACAAATTTTATAAATTTTAAAACTCATAGCTAAGATAAGAATTTTCAACTGTTAAGAACAATAAAATATTTAATTCAACCAAAAAAACTAAAAAAATATCCTTTACTGGACTTATTGTTATGTGTATAATTTTTACTTATCCAGTTGTCATTTTTTTTTCCAGCTGATTTTAACTTTTTTTTATTACTACATTTTTGGAATTGGATGATTAATGTTTAGCTTTAACTCTCTCTCTCTGTATGTATGTATATATATATATATATATATATATATATATATATATATATATATATATATATATATATATATATATATATATATATACATGAACTTATAAAATTAGTTTGGTTGTGCACTTAAAAACTTCATTCAAGGTGCTGACATATTTGTTGAAACTTTGTAATACACATAATAATTTTGTATTTGAAGCAGAAGGCAGAGTCATTGCCAAAATCAGAAAGAAGACAGATTGAGTTTTTAAGTTCATTTTATTACATCTCGAGACGCATACATTATGTACAAAAAAAGTAGACACAGAAGCAAAAGGTAATAGAGCAAAAAGATATATTAAAAAAAGGAATGAAATCACTTGTGTCTGGTCTTGTATACCATGATATTCTCGTAAATTTCACATGTGTTGATCTTCAGTAGAGAAATATAAGAATCATTTAGAATCTGTTTACATCATTGATCTCGTCTCTTCACTTGGCATGTAGGGAGTGATGGTGCAATATTTTACAAAGCTTCATTTGATTTATTTAGAAGAAAGGATGGAATAGGATCAAGAAATAAAAGAGAATATTTAAGAATGAAGTTACTGTGGACAACTTTGACAAACTTTGGAAATAAATTGCAATTGAAGTTAGAGTTTAAAATATCATTATACACACATGTACAATAAAAAATGGTGATTCTGTATGAAAATATATATCTTAGTTATATAGTTAATTGGTTGCATATTTGCAAATGAGCTTGATTTTCACACACACACACATATATAGATAGGTAGATAGATTAATCTTTATCTTGGATTCTAAGAAATCTTTAGTTTATTATCAGTACACATATACCATTGGTTAATACAATCACCAAAATGATTATTGTAAACTTTTGGTTCTAGTTAATAAAAAATAAGATTATAAAGTTATAAAAAGATTGAAAAATTTAATAAAATATTAAATGACGAAGATACTATTGATTAGATAACTTGAATACAATTTCCCTACCCTTCTACTAATGATGTTTAGAATTTAAAGAAAAGCTATTTGATACAATTTCTTAAATTAGGATGTATGTATATCTGTGGGTTCTTCATCTTTATTCATTAATTCTAAATTTAAAACCTCTGTTTAGTTTGAGAGGTTTTTAAATAAATTTATTCCTAACCGAGCAATATTTTTTATACATATTTCAATTTTGTTATTGTTTTGTATACTGTTTGTAGAATAAAAACATTAAAGTTTTCTTCTGCTTAAATGACTATTTCACATCTTTTGAACTTATTAAACAAAGATATTGCAAAAAGTAGTTTGGTGATTGGATTATTCTATTGTTTATATGTATATTGTATCAGATAAGGACTTTGAGAGCTACTTTCAGGCTATAAAAGAGTTTTTGGTCATTGAATGAATATTGGTTTCATTAGGCTTGAGTTATTTTATCACGATATATATAATGAAACACTCAACAAAATTATTTTTGAATGCTTTTTTTTTCCTTTCAAACTGTTTTATTATTTTAAAATGATAAATTATTATTTAATAATGTACAGTGTATAAATTGATCTTTTATATTATAGAGAATTGATGGACTTGGCTGCCGGTATACAGACATATGGATTTGGTGACCCACAGAAAATATCAACATTTATAAAAACCAAAAGTCCAACTGCAGTTAGGTATGTACCTTCACCTCATGCCAAGGGTGAACATAGATTTTTAGTAATGAAAAAAGAAAAAAAATTGTTATAAATTGTTTAATCTAGTCATTTGGAAGAAAAAAAGTCATTTAATTTAGTCATTTAGAAAGCCTGCAAAGTATTTAATAGTGTATAAGCCTGCTTGCAGAAGTTACTTGCTTAATTTCAACATTGTTAATTAAGTTTTATTTATATTTCATTTAATTATGTTAAGAAAAAGGCTTTGCAAGAACTTAAAATAACTTAGAAATAAATTTTATCTATTATGGTGTGTTTTGATTTTAGTTTTCTTTTTATTATCAAGAATATATTGTCAAGAGTGTTCATGTCAAATAACAAAAAATAATGAAATTACTTAAAAACAATATTTTTATGCATTAAAAGGTAAAGAAAAATTGAAAATGTTAGAAATAGAAAAAAATTGAAAAATGTTAGAATAGAAAAAAATAAGATAATTCTTTGTCAGTTATTTTTTATAAGGATTTTGAAAGGTTTAGAATTTTTAAAGAACATTCAAATTTTAAAAACAGATAAGAGCCAATATTTTAGTAAAATCATCTATAGGATTTTTAACATTGGGTACTTATTAGAAAATCCGTAGTATCCAAAATTTTGTTAGTTATCTTTTTCTATCTCTTTTCCAGGATATATATTCATCGTAGAATTAAAGAAATTAGAAAAGAAAAGGCTAAGTTAGAAAAGAAAACTCCTGGTAGAACAGTAAAAAGTTCTTGGACTGTTAAAAATGTTGAAGATGCAAAGAACTGGAAACCAGTTCGTAAATGGAAAAAAATTGCTGAGAATCAATTGCCACAATCTGCTGTCAAACAAGATTATAGCCGAATCATCATAAAAGATGTAATGTATATGATATTTTCTGAAGAAATTTTGATTTAAACAAGAATCAACAAGATTTTTGTATGTTATGTGTTAAAAACATCTTTGAAGCTATTGATAAAATAAATTAAATTTTCTGTTAAAGTTTATATACAGAATTTGTGTGTGTGCGTGCGTGCGTGTGTGTGTTATATCTATAATTTTCACCTTAAAGTTCTTTCTCCTCTTTTAAAGAATTTCTTAAAATGTTAACTAAATTAGAATTTTGAGACAACTTTTTTTTTGTTAATATTTATTCTTTAAAGATGCTTAGATGTAAAATATATCATGTATTTTCTGTAGTCTTGAAAAAGGTTGTATTTTTAGTAGCAAATTATTGATTGTGTCAAACAGGTATGATTGTATTTGTAGAAATATTTTTAATCATTAAGTTTGAAATTCTGATTATTTATTCTTCAAATTAATTCAAAATCTTAACTGATTTTCTGGCTCAGACATTTTAAAACATTTAGTTAAATAGTAACATTTTTCTAAACTTCTTTTTGTTGGTCTTGCAATTTATTTCCTGGCCCTAGCATTCAAATGTATTTACAAATATCTATATCCATCATGATTTTTTAGGATAATTAATATCATGATGAAAAATTATTTTGTATTTTCTAATGTTTTATCATTACTTGAAAGCATTTTATACTTCTTGTTGTGAACAATTGTTATGATTGCTGCCATCCATGTCTTTGCGTTATACATTGTCAATACCCTGTCTTCATTCTTATCAATGATTAAATTAGAGATTAAATCATTATTACATTAGTTGATGTGTGGTTCTTCAAGAAGCTTGTACTCAAAAATGAAGATGTTTGGCAAAAATGTGACGTATATTTGTTGTTAATAAGTTTTGATTTTCTTTATGCAAAAGATATTATAGTGTTAATGGTTTATCATTTATGAGTTTTGTCAGATGAAAGTAATAAATTAACTTCTCTTTCTTAGCAACAAATGGGTAGATATAGTAAATAGATCATTTTAGTTTCTCCTTTTGATATAAAAGTTGCATTCATTTGTTTAATATATCATTTGCTTTTAATGTAGATAAAAGTAAATTATACTTAGGAGTTGCAAAAAGCACATGTGAGAAGCACATGTGAAGAGATAAAAACTTGAATGGAAAATGCTTATCATCCTCCCAAAATAATGCCTATATTCTAGAATGACTCTAACATAAAAAGTTAATTAAAATTGCATGCATTTAATACAACCGTATAAGCAGTCTTTCATTAAAATTATTAAGTTTCATTATTATTATTATTGAAGTTTACTAAATCACTAGAAAAGAAATTAAATACTTTCCAAATTACTCGTCTAAAAAAAAAAATTCTTGAAATATATTGGCCAAATAAAATTTCAAATATTGAATTGTATAATAAAACTTCTGCCAGATCTATTTTTACTAATATTAAAAAAGATCATCCTTCAAAGGCATGGATTGAAGGGCCACAATGACCTGGTGGTAATGTCTCAGCTATGAAACCAGACGGTTTCTGGTTCGAGACCCGATTTCATCAATGAAACATCATATAGTGGGTCTGGAGCATATTAAATCTATCTGGGTCAAAGGTCCTCTTGCTGGCGTTTTGTGGGAATTTAGAGAGGGGGTGCCAACTTGTGTGTCATCCTTGTCAGCTGACTGTGATTTAAAATTACGAGGTCTATTCCAAAATATCTAGTGTTGCTTTAAAATGAGGCATTGAATTGCCACCAAATTATACTTCATTAATTTCACTGATATAGACACCAAATAGAAAGAGGAAGACTAAAGTTTCTTGCTATTATGATTTTAGAGGGCAGAAATGTTTTTCATAGCCATTTTGGGGATATCTAGGGAGCAGCAGCATTATACTGGATGATATAGCATATAGTTCTTGTAGGCCAATGCATCAACTTGGTGTGAAGAGAAGTTATAGTAATGATGAAGATTATGGAAATACTGAATGAAATTAAATATGTTGACCAGAAAAATAGTTTTTAAATTTATTATCCCTGACAGGTATCAAGTGCAAATAAATGCAGGAGTTGGCATAGATAGAAAATGCAAAATATTTGGAAAAGTTATCAGCTCACTTATTTACTTTACATTTTCTTATGTAACACCTTTTAAAAATTGTTTTCATAAGAAGTGGGAAAATATTTTATTAGTTTGAGAAATGAATGCTTCAGAGTTAAACAGTATTTTCAAATGTGACTATCTCATCCCCACCCAAGCCTAAATTGCTGGTTGTTTTGTAATATTGTTCATTCATTTATAATCATTACACTTGCAATAAATATTTTGCATCTTTTCTACTGACAGTTAATGAATGTTATTTTTTAAACTGATTTACAATATTTGAATTTCATTAATTGTAATAGTGAATAACCTTTATCGTATATTAAGTTTAACTCGACTCGAACACTGAATAGAAGATTTTTAATTATTTGCTAATACATTTATAAAATAAAGTTAATAAGATGCTGAATTACTTTTTCAAGATTTTGTTTTAAATTGACTTGATTGTTTGTTTAATTGATTAAACATATTTATATTCTAGCAAAGATTATTGCTTTTATATTTCAATTTGAGAAAAATGGATAAAACTTAATTGTATTTTTTTTTTTTCCTTATATGTTTAAAATTCTACCACATTTTCAGATATTGTCGCCATCATTTTTCTTTGTGTTTTAAAGTGGATTGTTTTTATTAAAAGAGAATAAAAGATATCATATTATGTAGCCAATTATATTTAGCTAAAACAAATGATTGTTTATAATACATGTACTTTCCTTTGACATGTGCATATATTTTGTGCATTTAGACGTCAGAAAATTTACAAATATTAATCTGCTTTGGGACTTAACTTTAACTATATATAAGGACAACTTGGTAACCTACAGCTTTAAACAAAATAATTAAATTTATTGCAGATTTTATACAAATTCCTTTTTATTTTATACGTTAAAAGACAGTCTATCATATTTGTTTGTTTAAATTTTTCTGATTTTATATACTTATTTTGGACATATTTTTATGATTAATATAGCTGTGTGAAAAATTTTATGAGGAAGCAAAAGAAGCTACCAATCCCCAAATCCTGGATGTGAAAGCCATATATAAATTCATGTTGGAATGTGTCTCTGGTCAGATTCCTAGCCAATTGCCAATAAAGGAAAGTACTTACATTCTTGTGTTATTCCGAATTCTGCAGGACATGATTAAGAAATACAATTTTAGTGAGGAATTTGAGTTTATTCACAGTAAGTTTTCCCACCTTTTTCTTAATAGAATAATAAATTGTTTTGTTGTTCTAAACATTTCCAAGTTCATTGGAAATTTCTTTTTTACTGTTAATTATTACATCTTTGAAATGTAGAATTTTAAAAATTATATAATGGCAGTTCTTAATCACTATCAAATCTTTTTTCATATACAAAATATTGTAATTGTTACTAATAAAAAAAATCAAAGATTTTTAATGAATTTTTACTACATTATCTCTAGAAACATACAATATATTTTGGACTTATTGTCTCCAAAAAGAGGGAGAAAAAATAAGTAAATAGTAACTCAAAATAACACAGATCAAGGTAACTGAAAATTTCAGATTTCTCTGAAAATGTGGACAAAAATCAATCAAACAAACACAAATCTTGCCTTTTCTCCCATGTCTTTTCTTTCCATTCTTTAGAAACACAATAAGAAACAAATGAAATTTATTATTTGGCTTTGTTATGGACTTATATATGATTTTCAGTCTTTTTGTCTAATCCATTAAAGAAATGACTACCATTAATTATTTGTGTATTGTTGATATATTTTGAAATGTTATATAGTATAAAAGTTATTTATGAAATCCTTAAAGGCTCTTCTAATGTTTTAGTTCAAAGCAAATGTTTTAGTTTTTTAAATCAAAATTAATGTTTTAAAATTATTGATCCTCTTTAAATAAAAAAAAAATATTAAATTGATGTACAGAAAATGTTCAAAATTTAAATAGGATATAATACTTCCATGGAAACAGGTTTCAGCACTTTTGAATCGTGTTTGATAGGGATGTAAATTTTTTGATATAATAATTCTGCAATATATTTAATAGCTGAGGTATTCAATTTATAAATGTATCCATTTTATTGCTAATTTAATCCCATTTTACTTTTCAATATTTATGTTTGCAACGATACATTATTTTATTAACATTTTTTTTCTCCAAGATATGTAATGTTTGCTATATATTTGGAAAGGCTGCTTAAATTAATAAAATGTATTGCTTTATATTATCTGTATGGGATAGGAGAAAAGCAATAAATAGAGTTATTTAGTAATTCTATTCAAAAATTTAAAAAATTACTGTCAATATAATTGCATATTCAATATGGTTATATATAAATAACCATCTTTCTTGTCTGAATTATTAAGAGTGGTTTTTCTTTATTCATTTAAACGAAATTATATCCATTAGTAATCTAATGAGGCATTCTTGTTTTTATAATTACCCATTTTCTTTTTGTTATCAGATGAATGTTAAAATGTTTTACAGTTAAATGTTTCCCTTCTTTCAGATTTTAGGAAACATATTCAGTTTGTTCCTGCTCAAGTAAAGGATGAATTCAGGAAAAATGTATCCTGTGAGTAATATTGTTTGATTTTCCATAACTGTAAAACATTAACCAAAATGACAGATATTGAAATAGTGTTTAGTATATTATAAATCATTAATTTAAATTCATTTTAACATTAAATATTTTACATAGAATCAGTAAATCAATGCTTTGCTTTTTTTTTTCCTCATTTTTTATGTAATAAATGCATTCTAATTTTTTTGAGGGATGAGTTTTTCAATATAAAATCTAGCTGTCAATCTTTAAATCTAACTGTTGTACAATAAAATTGTGAGAAAAAAAAACCCCAAAGGAATGTTTTGCTTAATTTTTACGACTTTATGTTTTGTCAATCAGTTTGTTTGTGTAATTTTTTTTTTTTTTGGCATGGTTAAGTTTTTGGAACTATGGTGAAGCAAGAATTTAGAAAGTTAGAATAAATATTGACTCAAGTAACTAATAATTGCAAGTAATTAATTACATAGTTGGGCTCGTGTACATTATTCTGTTTATCTGACACTATCTAAGCACTTTATAAAAATGCTTCTAAACTCTGAATTAGCATCTGTGCTCTCAAACATTTATTGTAATTCAAATACGATTTGCTTATTAATGTGTGAAAAAGTAGTGCGTGCTGTGTAGAAAAAATTTATTACATTCCCAGTCCATCTCAGGACTCATGTAGTGATTCACTAGCAGCTCATGTTATAATCCTTTAAATTGTAGTGATAAGATGATAAGGTATTAATTTTAGGATCTTGACTGTTTCTGGTCAAACTGAGGAAGGTCTCTCATAACCACGACATCCACCCCCAATGAATCCCATTACATATAAACATGAGTGGGAATGAAATTGCTGATAGATGGGCCGAAGAGGGTAGTGAGAATAAAATGGCTATCGGACGTTCACTCTACTTATCTAGAATTATTTTTAAATTAAAGATCTGAACTGAATTTAATATGGCATATTTCATCTGTGCACCAATGGTACACTGGAACATCACCAGGCACTCTACTGGAAATTAAATGTGACCTTGACTCCCAGCTTGCTGTTCCTAGACTATAAAGTGGCCATTTTAAATGTCTCCTTTGTAAGTGGTGGAGAAATTCATCCCACTTATAAAAAATGCTGTCGCCATTCAGCTTCCTTGAATCAAATCTAGGTTGTGTTGAACTTTCTAATGGAGATTTAACATCCAATCTTCTTACTATTACAGATTTTTTGACCATCGACAAACTACTTAAATGATCTGATATATACCAGATCTTTTGAGGATGCACTACAATGCAGCAGCACCAGATCAAAGTTTGGAGTGTGGACAGTTCTTTATCATCTATTCACATTTTAATTAAGATATATGTCGTAATTTGTTTTGACATATATCTAAGCTATAATATGATAACCATATGTAACAATAGTAACTAAATCCACACTTGTTTGGTGATTATAAATGTGATTGGAATAGTCTTGATCATGAAAAATGTTTTGATTGAAATAAGGGAAATAGAAATGTTTATTTATTCTAAGACCAAAAAATGCCTGTTTACTTTAAAAATTGTAAAATAAAATAATAATGACATGTTGCAAAGAAGATCAGATTTATAATTTTTCTAATCTGATTTTTTCTTATTATTTTTATTAGATGAACCTGGAACTATTCCTATTCCAGTTGATTTGTATGAGATGCTCACATGTCATCGGCAAGTTGTTAATAGTTTCAACCCACTTGGAATTCCTTTGTGGTTGTTAGAAAAAGAACAAAAGTACATTAGAGAAATGTTACAGAGAACTGGAAGTTCTGCTCAACCTTCAACATCTGGTGAATAAATAAAATCACAGAACTGTATTTCACTGCAAAATATGAATTAATGAAGAGCTATCTTCATTAAGTTTCTCTTTAAAGAGTAATTGTGGGAAATGTTGCAGACAACTGGAAGTTGTGATCCATCTTCAACTTCCGGTGAATAAAATAAGTTATAAGACTGCATTTCACTGTAAAATATGAATTTATGAAGAGTTAAGTCATCTTCATCAAGTTTCTCATTAAAGAATAATTGAGAAAATGCATATTTTGAAATTCTTTATTTGTATATATCAGAAATAAATGTGTAATATAATGTGTTCGTGTATAAGTTGTGTTAAAATAAAATAAGTTTCAGTGTTGAATTAGTGAATTTTGTTAAATTTTATTTTATACTCTTTTGTAAAAATGAGAATTTGTATATTTTATTTATTCTCTGTAACTATTCTTCATGTTTAGAAAGTCTGATTTTCTAATCTTAAATTTTACTGCTAGATATTCTTGTTTATTTAATATAGAAACTAAACTTAAACAATTCTAATATATTTGAAATTAATTTTTTCTTTGTATTTTTATGCAATGCCATACTGTTCATTCAATTTCATTAAAACTTTGCCAACTTATCGCTTGCGTTTGTGCAAAGGTTATAGGTATAGTAGAATTACTAGCATTTCTTTTGAACAGAATAAAATTTACAAATTGTTTCATGCATTTCTATTATTCAACATTATTTTTAAATTGGCAATCAACAAATAGTAAACGGCAAATGGCACATGCTATTTGGAGTTAATATCAAATGAAATAAAAAATATTATCATTGATTCCAATCAATGTGAGTGAAATCAAATAAAAAATATTTTGTGAAAAAAATTATTTTTTTTTTCATTTTGCTAATAAATAGACATCTCTACATGATATTGTCTGTCAAAGGTACAATATTTTGGCTGTGACAAATAGCCCATATTATTCAGAGTCGATCTTGTGCATACAAAATAGAATTATTATTGTTGATGCTGATCAAAGTATGTAATGTATAATGGAAATGTTCCAGTGAAATAATTTTTCTAATTATTCAGTAAATCAACAACTATTTTTTGTTAAACAAGCGTAATTGCTTTGTCAAAATATATTTCTTTTAAATTTTCTTCACTTAGTAGCTCTACTTGTGTAGCATGTAAAAATAAGCAAATTTGAGTTTCTCAAACATATGAGGACAAGTGAGAGACATAGCAGATTGTTTACAAATAGCAAATTCACATACTTCAAAATCTCAAGGCCAGCATGCAACATAAATTGAGGCAACTATTTTCAATGGAAAATTTTATGGATAAGAAGCATTCCCATTATTATCACTGACATGCCTTTTGATTTTTAACCCATTAACCACTGATGTTGCATTGACACAACGGTCAAAATAAATGTGTATGAAAATTTAATGGCCCTACAAATTTTATATAAATTGCAATTTTTAAGCTGGGCAAAGAATGAGGAATATTTATGTGACACAGTATTTAACATAATCAATCATTTTATTTTTAAAAATGAGTTTCATATTTGAGTTAATTTTCATCCAAAACTGTTGGCCTTGGATTTTTTAAGAGAAAATAATTTGAAAGAGACATGAATATTAAATGTGATCTACTTTTAGCCAAGGTCACAATCTACCAAAGTATTTCATTAGTCGGCCGTTTTCATTTACCTTGAGAGGGGATGGAAAACAAGTGTTGCACTGACACAATGTCAGAGGGAAAAGGGTACTCTGGCTAGAAGAGATCAATTATACATTTTGATAGACGGATTATGTGTTTCTAATTCTATTTGTATAGAAATGCCAAAAAGAAAATATATAATGTCAGATGAAGCTCCGATTAAATTTTATGAACTTGATTCAGAAGATGATAACGTAGATAATATAATGCGGCCACCAGAAACTGCAGAAATTAGCAATGAAGGAAATGATAATATTTGCATTCCTGAGATTAATGCTACAGAACAAATCAAAATGCACTAAAAAAAGAACTCTAATCTCTCGAAAACTGGTTGTAGTAAAAAAAAAGAAGAACATTGAAATTGTTAAAAAAAGAACCAGAAAATTTACCTCAACCAAAAAAAATGGAAACAAAAGCCAAAACGTTTTAGTGACATTTTTAATCTATTTTTTAGTTCTGACAAATTTAGAGGGATGTTGCTACGATTTTCAGTACGAAGAGGTAAACGAAGTGATTTTTGTTCGTTGGAAAGATAATTCTGTTGTAACTCTGTTCAACATTTGGTAAAATTCAACCTGTAAACAAGGTTCCTCATTATTCAAGTACGGAAAAGAAAACCTCGTCTTATTGATCAATATAAGGACAAAACGGGAGGAGTCAATTTATGTTATAATTTAGTAGCTAACTACAGAATTGGAATTTGCGGGAAAAGGTGGTGGTAGCCAATATTTAAAAATTACATTGATGTTGCCTTAATAAATGCATAGAATTTGTCAAAATTATCAACTTCCAAAAATAAAGTCACTCTTCGATTTTAGATGAGAGGTTCTTAATTCTTTTGAAAACTCCTTTTGAGAGTGGAGGACTGTGTTGCAAGCAATGTCACAGTCAAACGATATCCAGATGCAAAAATTGTTAAGTTGCATTTCATCGTGAAATTTTTCACATGTAAGTTCATACAAGTTCGTTACATGTCAACCTATAAAATCCCATATTAAATTAGTTTCTTTTAATAGCATTTGTGGTTTTCAAATGCATAGAAAAATTGGAGCGATTTCCAGAAATCAATTCCGAGTAAATTCTCACAAGTTCAGTTCAACTCTGTGCCCTTATTCCGCTGACATTGCGGGAATGCAACACTCGATTTTTCAAAAGCTAAGCCAAATTATGGTATTTTGACTATAAATTATTGTTATATACTCCCAAATTAATAGATACTAACGTTTGTATAAAAATAAATTCATTCCCTCTAGTTTTGGTGGTTAATGGGTTAAAAGACTGCAATTCTTCATTCGACTTGCATTCTCAATGAAGATCAACAAGGTACAAGATTATTCACCTGGAAAATTCATGTTTTTCACATAACCAGTTGTATTTTGGATGCTCAAGAGTCAAACAGCCAAGAAATTTGTTTTTCGTAACAGAATATATATATATATATATATGTTTTTCGTAACAGAATATATATATATATATGTTTTCCGTAACAGAATATATATATATATACTGTCTACCATAAAACACTTAAACAATAACGTAAAAAAAAAGAATAAATATTATTTGCACTTCTTTATATATCATTCATTGTCTTCAAAAAAAGAAATATTCTTTTTATCATTGATAATTAAAATAAGTTTTTTTTTTGAATTTCAATCGATATTTCAAAAAATTTTCTACCTATTATTTCTTTTGTGTCAGCAATACACCCGGTACCAGCTGGTATAATAAATTAGCCTGCTGATTTCCAATATTGGCATGTCATGAAAACTGCCAAATGCTTATTTTCCTCCCTTTACAAGGGGACTGATAATGGTGCTAAATAATCTTATTTAAAAAATGATTTTTTCTTCTGACTATCTTGATTGATATCTCCAGTAAATACTAGGACAGATGCTCCGTTTACATTGAGCATTGAGCCCCTCCCTAGCAATTGCCAAACAACTGAATGCTGTGAAGCTTTAAAAAAGAATTATTATTATAGTATTTAATTAATCCAATTTCGATATAATTGATGAAACTGATGCTTTAAATTTATTTTCATTGCAAATTCTTTTACCTTGGCAGAAATTATATTAGTTTAAAACAACATTTTGAAAAGTACATAAAAAGAAATGCATTGATATTTTTGGAAAATTACGTTTGTTTCAATACGAAATATTCTCAGAGTTCTATGTTTTTTTCCTACTAGAACTTGAAACAAAATTGATTATTAAAATATTGAATTAAAGATTTGAACTTTTAAAATCTAAAAGTCATTTGAAAATTTTTCAGAAAATATTATTGCTTAATTCATAACTTAGAAAGCATTAATTTTTAATGAATGCATTCAAAAATTGCTTTTAATAAAAAAAATCTAGTGTTTAATTGTTTCATTCATGGAAATGCAATGGTTTTCTTTGTAGTGTTTTCATTTAACGTGCAAATACATGCTTGATAAAAACCATCTGGGAGGATAAAAAGAGATTTTGACTTGATCTCTGTCCATATACCTATAATATTTGTAAAAAGTAAATGTTGCTTAATTAAAGAATATCCTGTTCAGATAAATTTGCTCAGTCCATGTTGTCACTTATTCTGTTTAAATAGTTTAAATTCTAAAATTTTGGTATATTTTCTCTATAAAAGACTATTTCTTTTATATATCTTTGCATACCTTTATAAATTTCCAATGTTTTTTTTCTTCTGTTTTTAGGTACTAACAAATAAATGGGAACACTTGTCTTGAAATGAAGTTCTCCATTTTCAGAAAAATTAAAAATTCCATAAGCTTTAATAAATGTATTAAGGGCTAGCATTTAATTATCTAATTAACTCTTGAAAGGGGGGGATTCTTAAATCATTATTCTTAGAAAAATTGAATCAATTGTATTGTTTATGCTTTGCATTATTTTATACTTTTGTTTCAATTTCATTTGATTTTTTTTCTTTTCAATTTTACTCTTAGATTCCTACAGTATTTTGTAAATACTTTTTTTTAAATTATTATTAGTAGCAAACACAAAAACTTTATTTTGGGACTTTAAAAAAAGCTATCCATTTATTTTGGTTCAGAGAGGAAATTTTTGCTTTTCCAATTCCTTCTATTAGCTCCCTCTCTTTCTCTCTCTCTCTCTCTCTCTCTCTCTCTCTCTCTCTCTCTCTCTCTCTCTCTCTCTAT
>JAOUZG010016644.1:10119236-10142801 GCA_026289955.1 Argiope argentata | reverse complement strand
CTGAGGGCACAAGGGGAGAATGCTTTGTGTTTCTAGGGTTTCCTTTCCTCCCCCGGGAGGGTCGAGGATCACCCGATACCCTTCTTTTCTTTGAAAGCTGTCGGCTCAAGCCATTTTGAGATAGCATATTGTCAATACGGGTAATTGTGAGAATTTGCGATTTTAAATTGAAAGGAATCCATGATTTTTTTTATTCCTCTCTCACAACACATTTCCATATAGCCAACTTTAAGATTTTACATTACTATCGTGCATGAAATTGAATTCGACTGGTTTCTTCAATGTCTTTTTTGCACATTCATTAAAAAATAAGACTATCGTGTATTAATTTTTAAGAATTACGAATACATTTTTTTATTATTATTCAATAAATTTTTCAGTGGTCCAAGGTAAAATTAACATTACTGAAAAATCAACACAATATTGCGATTAATTAACTTAAATTTCAAATTGCAGTTTTTGATCATTCTATCTCATTTTTTGCTGTTTTTGACAACGAAGCATTGTTTAGTGTTTATCATAAGGTTTCATTGTGCATTAACTGGGGCTTGATTAATTTTATATTAATAATTTTTTAAGTAGGTTATTTTTTACGCATTATACGATTAAGAGGTTTTATATTCATTTTTGTTAAACATATTTTGAAGAAAAAAAAGAAGAAAGCTTTCGTGTAAATATTTTTCATACAAAATGCATAGTTTTATGGATGGGATTTCAAAGATCGTTATAAAGGAAATCGTTCCTTTCTTGTATAGAATCAGAAATAATTATTAGATGAATGGATTATTCTAAGCATATCTAATTTTATATTCATATTATCGGCTTTTTGTATTCCTATAAAAATATTTTTAAAAAAGGTATAACCTTATTTTTTTTCTAAAATGATTGTTTTAAATATAATTTTAAAGAAAGAATGAAGTAATATATTTATCCAATGGTCTGAAAGGGGATTTTTTTAAATTAAATTTCACCATTTCCTACATTGTTTAATATTTGCTACATTTACTACTTTTAAATGTCCCAAATTTGGTAAAGATATTGTTTTCCCCTTCTTGACAGTAGAGGAAAATTAATTCCAGCCACCTGGGAACAGCGTCACTGTTGCTTATTGCGTCGTATTTCCGCTTTGTGAGAATAGATCATTCTTTTTTTTCTATTTCTAAGAAAAATTAAAATTACCTTATAATTTCAAAACGCAGCCATTCTGTGTGGGAATTGGAAATCGTTATTCAATTGTTATGTATAACACTGCATAAAACTTGCTTAAATAATATATTTATAATTTTTTCTTTGATAAGGTTCTAGCTGTCATAAATTAAATGTGTCCGATTTTTGTACTTTTTTTAAAAAAAATTTAAACCTATTAAAATATTTTTATTTCATATAATGGTAAAATTATTTCTCAAAATTATGGTGAAAGATTTATTACCTAAAACAAAAAAAAAATGTACATATTTGCGTAATTTTTATATGGGATGAATTTATTTCTTATTTTGCTATTATTTTGTGCGTGTGTATTTTTAAGAATAACTAAAACTGGTCTGATTTCATAGTATCGAAAAAAAGAGTGTTAAAATATATTATAACCATTAATGAATAAAAATATTAATTATTTACCCTGCCAATATCATACACATTTCTTCATAGTAAAATGTCTCCAATACAAAGTTTGCTTCTCGTAAGCTCCAGAAAAATAAGGTTTTTACGAAATAATTTTTTAAAATTTTTTTTCATATTAATAGTTTTATTTTACTACACTATTCTACAAGTTTACCGTAGAAGGGCTTGGATTTTTAACATTTTTACAATTTTTCTATGGGTTAAATTTCCAAATGCATTATCATTATGCATTTGGAATGCAATGCATATATTCTTTTGTGTTCATAAAAATAAAGAAGAAAATAATTTGATTTTACAATTAAATAATAACTAAGTAAGACTTATAAGATGTAAAACTGCATTAAAATTCAAATTATAACAAATGGTATTATACAATAAGTGACAAGTTCAATAATTAATATCATTGCCAGGAATAAAATTTTAAATCAGTTAAAAAATCCCTAGTGTCCATCCAAATGTCATTTAAACACATTTTCCGAATATTTTATGAGCTTTCTTTTTTGTATAAAATCGCAAAGTCTCCTGCGACTTATTTTAACTTCATTTATTTCTTTGACATTAAGCCAGATAAATTATGTTTTGAGAACATTTTGAATTGAAATTTACAATAATCACAATCAAGATTAATGAATCAAATATATTCACCAGAGGTTTAAAAAAGAGATTCTTAAAAATTATCAATTTCAAATTTAGTAAATTATAAAATAAAATTATTCTCATAACCATTGCTTTTTTTTTATTTAAAACTACAGTTTTTAAAGATGCAATAAGCCAAAAATAAAATAAAACCGCAAATATCAGAAAGAGTCGCACAGAAAAAAAACCTATTCAAATCTCCGCATGTGTTAAGTAATTGCCTATTTAAAAGAAAGATATTCATCCTCTTTTTCAGATAGTTTTTCCCGGAAATGGAATCATAAAAGGAAGTAAAATGAGGAGTAAACCCACGAAGAGGGTGAACGAAGGACAGACCTCCCAAGCACAAAACATTTGCTAATTTTCAGTAAACCTTTTACCCACGCACCAATTTTAATCAATAGGAGTTTTGAACATTACTATGTTTCATATTTAACACACTTTGAAAAATTATCTGAATGAAATTTCATTTTAACCTCTAGCTTACGAGCGGTACAAGTGCTTTAGAAAGAACTTTTTTACCTTTTGTTACGGGTCGTTACAACTGTTGTACTAGCAACGAGTTTGGATTTCGTTCCCCCATTTGATTTTCCAGCGAACCGTAATTACCTTTAAAAATTCCTTTTCCCTTTGTGCTACACCCCTTAGGGTCAGGAGGTTTTGTCCAGCTGTAGTTATAATCACTGTTGGCGCTAGTGAGTTTTGTGGACCCTTCTTTGGCGACCTTTTTTAAAGTAACACTGATAAGAGCTCACGAATAAGTTTGCTTTTAACTTAATAAAATTTTATTCTAATATGCGTTTATAATTTTATTCAAATGATAAATTTTTTAATCAAGAATTATTTGAAATTTCATTTTTGATGGAATGGTTTTGTGAAGATTATCGGGTCCTAGATAACTTGTTACATCCTTGATCCAAATTCGTCATAGTGCAGAAAAAATAAATTGAACCTCGGATTGGGTTTTTTTCGAATCGTCATTATATTTTATATAATGATTATTTTATATTTTATATAAATATTAAAATCTTTATTCCTTCATTTTAATGAAAGTTACTAGAACTGAAAAGTTACTAGACATTTAAATTTTTCCAGTAATATTTGTACTAAAACCAAATAAATTAAGTGACTGCGTAAAAATGGCTGGAATTCTAGATTTAATTTTAAGCATTTCTGAAGATAATCTAATAATCTGAAAGATAATCTAAATGATCCGCTTGCAAAAATATTTGTAGTTAATAACAAATGCTGATCGTTTAGAATTCTAGCCTTATTTATTAAATATTTTTAAAAAGTTTTTTTATAACTACTTTTTAATATAATTTTATTGCAATGAAATCTTATATATCAAATTCTAAGTAAACCATATATAATCTTACTTTGTTTAAATTAACCTTCTTTAATCTGGTGATTACCTACAAATTAATAAATTTTTATGTATAAAAAATTCGTTTTAAATAGGCTATTGATTGTTTAGAAAATAAAACGTACTTTTCAGAAATATGACATTGTTATGAGAAATTGAAATTCTCGGAAAAAAATCACTATAAATTATAAGAAGCGACAGTAGAACAAAGAAATGTTACTAGTAATTTATATTAAAAACCGTCCGAAATATGTTAGAAATAAAAATTATATCCGATTTTATAAGCTCAATATATTGATATTTAAAAATTTCAAATCTACAAAATAGCAGAAAATCGCCTGCTATTTTGCAGATATATTTAATTTACAAAATAGCAAAGGATTGTTATATGTGTTTTGTGCAAAGAAATGAAAATATTTTCAAAAAAAATCAATTACGACATTTATACATGATATATAAATTGTTGCATTTAATAAAGATAAATGAGTCAGAAGAAACTTTATAAGAATTAAATTTACAGCTTCAGTAAGGCTTGAAAAATTTATTTAATCACAAATATGATTGAAAAATTGACAACAATTTGTTTATGTGCTAAATAACTATGACGCATTCATTTGAGTTACAAGTTATTTAATAACATAAAATTTAATTCATTACTCTTTCATGCGCAATTAGTAAAAAAATGTTCCAGAAAAAGAAAACAAAAACTGCAATAAAAAGCTTTTTCTAGGGGCCCAGAAGCAGTAAAACCGCAAAAAAGCAACCTGGTTAAAACGGAGAGGACAGATGACCAATTAACTCAACGGGGATGGGGAAAGCAGTTGTTATCTTTCTTCACTGAATGCCCGCATTCAAAGTAACTTTTCCGAATTTCGGTTCCCGCAACCTAAAGATTAAATAATACTTTTCTAATGCCTTTACATTTTAAATCTTAATTCTTATAGAAAAAATTGACATGTTTTGAAGAAAATTGATTTAAAATTTTTTATTTTCATCTATATCATTTAAGAAGGCATCAGTTCTCCAAAAATGAAGTTTATTTAATTTAAAAATTAATTTCAGTCTTTCTTCAAAACGATTTCTTTTGAAAATAATAATTTAGTATGGAAATGTTTGTACTTATAAGACAGCTGAGAATTATTCATATATACATGAGTGCCCGAACAAAAGGCACGACGTATTTAAATTAGTATTTTTGATTCATGTATACATATATATATGTTTGTTTGTTTAATACTTGAGAAAGCTTTGCAATTTTTGTGCTAAATTTCTTAATTTTTTCCAAATGCTCTCAATCAATAACAAATTCTCAGAGTGAAATAGTCTTATCTATAGTAGTTAAAGAATTGACAATAGTTAAAATTTAAAATCTATAATAGTTAGAACTTCGGACCCAACAAAATCGATTAACTTCCTTTTTTTTTAGGTAGCAATGTCCAATATTATTAATTTCGCGTTGAGAATAATTTTTATTATCAATAAAAAATATTCAGCAAATTTGATATTTGGCTCTGTAATGATGCTCCAGGTATACAGTTTTTTTAATCGGTATAAACTATCTCATTTTAAATCATAACATTATAAATTTTATTTTCATTATAAAATATTTTTAAGACATGTTTATCGGCTATAAGTTTAGAATATAACATTTCGAGCCATTCCATGAGATTTTTTAAAAATGCTATATATTTCTTAATAATGCAAATATTTGAATGTATAAGAATGTTAATTTGAAGGTATTTTAGTTTTGATAGTCAAATTTTATAATTAAGGAAATTTATGATTTTTATAAATAGTTTCTATGCATTTCTTTTATTATTAAAACTTTCTCTAAAAAGATAAAATATAAGTCCACTAAAAATAATTTGTAAACAATAGAATATAAAGTATGCATGACTTATAATCGAAAGATTGGTGTTATTTAGCAATTTATCTTCCTTTACTTTCAGAATTTTCTATTCTATTTTTTAACCCCTTCGCAAACATTGTCGTGTCTAATACGCACATCGAATTATTGAATTTTCAGTTTTAATCTTGCATCTAAGTGAACAGAAACAAGCATTTAAAAATGCAAAAATCACCTAGAAATGCATCAACATTTCAAATAATCGTTATATTATTATAAGAATCAAGATAACAATATATATTTAAGATAGTATGCGTCATCTAATTAAACTAATAATTTAAGTAAAATAAATTCGTATGGTAAGGGGTTAAAATCTTAAATTGAGATTGAACGAGACTCAGTACAAATTACTAATATTTTCTTGAAATGACGTTTTTGCAAATTTATGAGATTATATTTTTGAGTCTAATGATATCAGTTCTCTTATATACCCTTAAAACACCTTGATGAGATAAATAAAAAGAATCATAAGAAATACTATTTTAATTGTTAATTTATTTCAGTTCTTTTGAATTAAAAATATTTTATAGAAAATCAATTTAAAGCAAAAAGAGTTAATAAATTTGTAAATGTGAACATTATAAATTATTTCCCGATAAATTCTAAAATCCACAAAATTTTAACAAGCAAAGCATTTTTTTTCTTTTATCACATTGCCAACCATAATATTGATGATATCTAAACAAATTTATTGATATATACGTGATTCAAGCCTTTACGCTCTCTGTAATAAAATTTTTAAAAAAGTATTAACATTTGCGAGAATTTTTGTGCATCTTTCCCAAAATGTTTTTATAAATCAATGAAGAGAAATTTATCACTGGCAATTAATTTAAAATATTTCTTTTATTTTTAAAACAGCTTTATAATAAGCCATAATTCTGTCTTTTAAAACACGAAATCCTTCAGAGCAGCAGAATTCTCAAGCAAACCAGATACAGAAAATTTAATTATGCTAATATCAAATCATGTCAATTTAGTAATTATGGTGTTTATATCCAGTTAAGAATGATATAAATCCATATGAAGTTTGTTTGAAGCATTAAATATCGACAAAAACTTGTTTAAAGACCCAAATCAATATTTTTCTGTGGATACATGAGGAAGAAATCTAGTTTTCGTACAATGACATATTGCGCATAGCTTCCAGCGATGGGAAGAGTAGACTCTTTGTGTAATAGGAAGCTCTCTGCGTGTGATCAAAGGTCCCACCGTCCGCCACTATTTGTGGGTGGTCTGTTCCTGGAAAGAACATCAGTGGGTAAGGGACTTTCCCAATGCATGACTGAAATTGGCTTCGAGAGCGTCCATTGGACGGATCGTATCGATTGTTTCTTTCTATCGTGATCCGAGAGCTAAAATCGAAATATTAACCAATAAGAACGTGTCAGTGATTTGAATCACACCCATTTTTGAAAAGTATTGGTCACTGAGATTTGTGACTTTTTGATATTGCTTACGTAATAACCGTTTCTAAAATATTCATCATCCCTACACTGGTGTGCAAAACTTAAGGAAAAATGTAAATTTTAAGCAGACAGTCATGAAACTGCAGAAAAGGAGTTCTTGCGATCAATACAATGAACACGTAATTCAGGAGAAAGGTCATGCGCAGGCAAATATCAGGAACGAAACGTCCCAAGAGACGTGAGCGTACGCAAAATGCATGCGGTTGACTCGTGCATCTCAAGACTACAATAAAAGGAAGGACGGAGATTCAATTTAATACACTCGCTGCAAATGCTAGTGAGCTCTTTCGTGAAAAAGGGCTAAAAGAAATCCACTGGACGATTTCACACGTGGAAGAATGATCGGAAAGTTGGAGGAGGGTCATAATGTGACCAGTGTGGCTGAAGAGTTCGGAATCAACAAAAGTGTCGTTTCGCTTTGCTTGGAAAGCCTTCTAAACCATAGGTACAGCTGTTAAAAGAGGGTGGCGGCCCCAGGAAAACAACTGCAGTGGATGACCGATATATCGCCCAGCAGGCGAAAGGAACCCGAAACCAGTCAGCAAGCGCTCTTGCTCAGCAATTGTGTACAGCAAACGGACGACAAGTGTCACGTTTTATTGTGTCCAGACGCCTTCACAAAGGGGGCCTATTTACCTGCGGTTCTGAAAGCTGTATCCCTTTGAAAGAGGGCCATTGGTGGCACCGTTTAGATTGCTGCAAGGTGCACAAAAACTGGACATCTCATCAATGGAGTTATGTCTTCTTTACGGATAAAAGTCATTTTAGTGCTACAAGGATTATCAACGCCAGTTGATCTGGAGAGAGGTTGCAACACGATTTCATCCCAGTAACATCACGGGAAGAGACCGTTATGGCAGTAATGGAGTTATCGTCTGGGAAGGCATTGTGCTGAACGGTACAACTGAGCCCCACGTTTTTGGCGGAGGTTCTGTAACCAAAGATCGCTATTGTAAGGAGGTGATCCTTCCCCATGTGCGTCTATTTCGAGGTGGCATTGGAGCAGATTTCGTTTTTATAGATGATAATGTAGGGCCACATCGGACTCCTGCTGTTCAAAAACTACTGGAACGAGAAGATATCACTCGAATGGATCGGTCAGGTTGCTCTCCTGATTTAAATCCCGTAGAGCATGTGTGGGATGCTTTCGAAAGACGCCTTGCAGCGTTATTACATCCTCCGTGGAATACACAACAACAGAAACAGATGCTGATTGAGGGATGGGCACTCCCCAGGCAGCACATCTTGTAGCATAATATTGCACAATATTGTGTGATATTATATGATATTAAACAATATTAAGCAATATTGCGAATATTTATTAATATTGTACAATATTTGTGAGCTACTAGGGTCTTACCCATGAACTGATGGAAAATCTCGTGCTGAGAATGGGGAGACGGCAGGGCCTGACTTAGCCTAGTTGGAGCCAGGGGCAAAAACTTCTTTGGGGCCCCCTCTGCTTCACCACTTTAGTAACAAAAAAGATTCATTAAAGAAGGAAACGAAAAATATATTTATATTTGATTTGGGGTCCCCCAATTATATGGGGGCCTGGGGCAACGGCTTGTTTCCCCGGGCAAAATAGATGCTGAGCTATTGGTTTGAGTTTAATCTTTTTTCTTCTTTATAATATTGATTTTTTATGGTTTTTCCTTTTGATTCATGGATGCTATCTTTATTTTGAGATTACAGATGCTATTGCACAAATTTTGTGGAATTTTAATGTGAAAATATGGACTTTTTGCCTAAAAAAATTCATGAAATACAAAATTCACTTAGGAGAAAGGGAATGGAATGTACTACAAATGTAGTATTCCTCTCAACCGCAACTGAATAAAGCATGCCGTGTTTTGTTTGTTGACGATCGTATTGAGAATTGAGACTCATGTGGCGATCATGTAAATGGGGAACATTGTGCGAGTATTTAATTCTTCAGCAATGATATCTCAAATTCCTGTTGTAACTGTTTTGGGTTGTACTGGTACTGGCAAATCAAAACTTGCCATTGAACTAGCTAAAAGATTTGATGGAGAAGTAATTAGTGCAGATTCTATGCAGGTATTGATGAATAAAATCGCAATAATTTGCATTCGTTTGATTTCGTATCTTCTGCATCGAATTTATCAATATTCTAATGATATAGCTGTCATTACGATTTGCAAATTTTTTTGTTCAACTGTATTTCTTTTTTATTTTAAATATTTTTTGTCGTGTAATTTCTGTCATTTAATTATTTTCTGTCATGTATATGGATTACTTGTATAATATCTATTTTTTATAAATAATTAAGTGATAAAAACTAAATTATAACAGAGATAGTGATGAATTATTAAACATTTCAGTGGTTAAAAATTATTGTAGATCATAAATAGATAATTAAAGAAAAAGGTTACAAAAAAAAACAGTTTCCCAATTTTTTCAAAGAAATATGACAACTGTTATTATGTGGGAAATCGGCACTTATTTGGCGAAAAAAATTTTTGGTGTTTTTTACAACTTTTAATTGACTTCAGATATCTCTAGGAGAGAGTGTCAATTCAGCAAGTTTGAAAGCAGTGGGTGATTCTTCACTTTCTTCTATATTATAAGAAGTTAATTTAACTCAATCCAAGCTTTCCGTTGTTTTTAGTATTAAATTTCAAATCCGTTTAAAGAAAATACAATACAAATGCATTCAATAAACATATGAAAAAAATTTGAAAACTGTCATTTTTTAAAATTATTATTTTCTTTTCTATATATTTTACACCTTGCATTTTGAAATGTTTTTACTAAATTGAAAAGAAAAAAAATATTGAAACTTTATTTTTCTATACCTTTTTAGAATTTTAAGTGTATTTTATTGTCCTATGAAATAAAATAATTAATGTTTTTTTTTGGAAGGTTTATAAGGGGTTAGATATTATTACAAATAAAGTCACACCTGAAGAACAGAAAGAAGCTGTTCACCATTGTATAAACTGCATAGAACCCCTTAATCGTTATACTGTGGTTGATTTTAGGAATCAAGCTCTTCCTATTGTATCCTTTATTTTTTAAATTTATTGCTTTTATATTAAATTATAGCTTTGTGATTGTTTATTATAAAAGGTGACAGATTCATTTTATATATTGGTATGCTTCTTTTGAATTTTAACTTTTCATTACATTCAATTTGAGAATAAGTTAGTAGTGATTATTCCACATGTTGCTCTAATTGTTTGTAAGGGAATCAATTGAAATATTTTTCTATTAATTACACACTTGACAAAATTAGTAGATTTTCATTATGAGTTAAAGATTCTATCCTAGAAATATTGACAGAAGTTTGTTTCTTTTCAATATAACTTTATATTGAATTCTTTTCTTTTAGCTAACTGTGCTAATGCAAATTTATGCATAATTTCCTTTCATTATTTCTATTTAGAAAGGGCAATGTAATATGGTTTCAAAGCCAATGTTGTTGTTTTTGTGTAAATACTTGTTATTAGTTTTATTTTTAAAGTGTGATAAAGAAATCAATGATTTATATTTGCATTTTTAATTATTAAAATGGTTTTCAAACTGGAAAGATTAATATTAAATAAAGTTTCAAATTTGGAATTATTCCTTCATTTCTTGTTAGATTAATAATATAATGAAGCAAAACAAAGTGCCCATAATTGTTGGAGGAACTAATTATTATATTGAATCATTATTATGGGAAGTTCTTATACCAAGTCAGGTAAGAATACAGTTTGTATTAAATGCATATATTTTAAGTATCATATATTTCTGTATACAAGTCAAAATTTTTTTAGCCTTTTTCTAATTCAATGGAGGTAAGTTAATACAATACATCTGGGTATGGTTTTATTTACTTCATGTAAGCAATGAATTGCTAAATATTTCTTTAGTTGTATAAACTTTTATCTTATAGTTTGTAGTTCTGAAGTTAAAGAAAAGCTTTTAAATGAAATTAGTTATTATTTTTGTGAAAATGAGCTGTTTTATTTTTAGAATGTTTTATTGTTGCTGTTTTGTTATATTCAGTGGAACATTTGCAGGTAAATGCTGTGTAACTATGCTGTTTGAATTTCTCTCAAACATGTTCACCTGTAGTTTAAAATTTACAATGTAAGATTTTTTTTCCCTACTCATCTTTTAAACAGTAAAAATAAATTCATACATAAGTTGAGTACAGATGCAAAAGATCATGTGTAAAACAGCAAACAAATAGAAAATGTACTTCTTTAGATGGGGTTGCCATATTTAAAATCATCACCTTTTAGTTTTACTTTATGCCAACTTGATTAAGAAAATATCCTTTCATTTTACCTACTCTGCAGTATTTTAACCCTCTTCATAATATTTCTTAAAAATTTATTTTGACCTATGATAATTTGTAATTTATGATGTTTTTCAAAAATAATTACTTTTTGGATGTGTACTTAGATATGCTTCTAATCAGAAATAGGCTGTAGTTCTTTGAAAAGGAAATATTATACATAATTTATAAAGGTATATAACTGCATTTTTTTTTAGATTGAAAACACTGTAATTAGAAAATTGAGCTAAAATGAAATGCATATTTACATATATTATTTTGAAAAATTTGTTCTGTCTATAAAAAATGCATACATTTTTGTGTTGTACAAACTTATTTCATTTCTTGTAAAAGGCTGATAGTGTTTTCTGTAATATGCAATTTGTTGTCTGCATTTTTTATTTTTGTTGAAATAATTCATATATTTCTCTGAATTTAACTGTTCAGTAATTTTAAAATTAAAAGCATTTAGGTAATAGAGTAAAGTAATTTACTCCCTTTTTTTTTCTCTTAGTATAGCTAATATAAAGCTGCTTTCATCATTTTTAACTCTGTTTTTAAAAACATCATAGATATAAAGATAAAATAATGATCTTTATATGTAATAAAATTTTATTCCTATAAAATATATTGATGCTGAGCATTATTAAAATTTATTTTGCAAAATTAATGACGATGGTTATTTTTAATGAAATATTTTAAAAATATTTATAAAATTATTTCAATGGTTTATAATTTTACATTTTTAAAATATTCTCTGAACAAAAAAGTCACATATTTATAGAAGTTAACACAAACTTGTTTTTTACCCATATATATATTCTGAGATCATTATTCATTAGCTTTCATAATTCAACTTTTCGAATGCAATTACTAGATTTCTTATTGTCTGAGAATTATATTATATTATGTTCATTACATTTATATTATGGTCTTAATTTGGCCCACATTTTGTAATTTGGGTACCATAAAAATTGTAAATATTTTAAAACCTTTTTTAATTTGGATAGAGCTATTAAATATAATTGCTTTAAAAATGTTATTATTTCATTATCCCTGCTTATTTGCTTAAATGAAAAGGTTGTAGAACTATTTATCTATTATTATAAATACAAAAATGGAAAAAATGTAAATATTTTTGTATTAAATGTAAGGTTTGAACAAATGTTTAGGGTATTATTAAAAAATTTTATTGAAAGGAATTTTCTTAGTTTGCACTTCCTATAAATAAGATAGCTTTTTTTTTGTTTTATTTATATTTCATTTAAAATTATATAATAAATAAAACAAACACAAACTGTAATAATTTATATTTGTTCTTATTATACCTAGAAAGAACATAATAAACTTTTATTTGATGACGATTCCTGCATTGAAAATGATTCACTTATTGTACCGAGTAATGTCAGCGCATCTACACAAGATTTGTTCAAGCAAAAAATAACGGCCGATTCATTTGAAGATATTTCCAGTTTAGATTTACATAAAAGCCTGCAAGAAATCGATCCTGACATGGCCAACAGCGTGCATCCTGAAGATAGAAGGAAAGTTATTAGGTAAATAAATTTTCATCATAATTACCTTAGAATTTGCAGATTTTAATTATAAAAATTTGCACTTGTTCCCCATTATATAAACCCTAAATGCTTCAATATGATAGGATATTATATCATCTCATGAAAATATAAAAATAGGTAAAAGTAGATTTTGCAATGGCTTATGATAATGAAATGGTACAGGTATTCCAATAAGAGCTGATAGATATGAGTAATATATAAATAAGTGAAGACAGAACAAATGAATAGCTTTTAGATACATTTTTTTTTTTTTTACAATAAACGCTTCAAAATTTAGTTACTATCAAGTTCACACCAATTGATACACTATTACATTCATAATGAGAGCACAGAGGTAGATTTAAGTATGTTGCAGTTTTAACCAAAATTCCTTAATTTTGCTTTCTAATATCTTAAAAATCTAGGCTAATATTTAAACCAATTTTTAATATATTAAGCCAATTTAATTGTTATTTTGATAACTATGGAAAAAATGTAATTTATTTTTTAATATGTGTAAATTGTATAAATAATGTAATATGTGTAAATAATGTGAAAAACATAATTAAAATGAATTTTTTGAAAAATTAACTATGGTTATTAGTTAATGATTTCTTTATAAATAAAAATATTAGCTATTGTAGATTGCATAGATATAATATTTTAAGTAGAATAACAATAAAAATTATTATTAGACCAGTACATTATGGTGTTAACATATTGGAATATCAACAATTAATATTCATATAGATTAAAATAAATTATTAATTATATTTTTATTTATTCAATAACTTAACAATTCCATACAAATATACATTTTAGTCCTAATATTTTTTATGGTTAATAGAATTTGTTTTTTATAAAAATTTATTTTCATGTTTAATAGGCTAAAAATTGTTTTAATCAAATTGCCTACTATGCTTTCTCAGCCTAAAAGTCTTTGGTAGTTATCTATTTGAAAATCCATAAATGAGTATCATAGAGAAATGTATTGATATTTTAGAATTAATTTTAGTAATAAAGAAAATTAATCCAGTTTAATCAAAAATTATTTATAATTTTTTATAAGTTCAAATGTTTTTATGTACTGTCATGTGAAATGTTTTTATTTGCTACTTCTTTTTTAAAATTAAAAGAAAAACTAATTTTTAGTTAGCCTAGCAGAGCTGAAATACATTTAAAATATATCTCTTATTTATCAATGATATTTATTTAAATTGATGCTGATTAAGTCATGTATTGAAATATTGCAACTTGAAATATTTCACCAATGGAAAGTTTCCATTCTTACTTCATCTTTGTAAACTTTAGTGATTGACATGCTCAATGAACGTGTAATTTTGGTCCAACATTTGTTCTTGATGGTATAAATCAAATTAATTGTTTTGAATGCATGTATCAAATATGACCATCTTCAATTTGGGCTTTAGCGTTGCTTTTCTTTCAACTTTATTGAGGATAATTATTTAAATGTGGTTTCTGAGTTCATTTTAAAATTCAAGTTATTTATTTAAAACCATCTTCTATGGTTGCTTTATAAGAATTTACATATTTATTAATTAGAAACTCAAAGAAGTATTAAATGCCTTGCAATCCAGATTTCCTGAATTAATTTTCAAAAGAAATTAATAAAAAGCTTTTGACAGATGGGCAACAGTATGTAATAAAAGCTTAATATTTAGTAAAGCTAGTTAACTGCCAGAAATAGAAAATACCAAGTAGCAATTAAAATTTATGTTCAAACATATATGTAAAAAAGGTTTACATGGCAATAATTAAATGGTTGTTCAAAAGATTCACATTGTTAAAACTCAGTATTCAGTTTTAGTCTATCCCTTTTTAATTTAAAAGTAAACTTTTTAAATGATATTGGTTTGTTGAAAAGAAAAACAATTTTAATAATAAGAACATAACTAGAATTCAGTTATTTTCTCAACTAATTAACTTTTGGGTTAATTTTTTTTTTTTTAGACAGAAACCTTAAAACATATATTTCTGTTTTCTGAAAGATACTAACAGTAAAAAGGAATTTAATATCTAAATGCAGGTGAAAATTATTTTTAATGTATTGGATTGGGGGAATAGAAATCCATTATTATTTTACAGCCATCTATGGAGAAAATAAGGCATTTCTTTTCCCATTATTTTCAAAAATTCCATATGGAAAGAAATCTATATATTTTTTTTTGGTAGATGGCTGTAAAACAATAATGGATTTCTTTCCCCCCAACCTAATATATAATTTGCTCAGATTTTTTTTTTAAATCTCATTTTAATCAATTGTGAATAGATATCTGCTGAGATATCTTGTTGCAAATATCTTTCATTCAACAAATTAAAAATCAAAAAATATCTTACAATATTAGCATGCTGTATTTCATTCAATAATAATATTTTTTTGTATCATATAGGATGTGAAATGTTAGACCTTTTTAATTAATCTTATTAGGAGCTTGCAAGTTTATCAACAGCATGGATGCCGCCATAGTGAATTGTTGCAAGAACAACGTTCGCAATATGGAGGGTCATCATTAGGCGGTCCTCTACGTTTCAAAAATACTGTTATGCTTTGGTTACAATGTGACAAAGAAGGTAAACACTAATAAGCTTTATCAAGCAAACTAAACACAAAAAAATCTTTTAAAACTCATGGTTTTGTCATAAAGATTTAACTTACTCTGATATGTTTTTTGCTTATTAAAAATTATACAAAATTTTATTGAAAGAGAATATTATTCTAGTTGTGTCATTATAATTATGTTTGGGTATCACTGAAATGTTGTAATATTAGCATATGATCCAAAACTGAATAGTACCAGGTTCCTTGAATCCCATTTTTATGAGAAAAGTTTTATTATAACTGCAAATTTGGAACAAGAAAGTAAAGTATTAATTATTAGTATGCCATGAAATTTAACATTAATAATTCCTAAAAATACATTATTTGGGAAATAATTTTTAAAAATTTTTATGGATGATATTTTTATAATTATTTATATTTTCAAAAGTCAGATACTCGAAAGTAGTTTATGAAAATATTTGCGTCTTTTTTAATATTTTTGTAAATCCTTTGCAACATAACTTAAAAAGTCTTAAAATAGAGAATCTCAGTTATTATTTTGGAAATTATTCTTAATATTTAGAAGCAATTTAAAATTGGGATATCTGTTCTCCAAATCCTGATTTTATATCTAAACTTGATAGTCAATTTAATAATTAATATCTGTATGTATCCTCCTTTTACATATAATAATCTGTCTCTAACCTGAGTTTAAGTTCTATGTTTAAATCCATTATATTTAGGGTGCTTGATAAGTATTTCTTTTGCATAGTTTCATAATTCAGTGCAGCATGGTTTAATTTATTGACTTGCCAATGAATGATTTTTTTACTAAACCATTCGTTTTTATTTTAATTTTAAAAAATTTCTCTGTGTTATGTTCTAGTTTTATATTTGTTATTTAAATATTTCTATTAAATAAATAAATAAATGGGTCATCATCTTTGAATCAATTCATTGGTAAATTTTTAAAAAATTTAGATTGTTTTTTTTATACTTATTTTAAGAATTTTCAGTTTTATTATATTATTAAGGATTTTTACATATCGATGAAATTTCATTATTATTAAAATGTTTATTTGTTTTTCAGTTTTGAAACAAAGATTAGATGACCGTGTTGATGAAATGCTTGAAAGAGGTCTTATTTCGGAGCTATTGAATTTTCATAAAGATTATAATGAAAAGAGGATTGCTATTCAGTAAGTTAATATAAATTTATTTATATAAATGTAGGATGATGTCTAGGGACAAGTAAATTTGTGAAAAAGGAATAATAATAACTGAATAAAAAACAATTAATTAATATTAAACATTTCAATATTCACAATATTAGACTATTTACAGAAAGGGTTAAGATACTTTAAATAAAGAGCATGGTTTACCTTTTAAATGGGGGTACCAAACTAAGACCAAGAATGGAGGTGTCAATGCCTAAAAAGAGTTTGCATCTGTTTTGCCTTTTAAAACACAGCATGTAAACTGCAACAAACCTCACATGTCCATTCCTAAAGAAAAGTTGAGTGTTCTTCTCTTAGGCGCCCTGATGTCATATATATGCAGACTTTTCTCATTGGATGTTAAAATTCAACTAGATCTGATTTGACATGATTGGCATCACCATTTATTACAATAAAAATTAACTGAACATTTAAATTAATTATTATCCTGGAAACAAGTTTACAGTTATTACTTCCCACATGTATAGAATTAAACTCATATAAAAAAAAGCTGTATAAAACAGAAATGCCATCTTAACAGGTTTTATTTATACCAAAATTTTTTTCACTTTTATTATTATTCTTTCTAGAATTAATTTATAATGTAGATTTATCATTGACAAGTGCTTTTCAAAACTTAAAAGTAATCTGCTGTTGTATTTTGTTAAGTTGATAGAAATGGAAAAAAAAAATTATTTGATATATCTGGAAAATCAAAAGAAATTTAATTTAGCTATAAAAGAAAGCATATTTTATCATCTAATCATATTAGGTTTTAATTAAAAAAATCTGAAATTTATACTTTATATCAAATATAAAAGCCTATAATCTGTTCATCTATGCAAAACATATCAATATATTATGTGTAAAAAATTATGATGACAAATAAAACAAAAAATAAGCATGTTTTGCTTTATTTAATAAAAATCCTTAAATAAATAGAAGCTGTATGTAAAATGAATAGTTGCATCAGTTTCTTCAAAGATTCTGTCAAAATATTTACTACATCTATATTAAATATGAGCAGATCACTAATTTCTAAATATTAGAGATAGTCATGTGTTTCCAATTTTAAAAAAATGTTCTAAATGTTGTAAAAAATTATATTTTGTGTTGCTTGAATCAATAAATGCACCACTCCAAAAATTATAATGTCTAAACTCTTCTCTGATCTTAGTTATATTTGTTAAAATATTTTTGACTGTTACACACTACTATTACACACAATTATTGTTGACTAAATTATAGATTCTTTCTCCTGCAGTTTAATCTGATTGAATTATAAAGTTTTGAATTTAGTTTAGATCACTTAACTATATGTAGATTGATTGACATTTCTTGTGGGATCTACTGGAAACATTTAAAAAAATGATATTCTAAATTAAATAATAGGGCCTACATAGATATTTTTTCAACATTACATTTATTTACCAAATAATAATAATTATAATTTTTGACATTATGTAGATCATCTTTTTTAAATGAATGCTATTAACTAATGATTTAAAAGTTAGTTATTAGCTCATGAATAAAATGAATATTCTGCAAACATAAAGAAAATTTGATTTCTCAATTTGCAGTTCTGTTGTATTGTCCAGTATTTTTAATATTTTTTTAGAACTTGTTTTTTGTAGAAAAATACATTTGCAACTTTAAAAGTTAGAAAGTAAAATAAGAAATAAATCATTTTGATAATCACTAAATACATTCAATTAAAAACAAGTAATGGCTTCAGAGCTTTATGAAAAAATTATATATATATATATATATATATATATATATATATATATATATATATATATATATATATATACCAAGTTTTATTAACAAATTCAAGAGAATCTAGTGGGGAAAAAAAGAGTTTATGTGACCTTAGTTTGCCCTTTTTTTGACTATTGGGGTTACATAATTCTATGAGAAATTTTTGTCCTTCTAATATTTTTATATAACTCCAATTATTGTCATGATTCTCAGTTTCAGAAGTCTTGGTTTTTAAGAATCTATCAAAACACTAAATAATTTTTATAATTTAGATAAGCATTGGTAGAAAATGGGAGTTTCTGCAAGTATAAATACTTACAATATTTGGGGAATAAAAAAAACCCTCTATGTTTTTAATTAAAATAATAAGCATAGTATTTGAATAAATGGGACACTATTTATTAGTTTTTTTATTACCTATATATGAGCATTTTTAATTCCTATAATGCGGAATAATTTAGATTTGTCTATTATTTTTTTAAATATACAATCCAGTTTGTCATTCAACTTATTATTGTTTTCACTTGCAACTTCAGCTAAATTTTGCATATTTATTATTTTTTCCTTTTGCTGTGTTTTTAAAATACATGTTAGTTTCAAATTCTTTGTTTTAGGAATCCTCAGTATTCAGAAGGAATATTTCAGTCAATTGGTTTTAAGGAATTTCATGAATATTTAATATTATCTGAAGAAGAAAAAAATAGTGATGAAGGCCAAAGAATTCTAGAAAAAGGTTACTTTTTATATTTTACATTTTTAAATTTGTTTTTTCCCCATCTTACATTTAATGGTCAGATTATTAAATTTTAAAATGAAATATCATTAAATAAAATAAAATTTAATTTTGTATTTGCTTTCAATATGTAATTTTAGTTTTACATTATTTCTGAGTATTAATTGTAATAATTTAATTATTAATCGATAAAATAAAATTAGAAGAATGCAAAGTAATCATTTAAATGTTCTTAATCATAAACTTTCCACATGTTTCTAAGAATATTTATTTTTATAGCTATCGAAGAGATGAAATTAGTAACACGACAGTATGCTAGAAAACAGACTAAATGGATTGTAAACAGATTTTTGAAAAGTAAGTATTTTTGCTCATTGGTTTTTAAACTATCATTATAATCTAATAATAATATTTAATTATCAAATAATGTTTCTTTCAAATGTCATGTTTAAAAACATTCAAATATCATGCCTTAAAAAAATTATAGATTTTTAAAATAGATTTTTATAAAAAAAATTATAGATTTTTAAATAGATTTTTATAAAAAAATTATAGATTTTTTAAATAGATTTTTATAAAAAAAATTATAGATTTTTTTGTAATGGTTTTATTTTAAGAACTTCATTTATATGCCATTGGGATTATTTTTAATATTATCAAACAACTAAAAATACAAAACAGAAGAAGTTTAATATTTCTCATTGTAATCAGTTTCAGTATATTTTATGACTTCAGAACATAATGACATCAATTCTTTATGTTGAAAGTGATTTTTTAAAGAAAGCAATCAACTAAATTTGAACTGAAGAAATATTTATTTCAGAGAATTCAGTTTTTGGAATGGTGTATGGGGTGGGGTGAGATGTATTTATGTACAAATAAATAAATAAAGGGCAATATATGGAAAACCTATCTCAACTGAACTCGGAGAATAATTTTTAATTCCTTAAAAAACTTCTGGGATTCCTATCGAAAAAATATTGCAAATGATATAAATAAATATATTTTATGTTATTTGAATCAATATATGTACTGAAAAAAATTGTCTCCATTCTTTATATGTCTTATCATGCTTATAAATAATATTGTAAAATATTCTCGAGATATTTACATTTTGACCAAAAAGATTTCACTCTATTGTGGCTAAACCTAACTGATTTATGAAGCTTTGAACTTCATTACTGTAGATTTTGAGATGACCTTTAAAATGGTCTAAATCAGAAATAATTTTATTAATTTCATAATTTAATCAGTTTTAATCATTGAAGAATGGAATTTAATAGTTCAATATCAAAATAATTTTCATAATTTAAATTTTCACTTATTCCTTACTTTTTATATTTAAAATATCTCTCACTCTTTAAAAGAAGATTTTCATGTAATAATTGGAGCTTCATGGTGGTGGAGAAGGGGGAGAATCTATCAAGTGATCAATAGAAAAATCGGTGTTGTCTTTTGGATAGTAATTAAATGACAAAAACTAATTGGTGTGAATTAATATTTCATTTGTATTTTTAGAAACAGTATTTTATAGTTACTTTTTCTAAATCAATCATAATAAATAAATAAAGGGGTGTCATTTTTATGGTGAGGTGGTACTCAATCTACCAGACAAAATACAGATTCTCTATATAAATTAAAATGAGTTATAATACCATATAATTTTTGGTTCAGTAAATAATTACCTTTCACTTTTTAGTAGAAATATTTTATTAGTTATTGTAAATTATTTTGTAAAATAATATGGGCATGATCAACAGATATAAAAATGTATTCATTCTTGAAACAAAATGGGCCATGATGTTTCATTATTTTTGCTTTGAAATTTAGAGTGTTTCTATTGTCTTAGCTGTAACAAGTTAGAAAAGGCCCCGAAATACAACATTTTGTAATTCTATACAAAACAAATTTTGGTTTATGAGAGAATGTAACTCTTCATTTTTATATTGATTTCTAATGCATACTCTTTCCTGTACTGAAATTAATTCTTATTAAGGTATATACCCTTTTTCCATCTATTACACTAATTTTTTTTTTAAATAAACAATTTATTATGTGCCAAATATTTTAAAAAAATCAATCTTTATCTTTTTTGTGGTATTATTAAATTGATGAATTTTAAATTAAACATTGTATGTGAATGTGAAAGCAAAATCGACTTCCAGAGCAGTTCCAGCAATAATGTTGCGAACGGAGAGAGGAAAAACCGTCCGAGAGGCGGCGCTGTTTTGAAATGACGTAACTATGTGTAAAGTTTCTGTTCTTGTTTCAATCAGTTAGATTCTGTTTTTTAGTCAGTGTAACATGTAGTTGAATATTTCACGGTTTCTGAAGTTGATTAAAAGTGTGTGTTATGAAACAAATTGGACTTATTTTTTTCGAACCCAATACACCCAGCATCGGATAGATGCACCCTGCATATCAGGAATGAATTTATTCTGGTTATGATTTAACAAATAAAGTACCTTGGCAATTTTAACCTGGATTAATTTTTACTTCTATTTAGATTGTAATAATATCTTCTTTTCCAATACAACATAGAAGAAATGTTTGAACCTTAATTTAATTTTTGTCCAATTGTTTAATTTGCACTGCTATTATTCAGTAATGTCTTTTTATTATGTTGGTAAAATAAGTATGCCCTATTTGTTATGTCATGAAATCACTTATTTCTTATACAAGTACAAGGAAAAAAACTAAATTTTTCACAATGACATATAGTCAATGTATCTAATATGAGCATTAGAATATATTTGTTTTTATCAAATATTTGAAGAAAAAAAAGTTAGTGTAAAAAAATTTGAATTAAAAAAGTTATTTTTTTTTCTTTTGAAAATTGAAAAAAATATTACTTGCTATTTGGGGATATGCTGATTTTTGAATTGCGAAATTGAATATCAAAATAAGATACAATAAATGTATTATAAATTATTCTTATTCCTAGTATATCAATGTCATTTTTTTCCTCCTTAGCTATTTAGTTTTAAAATTTAGGTCTTTTAAAAAAAATTATTATAATTCTCTGAAACTATTAATCTGTTTTCCGAATCTATTGAAAATGCTGAATCAGCAAAATGAATTCAGTGATAAATACATTAAAGGGATTTTTCCTTTTTACATTGCTTTTCTTTTGTTTCTTTCAAATTTTTATGATACTATTGCATATGATGGTTAATTAAAGATTGAAATTAAGTTATTGAATTAAGATAAATATGATTAAAGATTGTGGATACAATCTATTTTAATTACGAGGATTACAGTAATTGGTGAAAAAATTACAGTGATGTAAGATTTTTTTTTTGGTGTGTGTTAGGAAACATCTTTATACATCTACGCTATGAATAATGTAAACATCTCATTATTACTTAGAATTCTATATGTACATAATTACTTTAAATAATGGTGTAAATGGTTGTTATTTTTATAGAACCAGACAGGCAGTTACCTCCAGTCTATGGCTTATCTGCAACAGACCTCAGTAAATGGGATAAAAATGTGTTACAACCAGCTATTGATATAGTTCGATCATTTATAGAGGTAAAATAGCATTCTCTGATTAGACTTATAATTATTTTTTTCTTCTTTCTTTTGAAGAAATTAACACTCATGGGTGCTGAACCAGAATGAATCATATTGCCTGGTTATTAATGTACAGATACCAAAAGATAGCTTTTCCAGTCAACGATATGCTAATAAAACATATCAACTTGCTTAAAGAATATGAATTACTAATTTTTGTCTCATAAAAAAAATCAAGAGTAAAAATCCTCTATTATTCAATAGATGATGGATTTTTTTTTCAGACATTCCTCTTTATTTTAAACCATCAATGATTTTTAATTTTTTTTAGGACAAAGAGCCTTCTCAAAACCCATTGCCTGTTGAAGAAGGTTTGAATGACATTAAAGAAACCTATTATTGTGATGTGTGTGAAAGACTGATTCTAGGCCAAAATGTATGGAAAAGTAAGTCACTTTTTCTTTTAATTTGACTGAATTATCTTTTTACATTTTGTTGAACTAATTTCATACCCATTCAATTCTTAAATTTAGTGCAATGTTCAGAAGAAAACCATGTCTTGTTATATACACAAAAAGCTTTTATGAAATTAGTTTTGTTTATAATAAAAACTTTCTTTAGATTTTTAATCATTCTTTTAAATTTATTTTTTTATGTAATTTCATTTCTTTAATTATTAAGAAAATTCAAAAATGATAAATTTTCTTTGTACTTTATATTTGTTTTCACATAGATAACTTAATTTTATTCATTCCATTAAATTTTTTTTTCAGTACATCTAAATTCTAAAAGGCATCAAAAGAGAAAAGCAAAGTTGAAGAAAGTATCTAAGAAATCCAATGTACAAGAATGTACTAACATTAGCTGATAGAAAGAAAAAAAATGTAAATATGCAATAAAATTTTTTAAGTAATACTTATACCATTTTTTTATT
>JAOUZG010016644.1:10090972-10110151 GCA_026289955.1 Argiope argentata | reverse complement strand
TGTTCGAGCATGCGCATTGGCACTAGTGTAGTGATCAAAAGAAGTAAAGTTCACTTAGAATTGGCGGTTTGCCAGCAGTTCAGAGTACAGCTTCAGAGCGAGAGAGATAGTCAGTGAGAGTGAGCGTGAGAAAAAGTCGCTGCGTTGCACGAGCATACCCAACGAGCGAGCGTCTTGAGAAGAGAAATTAAACTTGATTGGATTTAAAATCGGAGTTTTCATTTGAGTATATAACACATACTAGACCAGCGCTAACAATATGTTCTGCAATAAATGTACTAAAATTAGAAGTTTTCTTTCTTCTTTTTTTTAGCATAATTGAAGTTTCACTAATGCAAAAATCAGTACGTCAATATTTTAATGAAGATTAACAATCAATATTAATGTATGTTTTCTTAAACAGAAAAAAAAGAACACTTACCACCCAAATGCAATAAGGCAAATTTGCCATTCTTCTGGAAACTGGTTGTAAAAGGAAATGAAACATATACATCAGTATCCAACCGGCTGCACCAATTGCACACAATTTTAGAAGCAGTTTTATATAATCACTTATTTTATATCTGAAAGTTAGAAGTGTATTAGAAAATATGTGTAAATTATATTGAATATAGAAATATATTAAAGTACACAGTTAAACAATGCTGAGCAATTAAAACAATAAAATTGATAATAAAGTAAATGAAATTTTGTTACAGTAGATAAAAATTTTATTGACCAGTACAGAATAACAGAACAGATAATGTTTTTTTCAGTCACATAATTGAAAAATGTTCTGTCTTTCAGCTTGAAAAAGAAGGCTTATTTCTTTGAAAAGTATTAAATGAAATATTTCTCCAACGATAAATCCAAATGCTATGAAAAAAAGATGGAACTATCTCCCCCCTTAAAAATTGATGAAAAGCACATATTATAAACTAAGAATGAGCATAAGAGAGAAGAAATGTTTTTTTAAAGACTTATCTAAACATAATCACAAAATTAATTAGTTGAAAGATATTATTTATATGATTCATAAATATTTGAAACAAATAAACAAATTTCAAAGATATAAGAAATCTAAAATGGTAAGAATAGAAATTTAATATCCTGTAGGCTATATTTTTTCTCTTTCTTTGTATATATATATATATATATATATATATATATATATATATATATATATGATACGACTTTTTAGAAAGTAGGAATCTCAATTTCTCTCTATATAAATAAAAATGAATCAAAAAATATGTTGCTAAGTGCAAAACTTGTGAATGGCTCGACCAATTTGGCTAATTTTTTAAAAATATTTTTGTAAAGATACAAGGAAAGTTCTTATGGAGAGAAATAGGAAAAATTACGAAGAAAATAGCAAAAATGACATTTTCCTCACTTCCTAACCAAAAAAATTTATTTTCACACCACCAAATGAATAAGAATTCAGTTCATTTTTTTCTCACACTAATGAGGTTAGGCTTAACATGCTTTCGACCAATTAATTCAAACATTTATGATTATCTTCTTAGTGTTTGATACATTTAAAATTAAGCATTGTTAAGTAATCGATTTTTCTGGTTTAATCTGAAGTACTTTTGAATTAAAAAAAATTATAAATTTCTAAGCTGTATTGTGTTTCTAATCTGATTTACACATTTATGTTGCCCTAATTGGCTGTCAAAATTATTGTTGACAACTGTGTTTTTATTTTAATTATGTTTAAAAATATGTGTATAATATTGTTGCAGCTATCTCAATCTTGATCAATAAATAAAATAGACTTGACTTGATTTGCTACTTAGCTTTATTTCAGGTACACACTGTAAATAGATAGTTTTTAAGTTAGTTGTGTGCTTTTCCTTATTTATGAAGTCGCAAATATTTATAATTTATATAATCTGAGTCAATAAATGCTCTGATGGATTATGAATTTTAAATTTCTATGCAGATCTTCTGTCCTATGAATTATATTTAACAAAATATTGGTGTAAAACTAATATTTTAAATGAAAAGAGTTTCACACTAGTCAACTAAATTGATTCCTAAAACTGATTGATTTATGAAAATTTGGAAATCACTATTCTTTAAAAAAGGGGGATTTCAGACTACTTCATTGATTGTCTCAAAGATATCAGCAACCAGATTTTCTCAATTTTGACTGGCCTAAGATTAGGAAAATGTTGATTTATCTAAAAGTTTAATATAAATTGGATCATATTTGATCAAAGAAGAAATAAACATTAATTTATATATTTTAAAGATGGAGGGTCAAGAATATTTTACGGAATAAGATTTTTTATTTTCAGATAATAGTAAAAAATTTTGACTTCATAATTTTTTGTAGTATATTTAAAAGTCAAAACAAAATGAAATCCCATTAGTGGTATCATTTAAATTCTTTTGAAAGAAAAACTAAAAAATGAATTTCATGAGGAACCATAGAATTTTGTGTTGAATAATTTTTTGAGATATTACATATATTATGAAAATTATTCTTAAATGCACATAAGACTTCAATGCCAAAATATTGTTTTCAATAATTAATGCAATTTCAATAATTCATAATTAAAAATACAAAAAATAAAACCGAAAATGCTTAATTTCAGTAAAAAAAATTTTAATATTAATCGCAGTTTAATAATTTTCATTTTATTTAAAATTAAAACTTTATGAGTGCTTATAGAAAATTAGAACGATATACAGTATAACAAACAGAGAAGCTCATGGCTTCCATAATAATATGAAGAAATTATATGATTATCAAAATTTAAAGATTTAAAATACTTTGCTTAAAGAAGCTATTACAAGACCAAATTACAAAAAATATTTAATTGATAAGTTTAATGAGCATTAATTAATACTGATGGATTAGCTGGTCACCAGAGGAAGCTAGTCAAAAATAAATGAAATAAAAACATGACATAAAGCACAAAGGTGCAAGATAATTTATCTTTTTTTATACAGCAAAACTGCCCAAGACCTCATATATTACTATTAAAATATCAGATTAAGGAAATTTAGTTCAATTTTTAAAAAGATATTTATTAATCAAAATATATTTAGAAATGCTTAAATTGTACAATATAACAAAATTGAAATGATTTTTTTTAAAAAAATGTACAGTTCAAAAGTAGACATAATTTGCAAGAAGGATATTTTGTAAAAACCATTGCTTATTCATTTCTGATTAAATATTATGGTAGCTTGTTAACTATTATCCACAAGATATTTTTAAATGTTTCCTTCTGCTTTATCATTTTTTGTGAGGGAGGAGGAAATCAATGAAATGAAACAAAAGGCCCATTTTTCTTTTGTATACTGATGGAATAATCTATCTATTCTTAAATTCTTTTATGAAATCTGGTCATTGCACATATATATGGCATTATAATAGTAAAATGAAATGAATTTATATATATATATATATATATATATATATATATATATGCCAACTTTCATGCAAGTTAAAAATGTAATAATAAATCTTGAATTCCTCAAGATTTCTTTTGAAATTTTTTTTTCTATCATTTATCTAGTTATTAAGGTTATATATTAAATATCCAGCATATAAACTTGTAATAAATAATTCATGATATAAATGAATTGTAACAGAAATTTAATATCTAATTTTAAAACTTTATGTATAATTTTTATCTGCAATTTAAAAATTTTAATACTAATGTATAAATATTTCCACATTTTTTTTTTTTTTTTACATCCTACAAAATTTTCAGATTGAATATATAGCTTTAAGAATGTCTGTGACAACTAAGAAACCTCTTACAAGTGTAATATTATTTCTGAAAATAAAAATTTTTTACCCTTGTTTCCATACAATCTTTCCAAGTTGAACACCACTAAAATACAGAGTAACGAAACCTAACAAAGAACCAATGCCTTCCTTGTTTGCTTCAAAAAAGTTCCTTCGCATTTCAGACACTATCAAGGTAGCTAAGCCAGCTTTAGATAATATTAACTGATGAATGGCAACTGTAGCTATAGCCAACAATCCAGAAGGAAGTTTAATAGTATACAATATAGTGTAGCATATCATCTAAAATATACAAAATCCAAATTAAATGAAAATGTAGAAAACAATAAAAAGTATGTGTTGTCTTGACTTTCAATAATTAATTTGCAAAAAAGAAAGATAATCATGCAATCAATATTATTTTAGCATCACTGATGAAAACATCAGAATAGATAATTTATGATTTAATTTTGTATTTTTACATTTTTTTTAATTTCTTAAAATAATTAAATTAAAAATGTGCATTCATCATAAAACAGAAAATTAAAATTTATTACAATATGATTTTCAGTATATCTAACTATTTTATTCAACAATTGAATGCACCATTTTATTCAAAAGTGGATACTTTTCTATTAGCCAAGCAACAGTGAAAAATTGCCAAATAATGTATTGAACTTTGCCAAATTTCTTTAGTGATTTTTTTCCTGGTGCCTGGCTAACAGAAAAGTACCCCAAAATGAAGATTAATACAAAATGTAAATACCTTTGTCAAAGCAAAAGTGAAAAAGAAATTCCAATGCACACCATATTCAGGTACAACTTTATGATAACCAACTGCTGTAGTAGCAATAAGTCGAATGAAACCAATTAAAAAAATAGGAAATGAAGACATAAAGCACTTTTTCAGACTAAAAAAATAAAATCAAAAGTATAATACATTTTTGTAATCAAATTTCTATTTATTAGTAACAAACTTTTTCTGAAAATTTGTCTACATTCTACCAATTAAATCAAACTAATTAAGATTATATAATACGAAAATTATCTTAGATTTTTTTAAAATAATATCTTTATAAAAATATTAACTAATGCCATATACACATACAGAGGAAAACAATCATTAAAATCTTATATTCAAGAATAAGCATGCAATACAAAATATACATGATATAAAACAGAAAAGTAAAAACAGTAAGTTGTTTAAGAGGCAGTAAACAGGATGCTGCTGGTACAAGAAAAGAGTATTTACAGGCTAATTAACAGGCTATGTGTAGCCAGAACTCTGAATTTATACTTTAGAACTTTTTGTGATTCTTTGTAATAATATCTGTGATAATAGCAACATGAAAAGTTCACTAATCATGGTTTTTGATCTACAGTATAAAATACCAAAAAATTAAAGAGAGAATATTTAAAATTAGAACATATACAAATGACATTTCATGTTTCAGAAAAATAAAATAAATTTTTTAAAAAAATTTACTATATATGTAACTATGAATAAAATTACATATAACTTCAAATATCTATCTATTTTCAGATTATCATAGAAGTTCAAAGAATTCTCAGCTATTTAGTATATCATATATAAGTTTTCAGAATTCATTATTCAATATGCATATTGTCATCAAGAGACTGAATAATGCATATCTATCAAACCAATATCTTTTACTAATCAATGGCATATTTTTATTTTATTTCAAAAGTTACAATTTTAGATTTAAATTCATAAAGACTGTTATTTTGTTATTTTTTATTATTGAAGATTTTCATAAATTATTGTAAGGGAATTCATGCATTAAATAAGAAAATTATGATCATCAAAATATTGATTCATGATTTTCAATTAGAATATTAAATGAATTCTATACAAAAAAGAAAATGACATTAAATAAAAATTTTAAAGTAAAAAAAAAATTGTAACGAGTTATATGTTTATAAATAATTATAAAATTATTTGGTATGAAATTAATAAAATTTAGTAATAAGTAATTTATTAATGAAAGAAATTTACCAGGTTCAATTGTTTATTTTTAACACATCAATGACAAAAAATGATGAAAATCACCTATGTTGAGCAGTTAAGCTTTTTCCATGCGAAGAGCATAAGCCTTGAAGAAGAATGAAAGAACCAACACCAGCATCCATCATTGACCATCCATAAGTTTCGGTCTTTGCAAAACGTACAGGGAAAAAATTAAAATCAACAGCTAAAATGCTAGTAGCTGTGGCCAAAAGCAAATGTCCTCTGTAGCTGGTAACAAAATCTCTGTTGATATTTCTTTTCGGCAAGCTTACATCTCTGAAAAAATAAAAAAGAGATGGTAGGATGAAATAGACTGAATGATACATTAGATATAATTTACTCTTTACAATACAAAGTATCCTCAATGATTACTTTTTTTGAATGCCTATAGTTTTATTTTTAATAGTAATAAATTAACAAGTAATAATACACACAATTTCATGAAGTTTTATTGAAAACATTTGATGTAAATACTGTGATTCAAATAAAAATATGGCATTAACTTGTATTACATTTATTTCCTTCAACAATATTATGTTTCTAAACATTTTTAGGACTCAAGACTATCAACTGCAAAATTGGAAATTGTTTTCTATAGCAAACATTAATTTTTCAATATGACATTTCTAGTGATATTTTTATTGAATTAGCAACAAAATCGGTGATCATTTTTAGTAGAAGCCATGTTTTTAGATTAAAACTTTAAAATGACATTTTTTTCTAGTAGTAGTATATTAAAATATTTTAGAGCAGATATTAATTAGAGGTATTACATTTGCTTAGTTTATAATGCAAAATTAGTTTGATTTATTAAACATTAATTAAATTACAATATTTTATGTTTTGCTATAAAAAAACTATAATATCCAGGTTTCTATTGTAATAAAATGTTTTGAAAAACTTATGCAGAAATACTTTTTTTATGCTAGATGTTAGTACATGAATATTTCAAGAAAATCATTATAATTATAAATTGGAATATGTAAATCATCTTATGTATTAGAAGTTTATTATTAATGTTTTGTGGCTTCTAAAGTTATTCAGAGATCACAGTTGCTCAAAGCACAGGCAAAATCATTGAGAAAAATTGAAAAATTTGTTAATAAGCATATTTCCTGTGGTTTTGAAAGGATAGTATGCTTTTCAAAAATTATTGAAAAAAATTATGATGATCCTGCAACTAATTCATGTGTTAACTGTTGTGCAATTGATTTCACATAACAAGAAAAACATTAGTCCAACATACTGTCTAAAGTAAATCATATCATAGAAATTATTTAAGATTAAAAATATAACATCCTGAAAAACATTCACGCTTTTTTAAATAAACTTTTTATTAAATAAAAACTACCAAATAAACTTTAATGCATGAATTAAAATTATTTGTATATTGAAAGAATGTATTGAATTCTTCCATAAATTTAATTAGAACAATGTCTAGGAGGGAAATATAATTATAAATCATTGAATGCATATTTTATTGAAGTTAAATCCAATCATTCATGATTCTTCAATATTAAACTATTGGAATGCTAGCATTTCACAATTGTATTTTTTTGTCTATTCAGATTAGCTATTCATGAACAAAGCGTATAAATCCAAAGCCCTAGATGAAAGATCATTCCTCTAGGTGCCCTCTATCTCAAGGCACTCAAACTCTTGCCTCCTAAATTAGCATTGCTCAATTTCAATCATATTATGAAAATGGATTGTCAAGATATTAGCATAGTTTGGATATCGATCCAAGTCCAATCCATGGAATCAATATCAATTCCAGTCTAAACCCATTCTGTTTATTTCACCACTGGCTTAATTAAAATTAATGCCCATTTGAAAACAACACCAGGACATTTTTAGAAAGGACCTTGTAGCTTTGAACCATGGTCTGATGATAAGGAAGTCACATGTGCTAGTACACCCCCCTCTCAGAGATTCCTCACCAAACCATCAGAAGGACAATGGATCCTGATGGATTTATAGGTTCATCAGCAAAATTGGGATTTGAACCTGGAACCCTCTGGCTTTAAGCTCAAGACCTTACTAACCAGACCACTACAGCCACTTTAAACGCTGGCAATAAATTTTAGAATGCCATCACTACATTGCCAAATGTGAATGATTATGAAAATTATTATGATAGGAAAGGTAAAAAGAAATATGAAATGCTGATTACCATGATTACTGATGTTATATTATTGCATAGCAGAAATTCTTCGACTGGAGGATGAGTTAATCAAAGCAAGAAACAGACTTATATTTTAACATTTTATATTAAAATTTTTTTTATTTAAATCAGAATGCTCAAATGAGTTATTTTTTTTAAAAAAAGATTATTATTAGAAGATAACGATTAAATTTGAAGAAATAGTACATAAGATGATTGATTAAAAATGTATTAAAAATAAAGAACATGTAAAAAATCAACATTAGTTACAAAAAAATAATTTTTAAAATATTTTAATTTTTTTCTCTGGATAACTATAAAATAATTCCTCAAACTATATATATTCTTACATAAAAACTTCAAATATATAACAAGGAAAAAAATGAAATTGTAAAAACTTCAATTTGGTTCAAGACATATTTTTATTAATATTACAATAGATAAGAAAATTAAAAGAAGATAAATAGAGAAATTTAATTCTCATCCTGTGAAATATATATTAAATAAAACAATTTCTAATAAATTTCACATATTTTTATAAATAATTATTGATGCTTGCAACTTACTTTAAGACATACTTAATTTCCTTATTGGCAGAATTTGACAAAACAGAAATATACAGCAGGACAAAAATTATAAACACTAGAATTCCAAGTACTACTTGAAGATGGTCTTCAAACAATGTTACTGCCATGAGCATAATTATATTAAGTAAACATAATTCTAGAAATTGAATAGTCCTAGGAGAAAAAAAAATCAATATAAATATTTTAAAGAGTATTATTAAAACATAAATATACCTAAAACATATTTTCTAAACACAATATATATACCTAAACCATATTTTCTAAACACAATAAATATACCTGAAACATATTTTAATTATGTACTTTGATAAGATACTTCATAAACTTTTGAAATAAAGAGCAACTATATCATATAATTAATTGGAATTTTTAAATCAATTAAAATTTTAGTCTTAATTAATAAGTTATTACTGAAGTAGTAATAGGAGATTCTACTCATGAAAAAGCAATCTTTGGATAAAGGGATCTGGTAGTCATATTACTAGCTTTTTTCTATGTATGTATGAGTAAAGATCATATTATAGAGGGAGAAAATATTTTTAACATTGCTTAAAAATATTGATAATGGCTTTTTTAACTGGGGATAGTAACTGGTAGAAAATATCAATAGTATCTTCTTCTCAAAAGCATACAATAGATGGCAGTCATAAAAGCAGCTTAAATTCTATTAGAGAGGAAGAAGTCAAAATAGGATTTCATTTTGGAAATTTCATTTAATTTTCTCCGCATGTTTCAATGGTATTACCAAACTTAAAAGTATCATTGAATATTTAACTGTCAGAAAAAGACTGAAAAGTTCTAATAGTGTATGAACCATGATACTGACTATATTGCAAAAATATAGCTGTCAAATAGGATTTTTTGTAGTGTGTTTATCATTTATTCAATATTTGTATTCTGAGGTTGGTTACCTCAGTATAATGGTGGGCTTTGTGATACTTCCAATTTTCATTGAGTCTGTCATTTATTGATTAATTTTTATAGCCAAAAGATATGTGGCACTAGCTTTATAAGCCAGATAACACCTCACAGACCAAAGTGTAATTTTCAGTCTAATGGTCATGTTATTCAGCTAATAACACTCAGATTGAGAGCTTGGGCCTTGACCTTCATTTGCCACGTTGCTGACCTTGACAACATAACCTTGTGCAACAGTCATGGGGTAATCTACCAGCAGCAAGACTCACTTGATGCAGCAACCAAAACAAAAACCATCAGACTCAATTGATGTAGCAATGAAACAAAGCCATCAGACTCACTTGACACATAACTTGCACACACACTCTCCACAACACTTGGTGCTATAAAATCATTTGTTTCTTTGTTGACTCACTGGTGGGGGAGTATTGTGTTGTTAGTTTAATAAGCCCGAAAATACAATAAACAAGTATTAGTTTGCATTGTGGTTATGTTATTTAGCTATAAACACTAGTGTTGTGGGTTCAAACCATGACAATCATATGCCCCAGATGTCCAAAATTATAAATTATTTGAAAATTAAAAAAAAAAAACATTTTTCAATGACATTACAACACATTTAGTCATTATAATAATTATACAATTATAAACACAATCATACTATTATTTGCAAAAGGATTATAAAACAAAAGGATTATAAAAAGGATAAAAACATTCTAACTTATGCACAAAAACTGCACTTTTGTGCATATGTTAGAATGAGTATAATTCCTCAAAATAGAGGTGAAAGGAATGAGGAAATATTTACATTTAACAGTAAAGTAAATTTCAGAAAACACACATCCTTCCATGTGTTACCTTTTGGTAAGATAGATAAGATAGAAAAAGAGGTCGTCTCAGAATACTGAAACGAACAGTAGTGGGGTTTTTCTATTAAAAATAGAAATCTTGAATACGGTTGTAATTAAGTACCAGCACTAGAATATCATAATATGAGGAATTTTTAAAATTTTATTGACATACATTGAAATAATATTTATTTTATCATATGCCATTTGTACAATCGATGGCGTTCAAACAGTTCTTTAGTTATAATCAAATGTTTTACAATTCTACTTTTCATATCAATATTTTAAAATGACTACTTTTAGACAATTCTATTCCAGAAAAGGAGACATGGGATGCATATCTAAAATTCTTTGTCATTCTTTTACCTTGATTTTCACTCTTTTAGATACTCTTTTTGTTAATTTATTTTTTAACATGCAAGTGAATTCTGTGTTATTTCTGACTATATTATTTTAATTCAGTCTTCAAATAAAATTAGTTTATTTTATTATTAAATGTAAACATCCCTTTCTTTCATTTTTCAACTTTCCCCTGTTTTGATGAATTAAACTCATCCTAATGCAAGTACAAAAGAGAGAAGGGTTTTAGACTCCATTGTCAAAAACAATATCCAGATATATATAACCACTGATTGTAGAAAAAATGGACTGTAAATATAATCTGTGCAATAAATCCTAAAATTTTATATTTTGACCTAATATGTACAGGGACTTTCATATACATGCTGCCAGAACATTTATATTTCTAGAAAGAACAACTATTAAATCTATTAAAATGAAGAAAAACTTGCATGAGAATGTGTATGTTAAGTTTTTTAAGATAAAATTGAAAAGAATACTTGTTAGATATAGGTATAATTGAAGCAATCAGCCAAACAAGAAGTGAGCACATTGGTACAAAAAATGTCAAACTGAAGACTTCTGAAGGATCAGTTCCCTCGATTCCCAGTACTCTCCTAGCTTCTTCAGCATTTTTGAATGTATAATTCATTCTCTGAAACCTTTTGTATTCCATTTTCTAAAAAATACATTATAAAATACAGACATAAACAACTCATATTTCATTACAATAATATTCTTCATAAAAATAGTAATATGAAACTAACAACCATATTTCATAGTTTTAAAAAAATAGAATGCACAATTTTTTGATATATTATTTTAAATATTCAAAAACAATTTAAAATCTGTAACACTAAGGAAAATTATGTACAAAATAAATAATTCTAAGTAATATTTTTCTAACTATAAATCACAGAAAAATAAAAATCATACCAATTTTTTAATATACTACAAAATTATAGCAAATATTTTTAAAAAATATAACAGAACTAAAAAAATTATGTGGTGCATAAAAAAATCCCCTTTAGAATTTTTTAAAGTCTCATTAAGAATAAAAAGGAAGAGAAAATTTTCCAATAATCTGTTTATGCTAATTACTTGTTTATTTGGCCTACTTACAAAAAAAAAAAAATGTTTTGTAACAAACTGAGAAATATATTTCACCAAAACTTTTACTTTTCCAAATTTCAGCTTTGGTTCTTTTATTTAAGAATTTTTACATTAGTGTGAATGAATAGTAAAATATATTTAAATAGTTGTTTAAAAAATTAAGCTTTGGCATTAAACTTATTTAGTACATTGATTATTTTCATATGGATTTGATATTGGATATTATGTTTCTTCTAAATAAGTAAAAATATATTTAAAAACAGAAATAATAATGATAAAGATATTTTTAAATGTGTGCAATATCTTATTTTTTGACTTCTTTTTATAAGTAATTTTTTTTAATGCACAGATCTTAAAGAATATTTATAAAGTATTGTCCGGTGTTCTAAGAATTTAGAAGTGAGGTTTAGTGAAATAAAATAAAGTTGTTTTTGAATATATTGATGCAGTAGAAACTGTCAATACTTATAAAACTTCTATATATCTAGCCTTTCTTCTATCTGAATTGTCTTTCAGCTAAAAAAAATTGGACAGTTGGGAGTACAATATATATGATTTATAAAATGTAAAACAAAATGTTTAACTGGTAAACACCAATATAGCTTTTACATCTGCTATAGGAAACCTGTAAAGTAATTTTACATTACATTTATCATTAATACCCATCATATTCATTACAGCAAACAGTAAAACATTTAATAATCAAATAATATATCTGTACATGGTACAAAAAACATTTATCTGATGTATTTTAGAATTTATAAAAAATAATTAAAAAAAGATCCTAGTAAATAAACATATAATGTTATAAAAATTTTAAAAAAATGAATCTTTTATGTCCTAAATAACAAAGATTACAGAAAAATTTTAAGCATTATACAAAATTTTATTGAACCTAGTTACATTGTAAAAACAATGTAATTTTATTACATTGTAGCTCTAATTATAAAAGCCAAGATAAGTAGAAAAAAATCTAATTTTACAGTTAGGATTTACAGATTCACTTCTGCTTATGTGGACATAGTAATAAAACTAGACATCTATTCTAGAGTATTGTAAATTAATTAGTTAATAATTATATATTCCATTTTTAAGATTCTATCATATGAACAGTATTCTCTCCTTATACAATCCTGATTTGAGGAAAAGAAATATTTTTTCAACTCATTTAAAAATATAATCTGTACTTTAATTTGAACGCCTTTATTGTTATCTTATCTTATTTATCATCCACACATGTAATATTATACAATTGCAGGAAAGCAAAATTATTTGCTAATTAAAAATACCACAGATTATTCAATAATTTGAGGAAAATTTTAGTTAGAAGCAGGGGGAAAAGTCTGCCATGGGTTATTAAGATAGTTTATCCATATTTTACATTTATCACTAGTATAAATTGCTGCTTTTTAGTTTAAATTTTCTTATAATCAAACCAAGGTTATCAATGCCACAATCTACAAAAGCCTGCCTTTAAATATGAGTCATTTTTTAAATCTCGTAAACTATATTAAAAAAAATGATTATAAATACTTTGTTCTTGGGAGGATGAAACGAGAAAATGAATTAACATGAATTAACTTCATTTTAAATAATAACGAAAACGGTTCAGGAAAACTAATATACGAATTTTAAAAAATTAAAATTAAGGAAAATACCTTTTAACACTGATTTAAAAACACAAATCGAATTATGATGCGAATTCAATATAATTATATTTTCCCAATAACTTTTCTTCCAATGATTAGTTCCGAATTATAATGTTGGCATAATACAATTATTGAAAAGTTGTGATACATCAATTATAGTTATTACTTGGCTGTTCTTTTTCTTTGCTTATAAACACGTTTGTCGTAAAAATTTGATTTACTTATTTTATTCGTTTCAAGTTTATTTATCTTTTAAAAACAACAGCTATTTAAATTTAGTAAATATAAATAAATTGTGAAATAATTTAATCTTTAATCTTATCTATCAATGAAAATAATGGATAAAATTTACAATACTACACTTGAATATAAAAAGTTGTTTTGTTTGAAATGGAAACTTAGTGAAATGCCGATACAAAAATTCAGCCAGATATACGATACAAATAAAAGAGATTTTTTTAAAAAAAATTTAAGGCAAAAATTTGTAGGATATTTCTAACAGTTCGTATTTTTATTTACCATACTAATATTACTATACTAATATTTACTACACTAAAAATTTTTGTTTTGTTGATTTAAAAGTATAAAAAAACAGATTTTTGTAGTCGATAAAATAATAAACATAAATTGATTAAAATATTTATTTATGCATTTTTTAAAAATTTCTATACTTTTTTGTTATGAAAACAATGAATTCTGTTCAGTAAGACCCGAATTATTATTTTTATTGTTATTGATTCGAAGTGAAATGGTATAAATTTCAGAAAGTTACTACAACTTTAATTCAAGACAATTTGGACTCGTTCGCTTCTCCGCTTTGCGTTCGCGCTGTCGTGGAACTAAATTTTTTGTATTATTAACTAACGAATATTGTACAGTAAATATTTCCCTCTATTAAAGTAAGTCATTTATATTTATTGTTCTCCTGTAATTTATTCCCTTTTTAAATGCTTATTGAGAGATAATAAGAACATTTGATTATGCTCACGTGTTGCCGCTTTTAGGCCTAATGTCTATTTAGAAAATAATACGTGTTTTATGAGTAATATATTTTATTTAACTGCAAATGAGGATTGTTTCTTTTTAAATGGACCGTTATATGTGTAAAAATACAATATGCGATGCGTTTGGTTACAGCAAAAGTTAACAGTATGGTATGTAACAGTCGGTGATTTACTTAAATGCTCATGGTAATCGTGTTTCTGTTGCAGATGCCTTCAACTAGTGTTAAGGACGTCAATCAGCACGAATTCGTCAAAGCACTTGCAGCTCATCTGAAAAAGTAAATTTATGGAATTAAATATTTGTAGAATTTTGTATTATGACAACTCTATTAAAGCTGTTTCTTTCATATATGTTTATTAATTTATAACATTATCCAATTTTATTTGTGTTTGAAAATAAAAGAATCGACTGATATTTTGCAGTATTATTATTATGTATTTACCATGTTTGTTTTTAAATTTGATACTGATTAAAACCAAAATTTTATTGTATTATTGAGCTCTCTTACATTTATTCTATCGTTATAGTCATCCTATCGTTATTTAGATTTTAAACCCATTATAAACTTGTACTATTGGTAATTAAGGCTTTAAAATCGATATATTGCTATAAATTTTGTACATGATCCAATTAATGCCATTTATTTTAATATTAATTTAAAAGCATCTTGATTACTTAATTACTCACCGAATTATTATATTAAATTATAATTGAAAAGTATTTCATTTTTGTATCATGCAGTTAAGCTGAGCAGATAATGAAAAATTGTAAAATCGTTTCCTTACTGGATTATTCTACCATTGTTTAGAAATTCAAGTATTGTGTATGTAGACAAATTATTCAATATTTCTTCCAATTGAAGAGATTTGACATTAGTATTCTAAATCAATTTTCTAAAAAAAATTCTTAAATATTTTTTTCAGTAATCACTGAATTTTCTTGTAGCAGTAAGACAATTTTTCTCTTTTTAAATGATCTTTAAATATATATGAATTGTATTGTATTTTTATGTTATATAGATTTTTTATTTAGGTTATATCAATAACTTGATGAGGTAAAATTATTAAGAATAGAACAAGATGTATTAAAATTGCAATTTTTCAAAAAAAAATTATTTGTTACATAAATAGATTATTTGTTACATAAAAATGCTAGTATTAAGAATAGTGTTTAGTACTTAATTCAATCTTTAAGATAAGTAATATCATTCTTAAACTATAAAATAATTATTTTAATCTTTTATTTAGATCTGGAAAGCTAAAAGTACCAGAATGGGTTGATGTAGTCAAATCTGGTATGCATAAAGAACTTGCCCCATATGATGAAGACTGGTTTTACACCAGATGTGGTATGTATTGTATATTTTAAAATTATATTTGCTAACTCAAATTTTTTAAGCTGTTTTGTATTTTATTTTTTCATTTTTCTAATTATTTGAATATTTAAAATATTTTTATCAACTTAAGTAATAATTAGTTTGACATGGTAGTACCGTCTGGCTCTCTTGTTACCTTCCAGTTTTATGTGTTTGATTTAATAATTCTTGTCATTTGTTTCTTGTATGTATGGTCTAGTGTAATTAGGGTTTAACTCTAGTACTTCCTTTCTATAAAAAGAATTATGGCGTCATAAATTCTGAATTTATGCTCTGGAATTATATCAACTACACATGTTGGTTGGTTCAACATGTATATTTGACTTAATTTTAATTGACAGTTAACTTTGATATACAGTTTAATGCAATTTCTGATTACTTGGCTGAGCTCAGATGAAACTTCCCAACAGGAAGTGAAGCTGCATCAGCACTGATTCTATATTGTGTGTTATATATCTATCTGGATGTAACTTCTATTTTGTCTTCTTTCTAAAAATTTTATATTGATATATTTAAACCACGTCTCTAAGGGAAATTGCTTTATCCTTTTTTGTCTAATTTGTGACTGAACTGTTTTAGGTCATCTTTAGTAATATTTAAATCCTCTGTTTTCTTTTGAAGAAAATTTAAAATTTTGTAATTTTTGTGTGTGTAATGAATTTTAATTTTATGTATGAGCAGTATTTTGTTTAAAAAAAGATGCATTTGATTGAAAGAATTAAGTTTTAATAGGATGGGGTGGTTAGAAATAGGAAAAAAATGTATATATATTAAAGCTAGCTAATTCGATTTTCTGCACAATTTAGTAACATAATACTTTACAATTTTGTATGTTAATTAATACAAAGGTTATTTAATTAATAAAAAGGTCTTGTTATTTAATTAATACATGTAATTAATTAAAATAATTTTGTGAGATATTCAATAATTGTTTAATTTAATTAATTTTATAAAAATCAATTTAATATTTTTATTTTTAATTTATTAATAAAATAACTCACGATAACTATTTATGATTTCATATTCAAAAAACTAAGACAGTTGGAATAAGACACTTATTTATATATATTCAGCAATTTTTTCCTCCTAAATTATCCAGGGAATACAATTAATACAAGTATACAAATACCAGAAAATCGAATATGTATACTTGACCAACATTTTCCCGACAGATTGAAGAAAAAACATGACATAGAACTGCAATTGTAGTTACAAAAAAAAAAAAACGTTATTTCATTAATTTAAATCAATTCGTTTAAAGCATCTGAAAGTACAGTCTGACAGACGGTCAGCTCATATATAGATTTCACTCAAAATTTGGTATTTATGTATTAGACCATTGATCTTTATCGCCAAATTTGAAGGCGTCACAAATGAGTTGATAAACCGCCTTAATTTAAAAAACTGTTCAAACTTTAAATGTCAGCCGCCAAATTTGAATCCGTCGGCAATGAGTTACTAGATCGTTGGCATCGACGGTCTAATGCATAAGTATCCAAAATTTGATTGCATTCTATATTTTAGATGCTATTTTTATATGCCAATAATTAATTTTCAATCCAACTTATTAAATTTTGAAGTTGATGAATTCTTTTGTCCTCGAACAGGTGGACAAATAATCTGTCACTGAATGGATTTTGTTTAAAATTTGAATAAACCTAAAATTTATGTATGGAATACGCATACAGAGTTTCATCAGTCAATATATGTGTGTGTGTGCGTGCGTGTGTCAGAGAGAGCTAGAGAGATGCTATAAACATGCCTCATGAAAGAAAGCAGCAGTTAAGAGATAAAATTCTATATAATCTTTTTTTTTGTATTATAAATGTGCAATTAGAAAAAAGATAATTGTCATTTTGTGAAATCATTTACTATTAATTTATATGAATAATTTTATTAAAGCTAGCTATTTCTACTATACTATTGGAAGTTGAATAAATTTCGGTACTTGTGTATTAGACTGTTGACACCAATAAAATTGTAAGCGACAGTTAAGGTTTGAACAATTTTTTAAATAATGGCAGTTTAGCAACACATTGACGACACCTTCAAATTTGGCAATGAAGATTGGCAGTCTAATATGCAAGTATTTTCTTGATTAGAAAGTGTTGGTTTTTTAAATTTAGCTCTTAATTTTATGAGATAAAAGCAATATAACTAGTATAGAATTTTCTTTAGAGTATTTTGACAGTTGAAATCTTGTTTGCTTCTTGCAAATCATTTTCTCTTTCTTTGGTTTTGTTTTATTTGTTGTTTTAATACTGTTTCTGATCTTTAGCATCAGTAGCAAGACATTTGTACATGAGATCACCTGCTGGTGTAGGTGCTCTGACTAAGATCTATGGAGGAAGGTACAGACGAGGAACTAGGCCCTCTAGGTTCTGCAGAGGCTCCTCCAGCGTAGCACGAAAAGCCCTCCAAGCTTTGGAAAACTTGAAATTGGTCGAATCAGATGCTAATGGGTAATTGCAATTCATAATTTCTTTTGCATGATATTTGACTGGGTTGTGAAGTGGATTTTTAGTTAAATAACTTTTGAATAAGTTTGACTCCTAAACATTTGAAAACTGTGTAAATTTTTTAAAAATATAATCTTATCCATAAATTTGAATGTAACTCAAAAGGAGAATGAGCTGGTCAGATAAAATTTTGGAGGTTTTGTAGATTGAATTTATTTATATCTTGTATTGTAAACTGTCAATTAAATAAACTTAATGTCTGTTGGGCATAGTAGGTTAGGCAAATGTATTTTATTATTCTTAACTAAGTCTTTAAATTTTTCCAAATTTTGATAAATTGTTCAGTATGAAAGAGCTACTATTAAGTACAAATTCTGTTCTCTTAATTGCTAATAAGTGAAACCAAAAATGCAAAATAAAAATGTACAAAAAGAAAAACCAATTTGTTTTTATTTTACTGTAGTATTAGATATTGATGATTTGTGTTTTAACACAAAACATAATTTTTTAATGAAAGTGCTTAGAATGCAGTTGATGGTTGAAAGGTCTGTTTGACTATCAATTCATTGTTCTATAAAATGATTATACTATTGTGTTTATATGCTTATGAAATTATCTCTTAATTAGTGAATGTTTTTAAAAAAAGTACTTTAGATTTCTAGTTACTCTTTTAAACTCAAAGTTAATTGTTTTTTCAGTGGAAGGAAGTTGTCCAACCAAGGTCGAAGGGATTTGGACAGAATTGCCAGTCAAATTAGAAAATCCTAAATGTATATGATTTGAAAAATAAAGTATTGAAAAACCCACTTATTGTTTTGCTTAATTTTTCATAATTTTGTGTAAGTTTCTTTCTATGGTGTTAAATAATAAAAATATTCAGTACATAATTAAAAATGTATGATAAAATTAATATTTTTTGTCCAGCATATGAATTGTAATAATTGTAACAAGTTTTATTTTAAT
>JAOUZG010016644.1:10045695-10062643 GCA_026289955.1 Argiope argentata | reverse complement strand
CACACACACACACACACACACACACACACACACACACACACACACACACGCACACACGCACACACACACACACACACACACACACATACACACACACACACACACCTTTATTATTAATAGGAATAACAATGATTAGTGAATATAATCTCATTAATATATGTTCTTGCTACCTAGATAAACTTTGGACATCATCTTTTTTTAATATTCTATAACCATACCTCCTAAAAGGTATTTTTTTTAATCATTTCCCACACCCTTCGGAAAAAAAATACCTCCAAGGGAGAGTAAAAAAACCCCTACTCACCCATGACACATTATGACAAATCGTTTCTCATATCATTTTTATAAGCATATAGTTGGGGTAATTATTTTAATAACGTTTTCCCCCCTGTTCTACTATACTTCCGACGTAATTATAAAGGAATATACTGCTGGACTTCATTAAGGTTTATACTAATAATTCTTTTTTCTCTTCTAATGAGACGGGCTGTAAAAAAACTACTGTAAGGTGGGCTATAGTGCTCCTTTTTTTCGATAATTGCTATGAGTTTTTTAGGAATTCCCACGAGACCCCTCAGGGGTTGGGGCAAGTTAATCAATGATTAGTTTCGTCACTTATGAAATGAAGACTTAAATAGACCACCCTAGAATGTCATCTTCATATCATGTATTCATTTATTAATATTTTTTTGCCGAAAATTTGTGTAAATCGAAAGTATATTATTCTTTCATCGTTTTGTTACACCCTAATCAATCTTTTTTTCTTTTTTGCATTCAAAGATAAAGTTTGTAATCCTCAAAAGAATTATTAACTTTGACGAATGTATTCGTTTTATAACTCTTTGAAGCAGAAAAATGCAATTTTTGAGTAATGTCTGTCTGTCTGTATACACATACCAAATTTGGTAGCTGTAGGTCGAACGGTCTGATTTGTAGAACGCCAATACAGACACAAAAACACACACTTTGAGCTTTATTATAAGTATAGATTAAGCCTGAAAATTAATCTAGATTTCGAGTCAAAATTTTTGATGATTTCTTCATTTTATGTAAATTTAGTACATAAGAATAGGAAATAAAAATACCAAATTTTGTATGTTTTGCCTTTTTATAGACTTTATTACCCTTTTCCTTTGTCAGTGGAATCATTATACTGTTAGCTGAATAATTTTTTCTGAATTCACTGTCAATAATATCGCAATTTACTTTTTTATTAATAAGGTTAAACTATCCTTGTCATTTGTCATTGTCATTGACTGTTACGTTAACTGTTACTATTAACTATTCCATATAGTACCATCTTATTTTCAAATTTTTTTCTCTATATTTTGTAGAAGGAGTTTTGGCTGAAAGTGCTTATTATAATAGGTAAGACTTAATGCTCAATTTATGTAATTATATGTCTGAATTTTAATATATGGAATTGTAACAAAATTTATATCTATTAAATGTAAATCGAATAATTTTTGAACGAAATCTGTCTGATCTGGATAGTAAGTCTGTCTGGTTATTCGAGAATAAATGAATTCAATAACTACAAAACATGAAGAATAGACAAATAAAATTTGGTACAAAGTTTTAGCATCTAAAGTATAAATTACTATCGATCTTTGAAAAGAATGTGCCGAAAGATTGTCTATCTGTTGATATAAATTTTTGTATCTAAGTAAATGTAATGATTTAAATATACTCGTATGTAATTCGATGTTGATCTTTTGAATAGAATTGTACCTCCGCGTCTATTTATTTTATTTATTTATTTTTCTGTTATTTTTTACTTTTGTTTATTTATATTTTTCTCTTTGCGTTTTTTTTAATTTTATTTTTCTGTTTTCAAAATTTAATTGCCTATATTTGGTAAATTTTACAGTAGCTGTAGTACAGTAGATATAGAATGATACAGTACAATGATACAGTAGATGTAGAATATTATGCAGTCCCTTCTTTTCTTCTCCACTTTTTCTTTTTATATCTGCTCCCTTTTTTCTTCTCCCTCCCCCTTTTTTTTTAGCTTTTTAGCATCTAATATTTAGGCATATAATAGTTTTTCTTTGAATAGCTATTCTTTGACAGCTATTAAAACTCCATTTTTTAATTTTAATTATGAGCTTTTTACTGGTGTAACGCCACTTTCGGCACACACTTAATTATCCTCAGAATACATTCGCGTCAAATTTTAGTTTTAACGGCCCGATAAAAGGCGTTGAAAGTCCTTATTTATATGTTAGATACAGTGAAAATGCCTGAAATTAATATTTCGTTACTACATGCAATACATTCATGACCTTATTTTAAGTCCAAAACTTTATTGGGGTAGAGAAAAAAGAACTTTATTAGAGAATATGCTAGAAAATTTCAGCAGATCACTAACGCTGATTTTTTTGGTAGCAGTAGGAATATGCATGCAGTGAAATATTCTTTACAACCTTTAGTGTGTTTTTCGTAGTAAAAAGAATATGTTTACACTGAAACATACTTTACACTTTTTTAGCTTTTTTTTCCTGCTAGCGCAGTATGACTCAAGTGAAACGGGTTTTACATTTTGGACCATTTGATGCTCGATTATAATAGGAATATAATTGACTGTTTATTCAAGTTCCATATTATCTTGTAGCTTTCCGTAGAAATAGTAGCCGTTCAAAACTTTAATATTTTACTTTAAAATTCGATAAAACTAATTCGTAATTGCCTCTAAATTTTGTAAAGTAATTTTTTATTACGAATATCTTATAAACAATATAAAAATATATTTCAGTGCATATTTTTACTGTGGAAATAATTTTTCGAATTTTTTTCGGTTTTTGGTATAGAATTTGTTTGTGAAAAATGACAGAGCTATTATATCAAGGTAGAAAGAGTAGAAGCTTTGTTTTTTTACTATTTGTAAAATGAAGTGTTTAAAGACTTACTGACATCTTTGAAAATGAGAGTAGCCGAGATTCTAATTTTAACGATATAATTAATAAAATTAATAAAAAATGACCACGTGATTCAACTGCTGAATATACCTTTATGTATAATACGTATTAGAATCCTCACATCCATTATACATATATGTATTAGCAGACACAAATAATTCTCATTTATAAGTAATATTTAATTTTATACATAGCATATTTTTATGTTTGCATGTTGATAATATTTATTGTGACAAATGAAAAATTTTCATAAAATGTGGAAATTATGAAATTTTTAATCGTTAGTAAAATACTTTTTATTCATGCACTCAAGTTCAAGTAAGCTTTTTAAAACTCGTAGAGGATGACATTTGATAGTAACACAGTTTTTTTCAAATATCAATTCGTTAATTTTTTTATGAATTAATTAAAAGTTTAAGTTTAATAAGTTTTCACCAAAAATATTCATTTCCCTCATCGTCAAATAAGTAACGAATTTAGATTGATTTTCACCACACTAATGAGGTTAAGTTTAATATGTTTTCAGTCGATCGTTTTAAAGAATTCTGTTTATTTTTATAATGTTTGATGGATTTAAAATTAAATATTGTTAATGAATCGATTTTTCCGATTCCTTTTGATGTACTTTCGAATTAAAATAATACAGAATAAGGAAAATCAAAAATGTCTAATCTGTATTGCGTTACCTATTCTGTATTGCGTTACGCATTTTGCGTTGCCACAATTGGCTTTGAATCCTCAATTGGCGTTGAAAATTAAAAGCTAGTATAATTTTTTAATCTGTTTTTTATAATATTTGTAATTGTTAGGCCGGGATACCCTGGTTGATAGGACGTTTAATTCACATCCCTTGGGCTGCGAGTTAGAATCTGCCAGCCGAAGATTCACTGTGTGTTAAATCTGTTGTGATCACAAAGTTCACCATGTGGAGAATAATACCACTAGGAGTAACAGGTCAGAAGTGATTGTTCTCAGTTTCAGATCTTAATTACAATCTGTGGATGAATAAATGAAGTCAGCCCTGTAGAAATGGTTTGTGGCATATATGAGCTAGAAGTCAGAGGTTCATAGCCTCAGAAGCTATTGAACCCCTCTTTCCTTGGTAAAGAAGAACACGAGAACAACAACAGTTGTAATTATTTAACAAAAAGTAACTAAAATAAGATTTTTCTTAATTACCTAAGTAGGAATTGATTTAAAAAATGTTTTTTTATTACTTGTTTCTTATCTAAATTGTGTAATATATATCGCTTTCTTTCTTTCTTTCTTTTCTAAATGATGTGGAAAACTTCATAGATTTTTTAAATGCTTTTTTTTTCTATTTACCTGCTCTTTCTCACTTCTGTTAGACAGGATTGCATATAACTCATAAATTTCATTTACTTTGTTTGATGTGTCTTTTTTATTTATCGTTTTCCTATGTTGTCAATAATGTGTTTCACTGTTAATACTATTTATTATTATTTTTATACATATTTCATAATATTTTAATAGCTTCCCCCATTTTTGATTGTATCATAATTTCATTTGAAATTTGTCTTTCTCTGATTTTTATCAAACTTTACATTCTTTGGTTAAGCTAGGTTGGCAAGTGAAATAAAAAAATGATTCAATCAAATTAAAACCATCATCGCTTAAAAGAGTGAAATAATACTTCCCAAAAAGTTAACAACTTATACTCTAACTTTTGTTGTTTTTATGTTTTTAAATTAAATTATGAATTTAACTGTCATTTAATGAAATTTTAACACAAAAACTTTATTTTAAAAGCTTGGTAGAATTTTGAACTTAATGTTTCCTACTTCGTACATATCACAAAATATTTAAAAATGTTATCGTTATTTTAATTTTAAAAGATAAATAATTGAATAATTAAATGCTTTTTTAATTTGAATTTTTTCGATATTTGTTATTTTTTTACTAGACCCACTCTCTTATCCAACTACAATGCACAATTAGAGTGGATAAACCAAAAAATCTATGAAAAAAAGGAAATCGATTGTCAATCTTCATAGATAGGTGAATAGGTATCGTCACAATCCTTTTATTAACTAGGTGAAACAGTACTTTAAGCCAGAAGTTTTAAGGAATTATTAACAGCATAATTTGAATGCTCCTTTTTAATTTAAAAATTTGAAATTAATTGTTTGAATAAAATCGGACAAATTCTGGTGTAAGCTATATTAAACGCAGTATAACACATTTTATGAAAATGCAAATTTTTTTGATTTAATAATATTTATAAAAAAAGAATTAATTTAGATGCAAGGTCAATAAAAGAATTAATTCCCTTTTCACGTAATATTTTGCATGAAAAGTGCGATGGATTTACTTATAAGTCTTAACCCCTTAACCGGTTTATTTTCATTGCTAACTAATAAGATGACACCTTCTATTTTGGGAATATTTTCTTATTTTGATTCAAATGGAAATCCATCGAATACTTGACTTATCTACGTATTCGAAGTCATTTTACTATTGAATTATAATCGTCAAGAACGGTTTATTTTTTTTTGTTTACAACTATCAAAATTCGATAAATCGATGCACGTGCGGCATACGGGCAAACCAGTTAAGTGGTTAAATAGATTCATTCAAAAAATACTCTCGAGTTTTCAAAATAAATTTTTAGAAATGTGAATTGATGTTATTGTATTGAATTGACGCATTCCAGCTTTAATCAATTTTTAAATCAAGATTATTAAAATAGTGATACTACAATTTCATATTTTTGAAACCTACTTCTATAAAAAAATCCTTCCTCTTCAACCTCGGTTTTTTTTCAAATACTTCTGATATTTTTCTCTTTTAAAATATTTTAAAGAAACAGGAAATAGGATTACTATTCATTTTACGAAACAATTCTTTTAAAGCATTTGATTTGATTTATATTTAGTGTTATTTCCATTTTAAATAATAAAATTGTGTTTAGGCTGTTAAATATTATATTTTAAAATTATAACTACATTAATTTTTCATTAATAGTAAAACCTTTAAGATAAAACATTTTTAAAGGATTCAGGGAAAAGAAAAATAACTATTTTTCAAATTATTGAAAGTTTGGTTTGTACAGGAGCCAAAGATTTTTTCCACATCATTCCAATAGTCTTGCCATTAGATATAGATGAAATAACTGAGGATTTTGAATTTTTTTAACCCCTTAACCGGTTTGCCCGTACGCCGTACGTGCATCTATTTATCAAATTTTGATAGTTGTAAACAAAAAATAAGTCATTCATAACAATTATAATTCCATAATAAAATGACTTCGAATACGTAGATAAGCCAAGTATTCCATGGATTCCCATTTGAATTAAAATGAGAAAATAATCCCAAAATAGAAGGTGTCGTCTTATTAGATAGTAATGAAAATAAACTAGTTAAGGGGTTAAATTTAAAAGAGACTGATTACCTTTGGGTGTTAATAAAAATTTTTGAATCTTGTTATTTTGTGTTCTGGTTCTTGAAGGAAAAAGAACAATCTTTTGCTTTCGTTTACTTTTCTTATGCTTTATGTCTTGTAGTAAAATGTGCTTTATCCGCTAATTTTCCATTTGCGAATCCTGTTGGGACGAAATGCTAAAGGGAGTTATGTAATGTCCATTACAATCAAGAGCGACTCTCTTTAAAATATGTATGAAGATATGATTTGCTTGCATTATAAATTCAGCAGTAGTTAGATTAATGTCTCGTTTTGAAGAGATTCGAAGATTATTTTGAGACGAATCTTTGAATCTTGGACCATGTTCAAATGATAAAGATGATATATTCACATAAATTGATACCCTTTGTTTTCATAGTTTTCTACACTACTAATTAGGTGACGTCAAGCTCGATATATTTAACCCTCTAAGGGTTATGCACGTATTTCTACGTAGCCGCAAGACGTCACGGCAAGGGCGCTGCACGTATTTTAACGTAGGCTAAAAGTCGACACTTTTTCGCTGTGCACGGAAAATAACGTAGGGGGTTGTCAGTTCTCCTAGCGTTGCTGACGCATTTTAACGTTTTTCTTTCCCCCAACAAGTTTGGACATCTTTATGGATCGGAAGGGAGTCAGCACAATGGATGTTTTACGACCATTCAAGGATGCCAAAGGAACTGAGGGCTCGAAGAGCCCTTAAGGACAAAAGGGCGTTTTGAATGGTCACGGAGTAAGAGAGGAACAAGATATCAATGAATAAAAGAGGAACAAAAAAGTTTCTCAAATTGTGTGTCCCATAAGCGTCTGTGTGTACTTAGATTTAATTTGTATTTAGTTTCAATAGTATTTCTTGGATAAAGCTTATTTGAACAAAATTTTGTTTTAAAGTTCCATTGAATTTTTATTCAGAATGCGGTTTTATGCTCTCTTGTGATTAAACATCGCACTGAAGCATTAGAAACTCAGAAGGAATATATTTGAAAAATTGCTATCAATATATAATTAATAAATTAAATATATTTCGTATTTACAATTAAACTATTTTTTAAATGAAAATTTATGTTTTTTACTCTAATCTCTGCCTTCAATTATTTTTCTTCGCTCAACGTAAACAGATGCGATTGAATTTTGTGTTTTAAAGTAGCCTAAATTTTGAAGAATATAATAAAGTATACTGTTTTATTGTTTCTCTTTTCAGATTTATATTGTGTAATAGCATGAAATTATGTGTTCGATTTTTTATAATGCAACTACTTTTTAAAGTTGTATACTGAACGGAATGAAATAATCTCTTTCAAATTCATAAAAGAAACAATAAAAACATTTTTTTAATTATTTATATCTGGGAAGTTTAGTTATTAATGCTTAGATATTTACTAATATTATTAACAATTAATATTTAACTTTTAATACTTCGTTATTAGTATTTATACCTTGATGTAGATAAAAGAAATAGCAAAATAAATTAAATTAAATGTTTGAAAAATTTTAACTGAATCCATTTTAAAAGTTTTGACTCTGTAAACTATCTTAACAATTTTTTTTAATAGTTTATCAAAGAAGATATTTTTCTTAGATAAAACGGTAGATATATAAAATTTTTAAAAAAACTCAAAAATTCTGCATTTATTTTACAGTTTTTAAGCAATTTTTTCTTTGTTATGCTAAAGAGACTTCTTCATTAGAGGCTAAAATCTGAATGGATAAATAACATAGCTTTTGAAAAATCTTGTGCAAAATGCAGCACGACTTTTAATGACATGATTTTAAGAACCTACTAATGGAAAATAATGCAAATAAAGGCTTCAATGCTGCGTGAACAATAAACTATTTATGAATATGGAAAAGTTTTAGAGTTCATAGCTATGGCTTGAAATCATAAACTGTTATTTACTAAGATCAAATAAATGAATTTGCATTACTTTACTCAAATTTTGGCAGGTGTTTCTTATGGAAGAAAACTTCATAAACTGCACACTTTGGTGTGGAACGATATTAAAAGTTGTCGGACCCAAACTTGAAAGTAATTTTTATCAAGATTTTATTTTTATTATTATTATTATTAAAAGTAATCTAAGGATTTACAATCATGATAAAGATCAATGGTAGTATTAATCTTCATATTTTCTCATACGCTTATGCAGTGTAGCGCTATCCGTATTTTTTAGTATATTTGAATAGAAACAATTATGAATTTTGAATCTTTTATATTGGAGTGAAAATTCTATATTTTTGCAGTAAAGATGTCAAAGCAACGTACCAAACTTCATTTATCTATTTTTTTTTTGTATTTTAAAATAATTGCTCAAACACTCACGGAAAGACTGACTCATGGATAATCAATATTTTGACACATTATATTTAAAAAATTTAATACAAATCTACATTTTGATAATTTTGTACGACAAGTATAATATATCAAGGTGTTTCTGTTTTGAAATATCATGTATACGCAAACACGACTTTTACATACAGATTCAGGCATACAGATTTCCTATCAACTAGTTTCATCTAATATTTGACACAAGATTACATCTAACTTATTTACAATTAATTTAAGAAAATTGTAATATTTTTACTTACGAGAAAGGAAAAAATTAAAAATTTCACAAATTATTTGACTGAAATGATTTCTAGTGAATGCTCTGCCTTTTTAATTCCGGCTATTGAATTCAGAAAAGCTTAAAAATTGGATTCAAAAAGATTCAGGAAGTGTTTAAAAAAGGGATTAAGCCATATCCAATATGCTACATTGAACTGAAATTTGAGAAACAAATGTTTATTTTTAAGTCAATTATATAAATAATCACTTGTTTAGAAAACTTTCCAAATATTTTAACGTTTCTAAAAAACTGAATTTGTTAATGTACGTTATCATGTTTAATATAAAATACTTATACATTTTCAGTTCTTATCCTGCTTTCTAATGTTATTTTAAAAGTTAGTCATTTAGTCTCCATGCATGTTTCTTAAGTCCATTGTTTAATTTGGTACTAAGATGAATCAATCAAGTTAAATTTTTTCTTCCTTTGTCTCTTGGAGATCTATTTGATAAACTATGAAAATTAAGTATCAAGTGTTGTGGATGGGTACGATTTGCTTTCTTTCAGCATTTTATTTATTTCAATTCCTGCTGTTAGCTCACTCTCCCCCTAAATATATCTTTTTCAAATTTTCCATCGTTAATAAAATACTTTTTATTCATCCTATCAAGTACAAGTAACTTTTTTAAAAACTTGCAGTGGATGACATTTGATGTCAATACAGTTTTTTTCAAATATTAATTAATTTTTTATTAATTAATTAAAAACCAACTTTCTCGTCAAAAATTAGACTACATTTCTCCATCGCTAAATAAGTAACGAATTCAGTTTGTTTTCCCCCCACGCCAATGAGATTAGGTTTAACATGTTTTCAGCAGATTATCTTAAACGATTGTGTTTATTTTCGTAATGTTTGATGCAGTTAAAATAAACATTGTAAATTAATCAGTTTTTTCGACTCATTTTGAAGTACTTTCGAAGTAAAATAATTGAGAATAACTACATTAGAAATTTCTAATCTGTATTGCACTACCCAACTGGTGTAGTAAGTCACAATTGGTTTTGAATAATCACTTGCAGTTGAAAATTCAATGTTAGTAGAAATTTTTGATCGATTATTTATAGTAATTGCAATTATCAGGTCGGAATAACCTGGTTGGTAGGCGTTAGTTTCACATCCCTTGGGCTGCAAGTTTGAACCCACCAACCGAAGTCTTTCCGTATGTGTGTGTGGTGAACGTTACATTTGTCGTGGTCACAAGTCCTCCATGTCGAGAGTGATGTTACAGTGCGTACTGGAGCAGAGGTGATCGTTCTCTGTTCTAGATCTAAATTATGATCTATAGATGAATGAATGCAGTCCGTCCCATAAAAAGTGTTTTTGACGTGTGTGGGCTGGAAGTCGGACTCCTGGACTCGGGTGCTCAACGGTCCATACTCTCAAAAGTTATCGCACCCCTCCTTCCGTTGTAAAGCGGAACATGAAAATAACAACAATTGTAATAATTTATAATAAGAAACTAAAATAGAATTTTAATCGCCAGGAGACACCAGGCCCGGATAACCTGGTTGGTTGGGCGCTGGATTCACATCTTTTCGGCTGCGAGTTCGAACCCGCTAGTTGAAGATTGTCATTTGTGGTTATGAGACCACCATCAACTTCATAAATTAGATAGGGGAAAAAAAAGGAAACGAATAAACAGCAACGAACAAAATATAATAGTCCAACACCATATGTAGACAGGAAAATGGAAAATTGCCATTATTATAATCGTTTAATAAAAAGTAACTAAAATAAAAAAAATCCTTTGCTGACCTAAGAACGAATTCATTTAAAAAATTGTTTTTTATATTACTTGTTTATAATCTTCTTTCTCTGAGTCTGAGAAACATGAATACCGAATATCTACAACATGCGAATGACTTAGCATAAAAAACTTTGGAGACAAAACTTTACGAAAACTAGTTCTATAATACGTGAAGTTAATAATTTACTGAAAGGAATATGAATTATGAGGCTTAACATAATTAAATGAATATTATAATAAGGCATAACTATAGTTCATAAAATTTTAATTAATCTGATTTATGTTTTTAAATTATTCTGGTAAATAATTTGTAAAAAAAAATCCAGTTCTGTTATATATATAATAAATTGACAATAGAAAATGTCGGGAATTTATACTTGAGGTGGATTCCGTTTAATGAATTCTCTATGAGTATATACTGCAGTCATTAGGTTATACCTTTAAATCTTTTGTTCGGCCTTTTTTTTTACTACTGGTTTCTCTATATATACTTCCACAACGTTATTAAGATTATTGAATTTGTGCATTTTAGTAATTGCATTTGTTGTTATTGTTGACTGGCGACGTATTTCCTTTAAAATTTTTTCGTTCTATTACTTATTTTGGATTTTGCTGTTGAATTTTATATACATTTATCTTTACTGTGAATAGATAAAAATAAATCAATAGGCTCCGCTCCGAAAATATTTTTAAAAATATTACTACTTCTTTTATCAATACGGTTGTTATATAATTACTTAAATTTGATGAAGTGTAATGCGTTTTCCTATATTAAATCCGACATCCTACACAATTGTGCAAAAGATTTCAACTCATTGTTATAACAGAGCATATTTCTTTCATGAGCGAAAGTAATTGCTTAAACCGGTTATTGCTTCTAAATAAGAAATCGCTTACCTCTTATGCCAGTTTTCGAGAGTTTTCAAACTATGCTGGCAAATATTTGTAAAATTTATACATCACAACGTCACTGAAATAGCATTACCACTATCTCTTCATTAAATTCATTTACTTATATATATTGATAATTTTATCATGTCTATGGAGATAATCCACAAAAGTAACCTTTTCTTGTAAGCAAATTTCAAATACTGTTCTAAAACATTGAATTTTCTAAAATAATTTGTGGAACCGTTGGGGATTCCTACCAAACTTAGATGCCTATTCCTTTATTGAATCCATCGGCATGAATAATTATTAAAAAAAATTTCAATGATTGTTATCTCCACTACTAGCGGTCATTAATAAGAGAAAGAAAAGATTATATTGCTAAGTTACATAAGTGAAAATATGTTTTACAAGTTTAATTTCACATATTTAAGACATCAATTACTTTTCCACGGTCAATTTTATAAAAAGATGTAAAATACAAAGATGTTATGCAAAGTACAACTGAAACTTTTGTGAATTACCTTACTTGATAAAACTAGCAAATATAGCAATACATCATTAGTGTTTTCTTTTATAGAATGGACGAAAATTAGAAAATTATTTTATGTCCATTGTATTTTTTTAAGAATACTAAACATTATAAACACACCGAAATTTAGGAGGAATAAAATATATTGCAGTATAATATTTAAAAGGAATCGTTTGTTTGTTCAAGCTGCCTTTTATTATTTTTGAAGGTAGCAATTTCATTGGATGTGTACTCAAAATAATGGGAAAAATGAAAGAAAAATTGCAAAAAATGTTGATAATTTTTATAAATTTCACAAACACTTTAAAATCACTGGAATATTCTATAATTTGAAAAATAAATTTTTAATAAGGACATTTAATCTTTATTTACTTTGGTATATTTCACGATGTTTGAACTTTAAAATTTCCTTATTTTGAAGCATTCAAGAGCGGAGATGCCATAATTTTTTTAAAATAAAAAGCAATGATTACAAACAATATTGAGTTTTGATAAAATTGTTACTGGGTATTTAAGAACTCGGATCATAAATACATTAGTAGCTAATTATATTTCTAGAATTATGCTTTTTTTCAGATATCTAATCAATTTGTTGATTTGTATCTCTTATTATAATAAAATATGATGCCCGTTCTTCTAAAAAATAATTTATGTTATATATTGTTATTTATATATATCTGATTAACTGAACTATCCGTGTTTAGTTCTAATTCTAGAAAAAGGCTACTTTATTGCAACTATTGATTGTTCGGTGCAAAATAATTTATTTGGAAAAATAATAAAAGGATATGAATACAATTTTAATCCTTCAATAATTGCTAATATTGAAAATATATGCATAATAAGACCGAATGTATGATGAAAGTTTCTGTACTTAATATATACAGCAAAAAGTAAGTGAAAACCTATCTGTTTATATTTACACTGTTTAGAAAGTGCTTTCAGCAATCGGGGTTAAAAAGCAACCTATACACAATTCCCAGAAACCATCTGACGTTAGTAGCCGTACAAAATAAAAGAAAGCAATAAAATTTGGCATGAATAGGTGGTAACTTGCTGGGGATTGTGTCACTTGCGCTCAGTCTCATTAACGCTAACTCATTACAGGGTGTCATTTGCGCTCACATGGTAGGTTTACTGGGATTTGATCACCTTTGGCAGGAAAACTTGGAGTGCATCTAGAGGGGCTAAAGAGAATGCACGTTTCTTGCATTAATAAGATTAAGTGACATAATTAAGGGTCCTTATCTTCGAAATATTCGATTTTTTTCTCACGGTAAAACTGTAAAATTTTCTTTAAGAACGCTAGATACATTTTTAATATTTTATTTTAGATTAGGGGTTGGATTTAATTTAGGTGAAAAAGGGAGAGCGAAAAAATATATAAATCTAGCTCAGGGATGCACAAATTTTTCAGGATGAGGGGCCAAAATATGAAAAGAGATCATGGCGAGGGCCAAAAAAGCACATGAATGCTAAAAAATATTAAAAACGCGAAAACATTGGAGTTTTTTTTATGGCAATACGCATAAATTACAATTATTACTTTACTTATTTTATTGATGCACACATTATGCAATAAATAAATGAATAAAACACAAACATTATAGCTACGATTACCTAAACCTAAAAAAAAAGAGATTCCTGCTAAAAAGTCTGCAAACTTGAAATAGAATAACAGAGGAAAACTTTTTGGTAATTATACAGAGAACGCAATTTAAATTTTGAGAAAAAAATTAATAATCGAAATTAGTAAAAATAATGAATTTATTTAAAGTTATTGATTTTATGTTGGGCTTAATATTAGTTGTAGCAATGTGTAGAACAGCAGAAAGGTTCTCATCTCATTCTTAATTTTGATTTGTTTAAATTCATTAGTGAGAAAATTTGCTCACAAATGTAAGTGCTTTTAAGAAAGTTGCACATGCAGCTGCATTTTTCTTTAAGCATAAAAATTCCTATAGCAAATCTTTATAAAATTCTAATATCGGTTTACCTTTGAACTGATTTTTGAAAAAAAATCAGACTTCTGTAAATCAATTTAGACTAACTGCATACTCTCATCCACTAGATTAACATCAACAGAAAATGGAGAAGAAAATTCATCAAATTTCTTTTGGCACTTTTCAAAATCTGAAAACTTATCATCAAATGCTTTATGAAAGATTTGAATTGGATCCTCATACTGCATTTTCATGTGTGGAAATTTTTCACGTTCGCGAGCTTCTCCTATACGAAAATCGTACTCGCCGTTAGCCATGAAGGGAACAAACTGAAAAGCTTCGTAATAAAAAGTAAATAAACTTAATGAACAACTGTTAATTATTTATTCTGATGCAGAATCGTTTTCTTTTCAGATTTTTATCCTTTTTCATTTGAAAAAAGACTGATTTCATTTTAAATTAGTCATATTTTATTAACGACGTTCGCGGGCCAACTTCGAAGGCTATGCGGGCTAATTTTGGTCCGCGGTGCATAGGTTGTGCATCCCTGATCTAGATGATAGAATAAACCGAACAGTAGAAAAATATTCTTTTGACAAGGACTTAAAGAGCTGCCTTGTAACTCTTGCTTAACAAAATTGTTATAAAATTATTTTAAAGCAATGATTAATAAAATTTTATTTGAAATTTTTTTAAAAATAATACTAATAATAATCGAAAAATAATCCAATAATTGTTGAAAAATAATTTTCAGTAATAAAATAGAATTGAAAAAACTAAGCAAGTGTAAACTTGAAGAAATAAAATGCTTTTAAGTAATATGAATATTTTTTCATGCATTGGTTACTCTTTCTTACTTTTTTTTGCATATATTAATCTTTCTACTTACCATCAATGGTTAAAATTGTATTTAAGTTGCAGTGTGAAAGAGAATATTTTGTGTATTTTAAAAACTGTTGAATTGAAATAATTTATTTGATTTGTGTTATATATTTGAATAATAGCATTTTCTTAATAAGCTGTTTATATATACTTACAAGTTTTTTTTATAGATACATTGAATAACCACTTTACAATGTTGAAGTATTTCAAAGAAATTTTTAAAACGCACATGTCTACTGCTGAATAATTTTATCTAATTATCTTAAAGATGATGATGAAACTAAAAGCAAACGCATTTCCTTAATACTTATTACTAACATTTGTAATCACATTTGATAAGATTTTATGCTTCAAAGATTCTAAATTATTCTGCATGAAATTATAATATTTATTTCCTTGTAAATTATAAATTTAAACAGCAGTTATGCTTTTAAAAATTCCTTCTTAAAATAGTCGAATATTTCATTTAGGGCAAAGACTCCTTATATAGAAAACATCAAATAAATTAAATAATTATATAACAATTTATGTAATTTGAATAAAATTGTCTTCAATGGAAAATGAAACAAAGTTTGTTTTCCCTCATATAAGGCAAGCAAATGTCCAAATTGCCATCAATATTTGAAATTTTTAAAAATGAAAATAAAATAATTATTACATTTTTAGCCTTTCCTAAGAACTACTTAATTTGTTTGAATATTATACTATGCCAAACTATAATTTATACTAAATATGGAAAAATCTTAATATCCACCCTGATTGTGATATAGTAAAAAATAATTAAATAATCTTTTAAAAATTGTCCCTAAAAACTATAATATTAAATTTTAGAATAGCAAACCTATAAAATAATTGTTAATTTGTCAAATATTTGCAGTATAGCTGGAAGGAAATTGAAATAATATTTGAAAACTGGTCGTTTAAAACTATAGGTGTATAAAATTTTTATTATCATAATTGTAGATATAAAAGTGTGAAATTTTTTAAATCTCCATAGCTTTCATGTCATTTTATGTTTTTAAATTCGCTAGTACTCAAGTTTTATGTCATTTTAGTAGAAATAAAAATATATTATGTATTTAAATCAGATTCATTAAATCAGTTCAATAGTACAAAATGGGTTTTGATTTTCTAGTTCCTATCAACATATAAAATCTAAACTCAAGTTTGATATTTTATGAACTGTTGCATTTCTTTTTTTATTCGTTTATTCCTCAAGATATAAAAGCACATATATTGTTTGGTGTCTTTTTATATTAATTATAATTTTTTTCTTTAGTTTTTTTCCAACTCCAATTAATGATCATGATTACAAATGCTTTTTGAGAGTATAGATAGACCTCTTGATCTGAACATCAAATTCAGAAAATAATTTAAATTCTAATTTAAGCCCCTTTGGGGGAGCCTCCTTCCACCCCTCAAAAAAGAATAACCTAACATTATTTATTTCAAGCTGTTTAAATTCTATTTCTGCTTCGCTAAAGCCTATAACATATTTATAACTTTTCAATAAATTATTTTAAAAAATATCCTGGAATTGTATTGATTAAAGGGCTTAAAAATTTGTTCCAAATTAACTCCTTCGATACATATTCAGAATTGCATTATAACACTTATTAATAACACTTGAGCATATGTGATAGGGTTCATGTGATATAAGGACTGACTTTTTGAATTAATCAGCAAAGATTTATCAAATATCCATTGATAAAGTTAATTCATTTCTTAGTTTAGATATAAGTCTTGGTATTTAAGACCAGGGATAATGATTTCCCGCCCTCTTTTGTACACTTAGCTTTCGTGAATTCCGTTATATCGTTCTGTGTTGTGCACGTCGCCTTCGCTTGTAAATAATGCCTGCTCCCGTGATGGAATAAAAAGAACTAAAAATTCAACCTGTATTCTCCATGATTTCGGCCACGACTCTGCTATTTATTCTCAGCAAATCATTTAAATGTGTTTTTTCATTATATATATATATATATATATATATATATATATATATAATGA
>JAOUZG010016644.1:10013398-10035970 GCA_026289955.1 Argiope argentata | reverse complement strand
TTGTTTTAAATATTATTTCTTAAGGGAAGGATATTATGCTCTAGTTCCTAAGTAAGACCAAATGCTATCAAGTATGTATAATATATGATAAAAGAATGAATAAATTTAATCGAACAAAACCTATTGATTGGATTCAAATTATCATATTCATCACAAAGATGTATTTCATCAGTTTCGAATATTTTCTTTTCCAATCACTGTTGACATACTCGTGTTTTCATGAGTAACAGTGAATCTGGCAGGGAACATCATTGTTTGAGCGAAACCCTCTCTCCGGTTCCCGTTCCGCTACACGCTGCAGCTTTGTATGGAAGGTACTTGTTTGTGATTGACCGATTGTGCGTTGGCCTTCTTCCTCCCCTCTTTGTGAGTAAACACGGGCCCAGCTGTCATCTAGCAATCAGGCCTGTTTTGTTGTCCGACTAGGCCGTTAGCCCAAGACAGGCCCGTTGCGAATAAGCCCATTCTCTGCCTGCCATGGCCTCCGCTGACCTCCCTCGCCCAGATGGAAAGCGAGTGAAAAAATATGGAGTACCCCAATTCCAACTTGCATCGTGAAGATTGACAGATTTCAAAAATTCGAAAGCAATGGAAAACAGACGATTTATTATCATTCACAGACTTTGTCTTGAGTTAGTAGAAAAACCCGGACTTCAAAGTTTTTCTCATCATTATGTAAATGAAATCTATCACGTATAGGGTTGTTCCACGCCTAATCCTAAATTATTATTATCGATTTCAAATAGATCTCGGATAGCTGTTAATTAAAAGTTGAGCAAAAATACTGTGGATATATCCTAATCATAATCTCTGTGGAAAAGGGTGTCAGATTTCATTGCATTATGAATGAATAAAGTTTAGGGACGTTTAGGAATAATTAAGAATATTTTCAAAAACAGCAGCATTTTGGAAATTCGTTGAATTTCTTTAAAAAAATCCAAAAAATATTTTATCTACTGAATACTTCACCCATCCTTGATCATTGTCGAATAATTTTGGAGATCATTACTTTTTTGAGAAATTTGGAAGATTATAAAAAAAAAAATTTGAAACTAAGTAATAATTTCATGTATTTCAAACCATTCCTTATCATTAGATGATATTTTGGAAGATTTTTTTAAAAAAATCCTGGAATATTTAGGATTACTCTAAATGAATTTTGAGAGCTATTACATTGTGAAAAATGTTACAATTTCTTTTAAGTTCCAATAGTACTTTGGAATATTTAATTTCTTTTTACATATAACGCAAAGCATTTTTTCAACAGGAAATTCCACTAAAAATTTAGAATTACCAAATTAGTTGCAGAATGAAAGTATTAAACGATCATTGCTGGTCGAATTTAAGGACAAACAATTTTCTGAAATATAGAAAAACGAAATGAAGATATGCGCAAATGTTTGTTAAGTCAATGTCACTATATTTGCTTAGTCTTCTTCACTGTTTAAAGACGACTGAACTGATTAATCAATTAAATTATACTTTAAAAAGCAAAATTAATTTCAGTTGATCCCATTTATAGAATTTTGTAAGTACACATTTTATGCACATTTGTATATTTCCTTTAGCTATCGTAATCTACATTGTGCATTGAAAAGTTCGAAAATGTAACTCTTACATCATGTCTAATCTAAAATTTTGACAGCTTTGTAAATATATATCTTTTAGGTAATGGCTACATTATTCTTTGGATTTAAACTCCAATTTAAACTGGTAATCATAGGTGTAAATTTGTTTACATCAATAAAACCACCAAACAGAAAAATCATATTTCAAACTTTTGAAAATTCTGATATTCTTATCTTTGTTAACAAATTATTAGCATAGCAATATTTTTACATATGTATTGACTATTTTTAATGGCATTTATAAAATTTTATTTATAGATGTTGCTTAGTTTACTTTTATTTATTTTTTAAATCAAATTTACGAATATGAAGTAAATGCCAAAGTATCATTTTCATTATTCAGATAAAGATTTATGCCCTTATCAATTTTATAAAAGTCAAATTACCAGTTAAAAAAAGGAAAATTTTTATATATCGTTTCTCGAATTGTTGTGAAGCCTAATCGGTAAATTTTTTGAAGAAAAGTGTTGAAGATTGTTAGAAACCTATTAAGCTCCAAATTCTGTCCCTTTTGATGACAAGAAAGATTAATATACTTTTTTGTTAAAAAAAAAGACTATTTTTAAAAGTTACGCACATTTGTGCAAAATCCGTCTATCTTCCATTTTTATTATTCCATAATTAATAAAATATGTTCAATTTTACAATGACAATTTTATAAAATTTAAAAATGAATTTACAATTGCTGACAGAAAAAAAACATAATTGAAATATCTAAGAAGTCGAATATATATTGATAGTATAGTTTAATAAAGTCAATACTGTTAATAGTATATATCTTTACCATTTTGAACAAAAACTTTCTTTTGCTTCAAAGTGATTTTTTTTAAAAAAATATGGCATAATAGATGCTTTGTCTTATGTAAAGATGATACATTATTTCATTGATGAAATGAATGTAGTTCAAGAATTAAAAAAATCTTCCGGGTAAAAAGACTATGATGGATTTTATAGAAACGAAAAGGATCATAATCATTTAAAGATATTATTTATTTATCTATAGATTTTCTCTGTCTTTTTTAGATAAAGGAGATTTTGCCTTTTTGTAGTAAAAAAAAAGAAAAAAAAGCTAAATATTGTTCGCCGTACAAATATATCATAATTCCATTTACAATTTTTAATGATGCTGTATTTTGAAATAAAAACCAAATTGATTTTCTTTGCTAGTTTGTTGCTTAAAAAATGAAATGCAAGCATTTGTAATTAATGCAAAATATTATTCAAAAAGATGGAAAAGCTGCTAATAAGGAGAAAAAAATAAAGCAAAAAAAGTGTTAAAAAAGGTTTCAAAAAACACCTCTTAATTTTTTTCAATGAAGTGTTTTCTTATACCCATTACTATAGATTGAAGAGAACATAAGAAAGCTTACATTTCAAGGTAACGATTGTAAAAAATGAAGATGTTTAAATAATGAAAGTAAAATCATGCAACGTCTCGGCATTTCTCTTTCATCAAACCGCTCCACCCTGCAGACTTGTTTATTCTTTCCTGCGTCCCATCCACCCTTAGCTCGCACCCACATCTACCATCACCTGGAGATGCGACCTCTTTCACGCCATTGACCACACTGGGTCACGGTCACCCCCTCCCCATGAGTCTGCAGCTGTCTGTTAAGGGGGGGGGGGAGAATCTGCTGCACCCCTGGAAGAAGGAAAAAGATGCAACAATGCTGTTAGGGGTGAGCCGGTGCAATATGGAGGGGGCTTGTTGACGTCATTCCTCCCACCAGGAGGAGTAAACAACCCTCATAAATATTTCACAAAAGAATGATTTTTCAAAGCAGTTTAAAATTGAGCGTAAACGATTTTTTTTATCGTCATGATTTAGTGCAAGGGGAACGTTCTGTCGTATATCATATTTTATTACAGTTTACTAGAGGTGTGCAAGAAACTGAGAAAAAATGCGGGGTGCTTTTAACGTCGTGGTAAGCCGAGATGGATGATTATGTGGTTTGACTGAAGGATCAGTAAAACGCCGACGAGCAGATTGGCCAATGAAGTGTTCTTTCTTTATGTCACTATCTAAGTTTGAGAACTTTTAAAATTCATCAGACCGTAATGTAAAAAAGTGGTGATCCCTGGAACAAACAGTATTCAGAATATAATAGAAGTAAGGCCGCAATTTCTGGAGGCTTCTGAACTTGGGGAAATCAACAAGTTTTGTTGGAAAGTACGAGAATGTGAATCCTAAGATATAGAAAGTACAAAGCATGTTGAAAACGCGCAGTCGTTTTAACCACTGGTATTAAAAAAAAGTACTGGGGAGGCTTACAGAAATTGTACAACAGACACTATTATGAACAATAATTTTATCTTTTTGTTTAGAAATTTAATCATTATAATACAGAATCATCTGTACATTCTAGTTACTGCAGAAAATTATTGCGGTAAGTTACTGAAGTTGCTAGTTACTAAAATCATTAGTCACTAAAGTAGCAAGTATATGAAATGTGAGAATCCTTTTAAAATGAGCGGTGTTTACTTCGTTTTTATATAGGAAGACTATTCAAATAAAGAAATAATTTTGCCTAATTATTAATTATATGCGTTCTGAAAAAAATATTAAAAGCACGGAAGTTCAACTAACATAAAATTTATACAATATTGAAAAATAATAATAATAAAATTGCTATTTTATTTCCATTATTCGTATTATGAAATGGCTTATTCAAGCTAAATGGTACTTTATTACGAAATATTTTAGAATTAAACCGAAGTGCAAAAATTAAAGTGACACAAATTAGCTAAAAGATTACAATAATACGATAAATTAGCACAGAGAATTCGATTCTTCTTTGAAGAGGTAAGACAGAGATTTAATTTTTGATGTCTTTGTATTTGTTACGTTCTTCTTAGTAGCTGTTAAGTAGCTTTCGACAATGTTTATCTTCATTTAATTGTGACGTATGTAAACAAAGCCTTTGATGTTTGGTCATAATTTTTGCTCCATTCAGAAAAGAAAGAAATGAAACATCGAAGTTCAGTTTTCAATCTAGATCAGGAGCACTCAAACTTTTAGACACTGCGACCCCCTTTTTAGACTAAATATTTTGCCCCCCCCCAAAGTTTTAACTCTGTCTAAAGTTTAGACAGAGATTTTGAAAATTTTACACGTACTCAAGAGTTCGTAGAGGATGTGTAGTGGCGCCACATCCCTTGACACTTCATCTCTCTCCTTACTAGTATCATCTCATCTCGAAGCTTTGATTGAACAGTTTACAGATTGCATTCCAGTTAAGGATATGAGTGGGGTTGTGTGGATAGTCAATCCGTTCAGTGAGCAAACCGTAACAAAAGCTGGGCTAAGTGCCCTTCATCATGATCAACTGATAGAGATTTCAAGTGATCAGTCAGCTAAAGTAACTTTTGACAAAGCTTATGTCGACAAATTATGAATATGTATTAAAAAGGAAAACCCAGAACTATCCACAACAGCATTAAAAATTTTGATGCCATTTTCTACACATTACAACTGTGGGCAAGAATTCTCTATAGTGATAAATTTAAAAATAAAATCAAGAAATCGTTTGACACTGGAAAATGACATTGTTTTGCGTGTTACAAAGCTCATTCCAGACATTAAAAAATTGGTTAATTCCAAAACAAGCTGATGTATCACTTTAACTAATTGAACACAAAACCAACTTGTACGCGTATTAAAAGCTTTATGTGTTCTCCCTTTTTTAAAAATGAAAACTACAGTAATAAATAATTTTTTAAAAAACCTTTCTTCCACATCTCGTGACCCCTCCCCCTGGGCACATCCCGCGACCCCCTTGGGAATCGCACCACACCTTTTGAGAACCCCTGATCTGGATAGTATTTCAATCAAACTCACTGTTTTAACATAAAAATCATTGATTTCATTTGAACGTGGAGTCTTATGAAGATACTGAGTTTGCAGACAATTTTACTATATGAATTAATACATTAAGGCATATTCCTTCATCATCCAATTAAAAGATGACGGAAGAGGCACGTGACTTTCCATTCTGACGTGCCTACTGGTTTGAGAGCAAGACCAACTGCCGCACTAACTAAACACAGCAGATGGAACGAGGTTGAAGGGTCATGGCATTGTATTGGGCAGTAAACAACAGATTCACAATGGAGATCCCTCGCGTGGACTGGACAGGGGGATGCTGGAAAAGCAAAACCACTTTACACGGGATTTCGGAGAACAGGGGCGGGACGGGAAAAGCCTAACACATGGCACGCGAGTCGGCCATTGGCTTGCTCAATTGCGTCCTCCCCCCACTTTAATTTTCAATCCCCTGTCTCGCTCGAAATGCGTCTTTGTCCCCCGCCATCCCATAATCGAAACCCGAGGCCAACCCCCCTATAAAATGAATTATGCGAATAACGGAAGATTTCAGATAATGCGAATTTCCAGGTAAATGATACTTTTCCAGACTGTTTTTGTTTTTGAAGGATTTCTTTAAAGATTAATAACGTTTATAAAGTAATATTATAAGTATACTTCGGCATTTCACATCAATAAACTCTCTCTCTCTCTCTCTCTCTCTCTTTCTATGTATATATATGTAAAGCAAAAAATTTTTTTAAAAAAAATTATCTATTCAAAATAACGATGCCAACACTTAGATACTAAACTACGTTTTACAAATAATATTTTATTTAAGAAGTAAACAGGAACATAACTTAAGAATTTTATTTCTAAAATTTAATACGTGTTTAAAAAAAAAATTTCAATGCCTCGCTTTTCGTTCCAAAATGATGATTGGTATAAATGGCAAAATTAACAATTCGTCGATTTAAAGAGGCCTCTACAAAAGTTTGTAGTTGATATTCTAATCAATAATGACGATTAGTGTTAACAACAATAGTTTGATAGTAATTTTTTGGTTAAAAAGGAAAGAAAATCTAAATTTTTTGTGAAGAAATTTAGATGATCGATGATATATACCACTACGATCCTAAAATACACTATTGTTTGATTCAATTTCTTTGAAATAGCTTTTAATTCGGTTATTATTAAATTCTTAAATTTGAATTTCAGTTATTCATTGAATTCTTCTCTTTAATAATAATGGCCAAAACAATAATCGAAGAGTAATTTTTTTCTCATCCCAAAGTAATTTCAGTTTTTTTTCTCTGTAAATAAGATTTATAGGTAAAGGTTTTAATAGGAAAAAAAGAAGGTTGAAACAACATTTTTATTCAATGTACTTTCTGAAATTAAGAAGTTATTATTTTCTAGATAATCATACGAGTGTTTTGAAACAAAATCTCAATTGTAGGTTTCGATATGATAATTTCATTAAAAGATGCAAAAGGCTTCCTCTTTTACATAACATTTAGTTATCTATGAATTAATAATTTAGTCTATTCACTTCATAGCATAGATAAGCTTCTATAGAAAGTACTAAGAAAGGAAACTAGATGTCATGAAAAATATTCTATTTGTCTCTTCTAGTGAAGAATGTTCTAATGAGATTTTGGAACTGTTCAAACAAATCTCAAGAATTTCAATGAAATCCTGTCAAACTCATATTAACTTTCCATGATACTATATCATATGTTTAATACAAGAACATTTTTTTTGAAAGAATTGATTTAGCATCGATTAGATATACTTTTCTATATTCAAAATTATGCATTCTCATTCCTATCATCCTTCTGCTCCTCCCGAAATACTAGCATGAATTCCATTTCAGAAACTAACTGTTATGACAGCGAAAAAAAATCCCCATCGATGTCATAAATCATTTAATAACGAAAAACTGGAGTCCCAAACTTTCTCACCAAGACTAAAAAGCTGAGAGAAGAAAAGAAGATGATAAAAAAATGTCGCTTTTTGTATCAAGAAAAAGGAATGCTTTCCCCCCATTCCAATAGTTCCAATTTCTTATATATATATTTGTTCTTTTGTCTCTTTGCGAAGACCACCCATCCAAAAGCCTAACAATACAATTAATGTGTCTTTTTCTGATGTCCTGTCGTCACGGCGACCCCTCCTCCTCCGATGAAAAAACAGAAGAAATAAGAGGTATGGACTTCTCTAGCCGTCACTTTTCCCAATAACTTCTAAAATTGAGAACAAGCAGCTAAAAGAGAGAGAGAGAGAAAGAGGAACGCTCCCCTCCGCCTAACCCGATGGAAGGGGAAACGTCCGAGAAACTGAGAAAAAGAAAAATTGCGAGGATCTAGTGTCTAAAAGAAAGGGTTGCCCGAGTAAAAAAATTTCATCGCCAGGAGTGGCGCCAATTTTTTGAGTTCTGCTTTTAGTTCTTCAATAACTGCTCAGAGAGTGGGGCATTTGTTTTAAAGTCAGATAAGTCGATTATCATGCATTCTGGATCTTTTGATTTATAAATAAGGAGTTATTTAATACCATTTATGGTAGTAACCTACTTTTAAATCCCCTTCAAAACGAAATCTGAACAAATACGGTGGATAACGTTTTATTCCTTTTATAGCAAGTGGAAGATAAGAGTGGTCATTTTTCTCAATCGATTGTCACATTACCATTCTATTCTTTTCTTACAGGCAATCATTCTAATCAATATATGCAATGGTACTGTCAAAAAGAAGTATAAAATTATCCAAGGGATGATCAGAGATGCCGTAGATCAATTACATTAAGAAAATTAAACTACAACGACATTTGATAATTCTGATGAAGTCACTGGGAAAATAATTAAGGGGTGTAAAATATGTAACGCAATGTAAGCGGATGGCTAATGTACCAGAATATGAGAATAAAATGTGATTAGAAAATGAGGAGAGAATCCAATCTTTTGCAGTAATAAACAAATTTAAACCTGAGAAGCTCAGTATGTCGATGGATTTTCTATAGAATCTCACCCTTGAACAAGATTATCAAAATTTCCACCAATTTACAAAGGATATGTATAAGAAATCTAGATGTGATTTTTTTAAAAACTCTATTCGTATTAAAAAGGTAACATGAAAATTAAGTCGATAAATTTTTAAGGTGAAACATTTTATTCAGAAATTCACATAATCACGGAATTTTTTTTCTTGGGAAATTGCATTGTCTACTATTATTAAAACCAATGTTGTGATATTATTTGAGTAACTTAAGAGATTGCAATCATTCTTATAGCATACAAACTGATTTTGCCATCCAACTTTTCGCCTGAAATATTAAATGTCTTTTTTGTTAAACCAGTAGCAGAATTGCCATTCAAAATTTCACCTTGTTATTTAATAAAAAGGAAAAATATTGATCTGATGGAATCAGTTTGTTGCCGGCTTTCTGGCACAGAGGTAGCGTGTCTTCCTCGTGTTCTGTGAATCCCGGTTCGGGCATGGTTGGTTTTATGTGTTCTATCTGTGAGATGAGTGAATATGACCCTCCCCCCTATAAAAAGGAGCTGTGCAAGCGAATGTGGGTGTGTGTTTTATCCTCATTTGAGCTAGAAGTCAGACTTCTGCCCTCGGATGCTCAGGGGTCCATACCCTCAGAAGTTACTGCACCCTCTCGTTCCGTTGTAAAAAGTGGACTCGACATCATCTTCATCAATCAGTTTGTTACAAGTCAATGGCGTGTGAATTAAGAAATGAATAATCTACGAAATAAAATTGGAGGTAGAAATCTTATTTCGAAATTTATGTCGGGAAGAAACAATTAAAAAAAATGGTTTTAATCCAATCATTAAACATATAGTATAACAGAATAAAATTTAAAAATTTAATTGAATGAGAAAAAAATTGGAGATAAAGACGGTATCACTAAAAATAATTAAAAAAATATTCTTATTATTTTTTGAGATAGTAATTGCAATAGATATATATATAGCTGAAAAGCATGAAAATTTATTAATTTTGTATTTGCCTATGTTTTTATTTTCATGTTTTCAAAAAATTCTACGTAACCGGTCCATTATCTTGGAGACTATAAATGTCTAATTTTGGGCAAAAGCTGTAGATTTGGGTAAAAGACATGAAAACAAACGTTTATTGTTATATAGATAAATTATTTTATAAAAATTTTCTAAATTGCTGTCTTAAATCTATTGCAAGTTTTGTTCTATCATTTTTTATAACAATTCTTCATTCAGTGATAATTTTAAAGATTCAAGAAAGTAACAATTAGCCAAAAAAAGTTTCCTTTCTCTTTATTTTAATAGATAATTAGACAGATCTACATTTACAAACATCTACCACTACAAACGTAGCATTAAAAAGCATAATTTCATAATTATTTTACCGTTATTGGTGAAATTACAAGGGTTTAAGCAAAAAGAAAGCAGTGGTATATATTATGATGATCAAATTTTTGAAATGGCAGAGCGTTGAAATATAATATGAATTTTATAATTATTTTGGTACAACCTTCTTTACCATAATGGTAATGAAAATTTTTAAAATTATCACGTTTTTATATTGATTTGTTAAATAGAGAAAACAAAAGTAAATTTTTGACAATAAATATACACAAGATACTCACCTTCTGACAAAGGTATGTAATAACGTTAATAATTATGCACCAACATAACGTTATGATTACCAATTTTTAATGTTTATTTACATAAATTCAACAGTGCCTTTTGATTATTCGCTTTGAAGATGATTATCTGGATTCGGGAAAATACAAAAAGGAATTTCTTTAGTCTCTTCCTATATTAATTATTAAAATGTAATCATTCTAACTAAGGAACATAGCTAGAAGAATAAAATAATAGTGAATTGTCTGTAACGGTCAGCTATTCTTCATTACTACATCAGTCAACTTCTGTAGTTAATCATATAATATGACATAATATTATTCTGATAAGTTTTTGTACACAAATGCAATGAATTTTAAAACTAAGCACAATTTTAATTTTCAAATATAACACGAGAAATCTCAAATGCCTTTCAGTGTTCAACCATTACTTCCAATCCCTATTTCAATAGCAGCCATAAAGGCCATAAAAAAGAGCGATTCGGCCGCCATCAAGGCAGGCCTATCGTTTCAAAAACGACCCCCTGGCAATGCCACATTTGACGGCGAGTTTTCTACTTTCTGGTGGACAATGGCCAGTGACAGTTGGACAGAGTTTTTCTCCCCGCCCCTCAAACTTTCTTCCCCCCTTCCATCTAAATGGTGAGTAGAATCAATACACTCACACACACGAACATACGTTGCGCTTGTTAGTAGTAAGCCCTCCCCCAACTAGATCTTCACTAAAACCTAGCCTTAGCCCCCCTCCCCCAACTACTCTTTCGATGATTCCCTGCCACTATACACTTAGCAGCCTCCCTCGCGCAGGTCCCCCCCTCCACACTTCTTTTTCTAAGAGAGTTCTTCTAACCTTTCAAAGTTCGCATCAACGTTGATACAGAGAAAGAAAGAGCAGCAAATAAAAAAAAATAAATAAATGTTCAATAAGAAACTGTAGAAGGAAAGAAAGATTTTTCGAGAGAAATGTCTCCATTTTCGAAGCACTCTTGTCTTCCCTTCTGAAAGGCTATCTGACGAAAAGATGTAGTGCGGAGTAAATAATGGTTAAGTTTTCTTCGGGTGTGTTTATGGAATGTCAGGTTTGCTGTGGATTCGCAAGTGGCTCTACATACCTATTTTGAAATTATTTACTTAAATTTGTTGAATAATATCAAAATACTAAGTATACCCTTTTTACTTGATGTTACTAATGCATAGATTATCACTAATGTGTTAGATTCTTTGTTTGATTCAGAGTAGAGAAAATTATCAAAACTTTCATACATTTCTAAAACAGCAGGGACCTTTTCATAAATTTTCGCATATATAAAGAGCTTTATTAGAATGTCAAGTTTACTTCACATTTCCTGATTTACAATTACTTAACTGACAACTTAATTTATAAGTCTATCATTTATAAAGTTAAGGGGGAAAAAGACTTTCTTCCAAGAATTCTGAAATTTCAATTAGATTCTAGTGAGCAAGAATACTGTGACTTAATTGATAGGAAATTAAACCGTTGTTTTTGAGGGGAAAACTGATATCGCAAAGGTGCTGGTATCTTCTAAATTCAATTAAGTATTATCGTATCTGTACATACTTATTAAAGCATACCAGATTTGTTTAAAAATGCTGATGAATATCATGAACTGAGCATTATTATCTAAATTTTAAATTCAAATTGGTACGTAATTTATTACAGGGATATGAAACTTTATCTTAAAAACAACGAAAAAAAAAATAAAAAAAGATTAAAAGGAAATCTGCTATGCGTATTTCAGTGTATCATGTCTGAAGATAATTATTTCTTGAATGGCCAAGCACCACGTGCTCGTGCGAATTAAATTATATTTTTATTCATTTTAACCGTTTCATTGAATGAGCTATTTGATTATTGCAAACGATCCAAAATTTTTTGTCTCGCATTTATTGTTTAAAAATATCACATTTCCCATTTATTTCATTTCATTTAATCACGTGCTCAAAATGACATTTTTCTAGGTTTTATTTACTGTAGTCATTAACTTATTGTTTTACATCAGAGCTTTTGTAAATGCAATGACAACACGTTATTAAAAGCTGATTTTTTTAATGCTCTTGCAGGTAATAAAATTTCATTATTTCGCCAAAGGATTTTAGTTGAAACCAAAAATCTCATCCCCAAAACAACATCCTGTTCTGCCATGATAAAAATTATGGTCTAGAACATTATTTGAAATTTTTATTGTTATGAAAGTATATTTAGAGAAGCGATATTTACTCTTCAGTAAATTTCAAAAATATATTTTGTTCTCACTTCGTACAACAATATATTTAGTAACGAACAAGTGTAAAATCCTATAAAATTGTTTTTAAAAGGAGACTGTAAATGAATTTTGAAATATTTTTTAATATGATAATAATTCATATTTTTTAAAGTGGTATGCATCATTAAAAAAATTGCTAAGTTGCTAATTAAGTTGCCAAAATTTGCTGAAAATGTAATTTAATTTAATTATCAAATAGAAAATCCACCAATAACTCATAAAAATAATTTTATGAATAATATTATTTTTTATAATCACTGAGAATAATGATACTGATTTCTTCAGTAAAGGGATAATAGAAAAAAATTGCTTTCGAAAACAAGATCGATGAGTAATTATGTTAAAATAATGATTTAAAGATCACATTGGAAGAAAAAATTTTTCAAAATCTTCCAAATATACTAAAATATAAATTATACGTTGTAACAGTGGATATAGACATGTTATCTGAATCATCTTCCGCTATATAAAACTTTGGAAAAACTATTTAAGAAAAAAAAATTGATTGTAATATCATTGAATTTAAATTAACTAAATGAATTACTGAAAATTCTTCGAAACAGTCTGTTAAAATATTAATTAACTAATATAATTTTATTAAAAATAAATATTTTTAAAATTACGATCAAATTTACGATCAAATTACGAACAAATTAAATAAATTCATTATTAATCCATTGAGAAATTTCGGAACAATTTACAATCCCTCCCCCCCTCCCCCCCAAAAAAATCCCAAATTTATGTTTATACTGTCTGGGAAAGAATAAAATCACCTTTCAAGGAACTGTTTTTAATAACTGATATGCTTTTGTTCAACTCCAACCATTAGTTTACACTTTCCCTATACATATATCTTGCTTAAATTTTCAATCGTTAGTAAAATACTTTTTATTCGTCCACTCAAGGTCAAGTTCATTTTTTAAAACTTGTAGCGGATGACATTTGACGTTGATACAGTTTTTTCGGATATTAATAAAGTAATTTTTTATTAATAAATTAAAAACTAACTTTCTCGCCTTAATAGTAGTTCTTTATAGTAGTTGCAATTTGTTGGGTCAAGGTAGTCTTGTTGGGAGGGCGTTGGAATCGCGTCCTTTGTGCTGCGAGTTCGAACCTGGTTGGAAAGTTCTCCATGTCGAGAGCTGTACCTCTGGGGGTACTGAGTCAAAGGTGATGGCTATTCGGATGTTATGCTAAGGGGTCATGCTCTCAGGAGCTAGTGAATCCATCCTTCCGTTGTAAAGCAGATCACGAGAACAAAAATTGTAATTATTGAATAAAAAGTAACTAAAATAAAAAATTTCCTAACATTGAAAGTAGGAATTGATTTAAAAAATATCTAATAAAAGGTTATATTAAAAAAAATTTTGGGGGGTGTATAGCCTGGTTGGAACTCTCTCTCTCGCACACGCACGCACACGCACACGCACACACACACACACACACAGAGAGAGAGAGAGAGAGAGAAACAAAGTTTTATTTTTAACATAGAAAATCTTTAGAAGCAGATGCTGCATGATTTCATGGGAAATGCATTGATTCATCATTTCTTCTCTCTTGATTAACCCATTGTTCAGAAAAACCGACACAGAATTCTTGATGTTGCACAACGCTCCGACTATGTCACTGCTGCTTTCACGGAGTTCATTGGAATTCCTACTGGAGGCCGATTTTTCTATAGAAATCTACACTCAAAGACGTAGTTAGTTTTGCCATAATAATATGCCGTCTGAAGCAACTGCATTGTATGTTGGAATACAAATATAAAAGATATTCCTCGAAAAGGGATCTAATAATCTTACAAGCCTGTGCATAAACTATTAATAACTATTTGTGAACAGTTAATGGGGGGAAACGTGGAAAGTTTTATTTAAGAAATTTTACAAACAAATGTCTGTCATGATGTGAAGCAAACTGATAGACATTTGTAAGTAAGATAGACATCCAGGACAAAGAAGGACATAAATGCGTTAAGATATCTATCAAATTCTTAAAAAAATTTCTGAAATGATATTTAGCGTGAATTATTCAACATTTGAAACTATGTACTGAAATGCAACAATCGCACACTTTTCGAAAGTTTATTATTGATAGTGAACATTTTGAAGGCACTCAATTTCTGTAACTCTTACAAAACATATAAAATAATCACAAATTTAACTATATGAATCCTACGTGAAGTTCACACATTTAATCTGGAGTAGTTTTCTTTCTTTACATCTTTGTGGCCTGGTTAAGCATATTTCAATAGGATGATCTGACAAATAAATGAAACTTAATATAACTAAAAAAGCTATGTATACAATTATCTTATTCTATGTTAAAAATGTTTCCTGTTTCATTGCTAACCTATCAAAACTTTAGTTTATATTTATTCAAAAGAGATTTAAAATTGTATATGTTAAAAAAAATAAGATGCTAACAACTATAAAAATATAATATTTCTTATTAAAAGTCGTTGAAAATTCTTTAAAATATTACGATATTATAATTAAAAAAAACGGATAGATATGAATGAAAATTTTTATTTCTGTGCACAGAATTACATTGATTTATTGTTTAAACATACTCTTTTACAAAACAGATTCAATTGTGACGCGTAAAAAAATAAAAATAATATAAATGGTTTGTTATTTTTAATCGCAATGAACTCACAATTAAAATTTTTTATAGGAATTTTGTAAAGACATGTAAATAGGAGCATTCTTTTTCATCAAATAGTGCGTAAAAATACCGATTTATTATTATTGATAAATGATTTAGCAATAATAATAAATCCACAGCAAACTAACAGTTAAAGAATTTAAATGTTTTCACTGTAAAAGTGTTTCCCTGCCATAAAGGTATTCAAGCGGGAAAGAAAAATATATTACATTTGGTAGAGGAACTAGTTTCCAAGATACAATTAACAATCATTTCTAGAGGCGAGTACACTAAAACTACTTCTTTATCTTTTATATTTTATGGATAGTTACTTTTACATAAAAGAAGTTACATACTGAAAGATAGTAAATCAATTATGCGATTGCTTTTGTTATTCTTGACATAAGAGCAGAGTTATTGTGCCAAAAACAACGCATTATACATTTATTCTGATAACAAATTCATTAAAATTTTACCGTCTGGGGAAGATTTCATTGCTTATTTAAAGGTAATGAATATGTTTTTCGTATTATGGAGCAATATTTAATAATCTCCGAAATTCAGAAATACATCTGTGTTGCAAAAGATTTGCATAATTTCTTATCGCTCAGTTTGTTTAGAAATATATAATTCATTTTTTATTGTTTTGCTTTGTATCAATCTGTTTGAACTGAAATGAAAATGAATCTCTTAAAAGTATCGATGATCAATTATGTTCTCAGAATTAAAAATTTTATTTTTAATGTCGTTATAAAGCAAGGAAATGAAAAAAAAAAGACTTTTTGTTGACTTATTTCTGCATATTTATATGTATATCTAGCTTGAGATTTTGCCATTTTTCTTTTTTCCATAACGCAAAATTGTCACTTCGCAGTAGTTGAATTCAATGAAATTTTACCTAACAATTTTAAATTTTGAAATGTTAAGGCCAAATCATTTCCAATCACAGTAAAAAGATGTGGAAAAACAAGCAGAATGAAATAAACGTTAAAAACGTTGGACAAATTTGAAGCTTCTTGTGATAATTACTGATTAAATATGGTGGATGAAAAAAAAATGGATTAGGTTTTTCCCGATAAATTTCCCATATAAAATTAATAACTTATGACAAGGATTAATGCCTTAATTTAATAGTAATTTATCCAACTAATCATTTTTGATTTGAATCCACAAAATTAGTTTTTTCGCTAATGCTTCGTTATTATTTTTTTCTCATTTTATTATTTTGACATTTTCCGAGTGAAGTTTTGGAAACATTTGTTTTGAAAAAGAAGTTTTTACCTTACCTTAAAATAAAAATATTCAACGATGTCAGTTTGATTACAGAGTTGCTTTTCAATTATTTCCATAATTTTATCATGAATGAAACCTTTAATATTTTCTATTGATGCTGATGCAACGTGCATATAAATAAACGAAGTAAATGGAAGCATATATAATATTTTCCTTTGATGTAAATAATCATAAAAAGATAAATAAACATTCATTCAAAAGTCTTTTCATTGGCAGATGGAAGCAATTAAATACAATAATTAATATTCTTAAAATAATTAATAAAAATTGATAAAATAATAAATAATATTAAATAAAATGATTAATTCATGACAATGCAGAAAGATGACAAAGAGCTTTTGAAACATGTCTCATTTCTTTTAATATCGATTATATGTGACAGATGATGATATCTTTTATCGAATTTGGCATCAAATTTTGTTGCTGTTGTGACTTATGGCACTTACCAATGGACAAGCCCCCCGCTGTTACAGCGGCAGATTTAAACCGAAAGGAGCATCTCTTGTTTTTTGAAGTAGCGCCAACTAGGGTCAAGAGTACGACTTAGTTACACACACTCCACAATCGCTTGCTCAACACCTTTTTACATGGGGGAGGCAAATTCACACATCTCACAGATAGAACACATAAGAACAGCCAAGCCCAAACTGGGACTCGAACCCGGGACTCTCAGAACACGAGGAAGACGCGTTCTCTTGTTCAGTTTTACAACGGAAGGAGGGGGAGGAAGTAGCTTCTGAGGGTATGGACTCGTGAGTACCAACATACCATTCACTGGAAATCCAAATTGTATCATGATATGGTTGATTCCCTGCATATTTCTAAAGATTTTGAAGAATGCAGGAAAACAAATGCATTTGTGAAGGAATCGGTACTTTTTACCACTACTTAAAGGAATGCACAGAAATCTCCGAATGTAGAAAAAAATCTGCAAGTTGAAAATAATGTCTTGAGTTTAATACTGATGGTACCAAGTAATTTTAGGATTCTGAAGGACATGATGTCTGAAATTGTCAGTTTTTTGCCAACTGTTTGAAAGTCTAATCAGTGTCTCTTGTTAGTAGTAGCGCCAACTAGGACCAAGAGTACGAATTAGCTACACACTCAACACAGTCGCTTGCATAGCCCCTTTTTACAGGGGGGCACAGTCACACATCTCACAGATAGCACACAGAACAACGATGCCCGAAACGGGACTCCCAGAAAACGAGGAAGACGTGCTACCTCGGTGCTAGAAAGCCGGCTCAAATTTTGTACAAATTTAAATGTAAGTAAACGCAAAAAATTCACCCAAACGACTTGTAACATCTCTTTGAATCATAACATTAACGAAGATTGATAAAATGATGATAGGACAAATATAATTTTAAAAAAAATTATCTCTCAAACGATTGTAAAATAATTTTTCAAAAATCTCCAAGATCGATTTTTTTAACTCACAAAATTCTTTTCGAGCTTAAGAGAGAATAAGAAAAGTAGTTTTTCTTACCTGATCTTTCTGAATCTCTTTTTGGACATCGGTCTCCTGTGGGACCCTTTGCAGTTTTCCCCCTGCGGTCCCATGACGGCGGTGGCTTCGAGGCCCTTCTCGGACGTCCTGCATTCAAACTCCACTACCTCTTCGTCACCCAAGCTACGGAATCCAGGCATCTGGATCACAGACTGCAAAAGGCATCGAAAATAGGCATTAGGAATTACTGTTGCAATTATAAAAAAATAATTCACATATTTCTGTGTTTTGGAAGGAATTATAACTAAAATGGGATTAGTTCAAAATGTAAGAATAAAATGATAAATTATACATTTAAAAATTTCATTCTTAAAAGAAGCCATTTCATTCAAATATCTTAAAACCGAAATTGGTAGCAAAGACGCTTTTGATAAAGACAACAATAAAATCATGAGAGGAAGAAAGGGCTGTTCACTCAAATTTATATATAAAAATTAAAAAAAAAAACAATGGTGTAGCAAAGATAAATAGTACCCGAGGTAAAATAAGATTTTCTTTTTCTGCCTTCATTATTATTTTAACAAAAATGGTTCTCTGTCATGATATTATTTTTATTATTTTCATCGTATTTGATTCTAAAAACAAGCACAAATGTATTAATATTTTGTCTCTGACCTAAAATTGGCACTCGTGGACATGTATATAAAGTAAAACAAAACCTGTCTTTTCGTGGCTGAAGAGAGAAAATACATTTTTAATTTTAAATTCAATTTTCATTCCATCCCAAGAGGCATAATTTATGTACAAGAAGAGAGGACGAACAGACGTCAGTTGACAAGGAATATAAAAACAGAATAGTAAAAAGAGACAGAAATATTCCTCCCTACTGATTTTAATGATTGATGAAATTCTGATAAGGATTTCTTTACACGTGTCGTTTTAGGTAAGGGGAATATAAGTATATTTTAACAGAATTCACTTAGCTTGATACATTTTTATCCCTTACTTCGGAGGGTGAAAATTGCTGATATAAGCATTTTTACAGAGCTTCTGTTGCATTAATTAAATACAAAAGATTGATTTGGATCAGGAAATAAGAGAATATTTTCAAAATAAGCTAAAACGGACTAAATTAAAATAAAAAGTAGAAAATTAATTTAGATTTAAAGATATCATTTCATATATACTTCCTTTCCTATCCCATCCCATTGGTACGCCAAAGTGCAGAAAAATCCTGAACAGTGTTCGATTCAAAGTTCAAGCGCCCATTAATTTCAATTTACACTCTTAAGGAGGAAGACGCTTTTGGAGTACTCTTTTTTAAAAATCAACTGAAATGTACCAATTTATGGCAAAATTGACCTTATGTACCAAAGATCTGTTGTTATTACAAGAATTTATGAAAAGACGTTTTGATTCATTTATTTACATATTTAATATCAAACTTATCGTATTCTATTATTTCCTTTTTTACTTTGTCTAACAAATTAATATACATATAGAAATTCCTGGGCAGACTTTGACTGGTATAGACTATTAATTGACCAGATTTTGGAATCAGAATGCTGTCAAATGAAATTTTTATTTTCCTTTTCCAATGCAAAGAAACTCAAAGTATTCATTATTTTTTGATATTTTGCGATTTTTGGAAAGTTTTTAATGTTTATCTAATATATATATTTATTTTTCGCAATTTTTTTTTCGTAACTGAACATTATTTCATGTGATATAATTTGGATACTTTTAGCATAATTTAAAAGAAATTAGCAGAAATTTTTATTTTAGGTCAATTTGGTCGTCTAAGCTAGAGTTAGTTGTGATGGCTTAAGTATCAACAACTTTGCAAGCTCATGATAAAAATTAAAATAAAATTATAATAGTAATTGCTTTACCAAAGTATTTAAATTTATTAAAAATTTATTTTAAAAAATCTCCTTTTTTCCAAAGTTTATAGGAAGCTTGGAAATTTATACGAAATATTTCTTTACAGAAAATGCGACGCCAAATCATTCAACGTCCAGCTCTGAAAAAATAAATCACATAAAAACGATCATAAAAGAATCACGAAAAATGGATCGAGAAAAAAAAGCTTTTGAATCTGATGAATTTTCCTTTCTATATTTTTGGGGGTAATCATTTTCTCTTTTCAAGAATGCCAAACGAAAAAAAAAAGTTAGAAACAAATGACATTTGAAAGTAAGGAAAATTCCTTTTATTATTCCTTGACCCTTTTTGGCCGACGTCCAAGAAAATAACTTCAAAATTGAAAGCAAGTGGAAAGTGAAGATTTAATATCCCTCGGAACTAAAAAGATTTTATTACTACTTTTTTTTTCGGCTTTCAATAAATCATTTTTAACTTTTCCATTTCTTTTTTTCCTGTTTGTAGAGTTTTTGCAGTTGATCTGTCGTAAGAATAAGGAGGAAAAGGAAATGGAAAATGATAAATATTATTTAAGAGGCAGATGAAAGAAAGGGGAAAAAAGTAAAACAAAAAAAAAACAGGCTGTTAACAAATGAAATATATTTGTAGAGAAAAACGAAGAAAAAAAAATGGAATATACTAAAAATTCAATTGGAGAATTATTTTCCCCCCAAGTTATTTTTATTTAGGTTAATCGAATAAGTGAAGATAAAAAAACATATTATTTTGTATCTGAAATCATATCAATGAATATTAGAGAATTTATGGAAGTTTGTTCTTATGATGCATACTCTTACGAACGTTTAAATATTTAAAGTAATTACTTTAACAATCTTTAAATTGAAATAGGATGGAAAAAAATCTATTTTCCAAACCTCTGAAATAATATAAAAATCTTTTTTTAAATTTTTGTTTATCTAATATTTAATTTTTTTAATGTAGTAACAAAATTAGCTTTTAGAATCGAAGTTAACTAATTAAAATTAGTTTTGTGAGTAAATCTTAAGTATATAACACTAAAAGCTTTAGTTATTTTAGAATCAAGTTTATCATAAGAAATCGTCATTAACTTTATTATTAAACCGTTATTAACTTTTTTGTATGCTTTTGAATTCAATAAGAAGTTGCTTTTATTTTTACTTGGGATTTTCAATCAAAAGAAAAATTATGAAACACTTTTTAAACCATTTGCCCGAGATAATTTATTTGAACACTAAAATACAGATCAAAAGGACATAAATTTGTAAATCTTTAATTTTTATCAAGATGTTGACAATTATTTTAAATGATATTTTATACTCATAAAATTTTAAAAAAAGTTTTAAATTCCAATTATAAAGTTGTCAAATTAGGTTATTTTATTTTCAATCTTCGCAAAATATAATTATTAATAACAAATATGCCTAAACACTATAACAATTTATTCAAAATATATGAGCCAGAATTCTGTTAAAGATTAAAATTAAGTCAGAAAAAAAGACTAACAGTCATAAAAAAGTGCCTCCTAAGTATCATGTCTTCTCACTTATGAATGCTTATCTTATATACAAAAAGATACATAAATGTAATTCAGATAAATTAAAAAGGGTTTTATTTTCCTATTATAAAATGTCCAAATTAGGTCATTTTAATTTCAATCTTCTCAAAATATAATTCTTAATAACAAATGCAGCTAAGCACTATAATAATTTATTCAAAATATAAAGGATAGAATTTTGTGAAAGATTAAAACTCTTTAAAGTTTTGAGACAATATTTGAGACTAACAATCATAAAAAAAGTACCTCCAAAGTATCATGTCTTCTCAATTATGATGGCTTATCTTACATACAAAAAGAAATAAGAAAACCAATAACAAATATAGGACCTGAAGATGCTGCTCCTTAATGATATAAACAAAATTCACCGAATGCACAAGTGATTTAACATCCGAACTTTGGGGAAAATTCATATTAAGAGCTAACTCCAGGGACAAGGGAGAAAAAAAGAAAGATACTGCACTCTGTCTATGAAAATAAAACGGTATCTGCCGGCCCAACTTCACAATAAAATCCCGTAGTAAAAATGGCTTCTTTTTTTCCTCCTCTGTCGCATACCTTTCTCATCCAAACCACCTATCTCACACCAAAACTGAAACGACTTTTCGGGCACAAAAGATAAAACCCACATAAAAAAAGCGGCACCGACCTGTCCTCGGGACCTGAAAGCGTTTATCAAACGCTATTAAACCAGGAGCTTTGCTTGTTATAGGAGGCTGTAAACTTTACGAAAAAGTTGGCGAGTGCTTTTTAAGCACTGCAGCGAGGCATTTATTATTCGATCAGGTCGGTGGATGCATGATCCTTGATTGAGGTCTTGAAGTCCCGGGGCAAAGCAAAAGGAGAGAGAAAAGGAGGAGGAAAAAGGGAAAAAAAGAAGGAGAGGAAGCCTTCAAGAGTTGCTTACATTAAGCGCTTGAAGGATATTGACTCCCCAGAGGTTGCGACCACAGGGCCAATCTATCGGTCATTAAGCTCTGGTGAGTGGTCACACAGGTCATTATAGGCTTATCAGAGCTGATCGACTGTCTCGTAAAAGAGAGACTTGGCTGGCCGAAAGTGGCCGCTGATTGGAATCTGCTTAGCTGTTGCAGATTGTTTGATTCTTTACGCCCATTGGATGCCAATGAAGTTCCGGCTCGCAGGAACGAGTTTCATTAGCTGGAAGATTAAGGAAATCGGGATTCATTAGCACCAGGACTCGACTTCTGGTGGAAGCCGACGACTGCCTTCAGGGGCCGTTTCTTTTCTCTGCGCAGTGGTTTATTTGTTTCATTTTAAAAGAAACTGGAAACATCATTCATTTTCATTTGTTTGTTAACCATTTAAAAGGGGGTTGTTATATATATATATATATATATATATATATATATATATAT
>JAOUZG010016644.1:9965410-9986122 GCA_026289955.1 Argiope argentata | reverse complement strand
CATCAAGAAGAATAAAATTCGGTTAATAGACTTAGCATCTATAATGTATATATCTCTATAACATTTAGCCATAGGCAACAAAGGTTAGTTATCAGTGGTCTGTATTTTTACAATCACATAAATTTTATAGCTCAAATAGGGAATCATACATCTAATTCGGTATTAGATTTAGTGATTAAAAGTGTATTTTTGGGTAAATTTTTCTTTCAGTTGGGTAGTGAGAACACTTCTATAATACAAATTTGATGTTAGATACTATTAACCACAAGCCAAAAAACAAGACGAGGATTACAAGAATCCGTAAAAGTACTAAGTTCATGCCAAAAGTTTATATTTTTTAACCATTGTACGCCAATGCTTTGCAAGGCGTTCTCTGGGATATCACCTTCATTAGAGGGTGCGCGAGAAAGTTTCGGGGATACCACTTCTGGTGGTTAAATGAATAGAGATTTATTTCAATATCTGTTTTCTGTTTTAAAACTACAGTGATCAGTTTTCTAAATTTATTAATAATTGTTTACTTTACTATATTATGATACCACTGGGTAGGGGAGACTGGGCAGAAGTGATCGTTCTCTGTTCCAGATCTAAATTACGACCTGTGAATGAATGAATGAAAATGCAGGAATGAATTCCGCCCCATAAAAAGAATTGTGATAAGTGTGAGCTAGAAGTCAGACTTCTGTTCTTGGGTGCTCAGGGGTCCATGCCCTCAGAAGTTACTGCACTCCTCCTCCCGTTGTAAAGTAGAACACGAGAACAATAACAACAACTATATCATGATATTAGCAAAAGTTTTCATCAGTATTTTTACTTTGTCTTAAGGAAAAAGAGCCTATTGTAAAAGAAGAATAGAGAATTTCCCAAGTCTACTCTTTTTCCAATTATCTGAAATGGAAACACTATATTTGTGTAAAACGATATTTATCTGGCTGCGAATATCTAGCTATCGATAACTTTAACGAAATTTTAGAAATGGTCTTATAACAAATTGCATAATATACATTTAATAAAAAATTATTTAAAATTATAACTGTTTGTAATGTTTATTTAATTTATTAAAAATGTAATGTCAGCTATTATATACGATTCTACGAGTGCTTAATTTTGAATTTTTCAAGACAAATTGAAATTGTTTTTTATCTTCCAGGTATATCAATTTCAAGTAGATTAAATTTAAACAGAAAAATCATTCTAAATGGCCAACCCTCGGATTCTTATCGCATGCATTTTACTTTGAAGATCAAAGACGATATTTATAATATCGCAAATCATCATCTTTTTTTTTTTTTTTAAATTCCAAAATAATTTTGTAAAAAGAATATAAATAATCTTGCTAACCCTTCTTTGCATGACGATGGAAATTTCCATCATAACATTTATTGAACAAAAAAATGTACTCAAAATAGTTGTACTATAAATTGGTTGTTGCTAGCAGCTTTTATCTCGACTATTGTGAAATAAGGAACATATGATAGTCAAAAGAAATCAAATGTCACAATCATTACAGTGGTTTTGAACTTGCCATTTCGTTGTTTGTTGCTGTTTGAAGAAACGTGCGATTTCTTGAATATTTTTTTAATAATACATCAACGATTTTATTTCTAATAAAAGCGATATTTTCTAGAGGAATTTAGAAGAAAGGAGCATTGAAGATCTTAATATGTAATTTTGCTTGATGATAGATATTTCCATCATATTGTTTTTTAATTATTTTATATTATATATTTATATGATTACATATTTTATTTATTTTGAGTTGCATATTGTATATTTATTTTGGATTTTTTAAAATAATTTTATTTTAATTTAGGGCATGAATTATGACACCATTATTTATATTACAAAAAAAGAAAAAATCATGCAAAGAAGGGTTAAGAGACGATAGGGTTTCATATTAGTGAAACATTTGATATATATTTGTAATCCTTTTGTGCATGCGTGTTTGGTAGTGTAGGGATTTTAGAAAGAATCCGACGAGCAGAAAGGGGGTGGATGGGTGGGGGCAAAGAAGCAGTTTCTCGCTCGGAGAGACAGCAAACATGTGTTCGCTTTTATGAAAAACTGCAGCGCTTTCACCCTTTATTACAACCGTTTACCGGACCCCTTTGAAAATCCGAGTTAAGAAAGTGCGTTTGCTTAACGGAGCGTCGTTAAGGACGCCATTTGTCAGTCCGGCAACTCTTAACTCTCAAAGAGTTCTCTTCTGCACAGTTTCTTCTTTCCCCTTTTATATTTTATTTACCGAATGCCTTTTTTTCTTCTTCTTTCCCCTTTTATATTTTCAGTCGAAACATTAGGCGTCCACCCAGCGTAAGAATTTGCGAGGATCCATATAACCTGGCCGCGTTTATCTCTCGCTCTCAAACTGTGGCGCAAATAAAATTTATACTTTCCCTCCTTTTTTTTTCGGCTGGCGCAGTGTTAAGCACCGCCGAAATAAAAAATTATATCTTCTTTCCACTCATTTCACAGGGGACTCTTGGCCATAAATATCCGCTTGTAATGTCCGACGCTGAAAATATATATACATGTATCACAAAAAAAGGAGAAAGAAGCGAGTGAAAAAGATAGAAAGAAAAGAAAAGAAAAAGCCCCCCAAATCGTTGTAGTTTGTAAAAGAGGACCTCCTGTACGGAGCCAGCAGCCGAGATAGCACCGTAATCTCGACTGGACACTTGAAATCGTAAGTCTGCGAATGACTTTAGTTGGTACCGCCTTTGCGTTCGGAAAACTTGACGCTGTGGGAGAAGGGTTGCAAAACCTTTTAACCGGCCGCTTTTTTCTTTCGCCAACTCAGATTCGAAGCCCCCAATTAGTTCCTAGAATCAGAACTACTGCATTTGAATTCGATTTTAAATTAATGATTTTATTCAAATAATGAAAGTTATAAAATAAACGTATTTTTGTGCGAAATTTATGAAATGCGGAGAATAAAGATGAAATAAATCGAGGTTCCAGATTTAGTATTTTAACATAAAAGTGAATGTCACATAACTGAATTGTTACAACTTTAAAAAAAATGCAACTAGTTTTTCCACGAAATTATTAGCTTTTCTGAGGAAATGAAATTGATCTTGGAAGCAAAATTACATGCATAACATATTTTTTCATACTTTATTTTAAAAATCATAAAAGTCTCTTTTTTTAAACAATTAATATAAAAGCAAAACAATAATTAATTATGCTTAAATTATATATTTTAAGCATATATGATTTGCTTCAAATATATCTTAACAGTTTAAGAAATTAAAGATTATTTTGATTGTAAGAAATTGTCGGGCTTTAATGGAAAGACTTAAAAATTTCTGAATAAACAATACATTATGCCTAAATCAAAATAGTCTAAAAATATTAATTACTTAAAAATATCGTAAAAATTAATGATATCTTTTTTTAACAAAATAAATTCTTTATCTAGATATCATGTAGTAGTTTTTTTTAATAAATATTTTCTGATCGTATTATGAATTTAAGTTTGTACCCGATTGATTAAAATGTGTTATTATTTTCTTAAACCAAATAATACTTTTCACTTATCTTATTAAACCGCACTAATGCTATAAAAAGGCTTTTTTTTTCGTGATGAACGTGGTCAAACCAAATTTCGATTTTATGAAATTCCGTGGAGAACGTTGCAATATAGAAAAAAAAAATTAATGTTTTTTTTTTCATTATAGAGCTCAGAAATAGGTATTTCTGAGAATTATAAAAGCTGAGTTACTTGCTTATGACTTCATTTGTAACTTGCAAATGTTTCTTAAACCAGGAGGTAAAATTTCAATTTGATCTATGAAACAACTCAACTTTCGCAGATAATTGATTGATTCATTTTCTCAGTTGAATTATTAAATTTACGAAGAATGATGCGTCAATCATTTTTTTGTACTTTATTTAAAAATGAATTTATTTCCCATTTTGTCAAGACAGAAATGGAAACATATTTTATTTCCCTTGTGATTTGAAATGTTTTTAAATTAATATCAAAACCTGTCAAAATGGTAATTTTATAGCAGTTTTTTATTTTTTAAAAATTTTTTTAAAATGTAAATGTAAAACATTCTCTGAAGAAACAGGACTCCGATACCTTAAAGGTTTTTTTTATTCTTTACTATTTTAAGCAAATAATCCACTTTATTTATTTTCATGTTTTATTCGTTAAAGCGGTGATGAATACAACGCTGAGAGTATAATAGGAAAATAGATAGCAGGAAAAAGTGAACAGAAAAAAAGTTTTCTGAATTTATATAGTTAAGAAAATTTTTTGCCTACACAGCAAATCCTATGAAACGTTCTGGACACGGTAATTTTTTATTCCTTTGAAAATAGCAACCTCCACAAAGAAGAAGTTAAAAGTTACCATAAAACTAGAATTCAAATTATTAAGAAATTATTTTTTGAACGTATATCAATCGGAAATTATTACGCTTTCATATATTATATTGTTTACAGAATTCAACTCTACAATTTGAAGAATGCATTTTTTCAATTTATAAGTCAATTTTTAAATAAACAAATATACATGCTAAATTTGGAAGTGCAGAGTAAATATACAAATTTTGCATGAAGTATTTTGTAAACACACGATTAGAACTTCATTTTCTTATGCATCTGATATCTTATATGCCCCAAGCTAAATATATTTAAAGCACTTAAAATATTCGAGAATGAGCATTTTTTCAAAAATAATTATCGTAGTTAAAAATTAAAAAAGCATTTAGTTACATTAAAAACACAGTAATTCAGTATTATTAAAGAAATTTTAAATAAAATTGTTTTATTAATTTAACTCAAATTAGATGAAAAATTTAAATGATTCAAATGACTTAATGCTCGCATTACTTTCAAAAGTATTTGTACTTTTCATTGCAATAAAGCTAAACACTTTCTTTACTGAGACTAATTTAATTATCGTAGGTGCTGTCAAATGATTATAATTCAAACAGTAAATGATTATAATACAAACTAAATGATTATAATACAAACAATATGAATACTGACTGTAATACATAAACTATTGATGAAACATATTAATTTGTTGTGCTACTTTTATATTTTTCACTCATAATATACTCCTTCCAAATAAAAATTTTAAGAAATTTTCAAAAAGCTAGGATCGATATAATATTTCTTTATATGGTTGAAACATAATCAAAAAAAAGTCAGGAAGAGTTTATTCCGCAATTTTTTAAATGAATATAATTTGTATTACACCTTTTAACCTATGAAATTGGTTTGTAGAATAATGTCTGTGAAATTATATATTGGAACTTTTTTAAACGAAATTCTCAGTGAAATAGAGAGTGTAATAAAACTGTTTATGTTTGATTAATTAAACATTTAATTTTAAAATCACAATTTATTTTCAGAAGTTTTTAACGCTTTGTTTAATTATCAAATATTAAATTTAAATCGATAATTTAGACACTTCAATGTTTAACACAAAGTTTTTGTGCTCTTTTAATTTTTGAATAATGGTATTTTAATTTTTCAATTGATTCGAATTTTAGATGATAACTTTAAAATAGAACATACGCGCGTTTTTAAAAATAAATTTTAATACTTTGCTGAACGGTGATTCGTCTTTTCATGTCCAAATGTTGTTGACCGGTGACGAGTTAACTCGTCATTGCACTTGCACTATCTGTTTCAATTTATAACACCGAGGGCGATATAGAACATTGCAAAAACTTGGCGTATCGTGTTTAGTCTTGTCCGCTCTATAACAGAAAAATTACTTTTCCTAGTATTTACATTTTTATTAGAATTTTAGTAAAATTCCAAAAATTTCAACCATGACGGAACGTATCGGCGAAGAACTTTTTGATGTTCCAATTCAACAAAATTCATTGGAGTTTTTTTAGAACGTTTTACTTTCATATTCAATTACAAAAAAGTAGCCAGTGACATGACATAGTTTCTGTGTAAAATTGCCGGTCACCAAAGTGTTAATGACACCAGATTAAAAAAGTTATTTTAAAATATGAGCAATTTTAAATCTGTTTTTGAATTGTATACTTTTTTCTAAGAATAATTATGTCATAGTATTGATAAATATTAAAATGTAAAGTTTCCAAAATAAATTTAAGTCACTACATGAGTGACTGGATTTATTTATAATGACTGAATCTCCACAAGATTTGATAATCTACTAAGACATGCCTCAAAACTGGTGCGTAAAAAATGCATTTCCCTTCATCCATAGTCATTTGATGCATCATCCTTTTTTTTAAACCACAACTCTCACTACTTAAACTTCAAAACAATTCAAACTCGCCAAATTGGGCGACAAACCGCCAAAGCGCTCGGTGCATGAAAAAAACAACACCCAGTGGATTTATCAGGTGAACGCTGAGAGAAATCTCAGAACCAATAGGAAATACCGTTTTGCGTCATAAAATGTCAACTACGACTTTAGGCCGCGGATAAAAGATGGCGGTCTTTAGACAGGAGGGGTTTCAATTCAATCAACTGTTAACTCATAACTAGCTTCTGGTCCCCCTGCCTATTCCGGTTGACACACGGCCCCCGCAAAGACATTAAGGAAAATGGCCTTTTCCAACGTCACGAGCAGCCCGGCACTTTTTATTATTCTTATTATTTCTCTTTGGTCTTCAAATCATGGCTCTTTGACTTTTCTGACGCTAAAGTATCTGAAGGCCCGTTCTCCCATAATGCCCGCTCCCCGAGATATTTTGCGTAAATCAAAAGAATGGGGGTGACTTGTCGCTTGCAACGGGACCCGATTTTTTTGGGTTTTTCTTTTTCGGGCGTAAAGGGAGATAATAAAGGAATGTGAAAGCTTTGATTATTCGGTCGGTTTTTCAATTGTTTTGGAGATTGAAGGGAGGGATAATGTTTTTTCTTAGAGAAGAAAGTAGCGATAAATTGTACGTCGAATGTCGCCGAAATGGGGTTCGCTGTTAACAGGGAGGAATGGAAAGGAATGCTAACGGTTAAAAGTAAAGAGAAAACGAACGGAATCCCACAGAGAAATGCTGTGATATAGTTAGAAGAAATTTCATATTAATTGTAATATGAAAACAGATAGAACATTAAGAAGAAAACGAATAGCATTACGCAGTTATCAGTTTAAAAAATTCTGCCGATAATTCCAAGCTGCATAATTTTTTTTATATAACAGTAATCTGTTGCAATTCTGGTTTACAATTTTATAAACCTGCATTAAAATTATTTTTGAATTTTTTTTTGTTATGGTTCATTGTAAATTTTCCAATCATTTTTAAATTTATATCATTTTGAATATGATGTTATTGTAAGTTGATGTGTTTTTGTACTCTTCAACTTTATTTTGAAAGTCATTTTTACAACAGTACTGAGCCGGCTTTCTGACACAGAGGTAGCGCATCTTCCTCGTGTGCTGAGAGTCCCGGTTAAGGCATGGTTGTTCTTCTGTGTGCTATCTGTGAGATGCGTGACTGTTCCCCCCTGTGAAAAGGGGCTGTGTAAGCAAATGTGGTGAGTGTGTAGCTAAGTCGTACTCTTGGCCCTCGTTGGCTCTACTTCTAAAATAAGAGACGCTGCTTTCGGCTTAAATTTGCTGCTGTATCAGAAGAAGGCTTGTCTATGGCAAGAGACATAAGTAACAACAACACAACAGTATTGAAATATTTCTAGTGGCTTAAGAAGTAAAGCCAAACATATTTCAGTGCTTATATATATTTAATTATAAGCTTAATTCAGTGATATAGATATTTAATTAGTAATGAATCTATATAGAGATTGTTTCATTTATAATAAATAAGGTAATTAGCATTAATTCATTTTTTTTGAGAAAATTTGTTCCTTAGTTTGTTAAAAGTGAAATTCTTGCAAGCAAGTACAATATGTGCTTTTCTTATTCAAATTCTGCTTTTTGGATTTGATTTTTCTGAATGGAGGAACAGGCATTAAATAGTATTAAATTTGAACTGAAATCGGGCTTAGGTTTCCAACAACAAAAGGAATTGCATGGAATAGTGATAGGGTATACAACATCACGGTTAGAGGAATTCATTCTATTAAAACTACCTGTTTATGCAAGCTTCGTTCAATTGAATTCTGATGTAGTTAGTCAGAGATACTTTCACAAATTGGAAAGATGCAAGATTGTGGTGTCGTTCTCTTTCTTCGAACATTTTCCGAAATTTTAAAATTCGTCTCGAAATAGTGTTGAAAAGTTCCAGAAAGGGACATTAATATAACTAAATTTGATGGAAATATTATTATTTTTTTTTGCTTTATGAAGTTGATACTAATATTCTTTATTCATTTGAATTATTTTTTCTGAATATCAGTAATTAATCACAATTAATATTTAAGTGGAAATTGTAGTGTTTACAAAAAAAATATTAATCATTAGGATGATTTTTAATTTGCATCAATATGGTGTTGATTTATGGGAAAATAGTAATTTTCTGATATTAACTTTATGAGCTTAAGCTTTGTTTCTTTTTTAAAATTTTTACAGCATTAGTAAATTATTACATTGAAATAGTTTTTATATGACTAATATATGTCAGTGGTTACATTTATGAAACGGTAATAACTTTTTAACTCATCAGGTATAAAAAATTAATAAGTACAATTAGAATAAGCACGTATTTGTTTTTGTTGAAGTGCTAAATGTACTCATATAAAAGAATCAGCAGTAATTTTTTAATTTAATATTAAAATGAAAAAAAAAATGATTATCACAATTAATATGGGAATACAAAAGACTATACATGTTCAAGTATTTAATAATAATAGCTTCCTATTCAGAATTTTTTATTTGGAATAGAAAAGATTTTCATATATACTTTATGAAATGCAAAGCCTAAACAATACAAAAATAGAGTTTTAACGGCATAGAGAGCATGTATTTTACACAAAAGCGAATAGTAAGAAAATGCTAAGTTTTACTACAGTAGCAATTATGTTTGCGTAGAAGAATGGCAGTTAGGTAGATTTTTGAGTAAGTGAAAGTGAAAGTGAAAAAAAAAATGTAACATTGTATGCAAATAGGTAACAATGGATTTTTATCCAAATATCTTACTCATATTTAAAAAAGCAATTAAAAATTAAAGATTTAAGGTACTTGTCCAAATATAAGTAATCTCAAATAACTTTTATTATTCTTATTATCACATCAGAACATGATGCTGTTTTGGGGAGGAGGTTTTTGGCGTCAATAAAAATGCGTGGGCAAGGTATTGAAATTTTACTATCTGCACGAGCATCTAAAAAAATCAGCTTTTAATAAAAGCTAGAAAAATAACATTTTGAGCACGTGATTTTATGAAATGAAATAAACAGGAAATGTGACATTTTTTAAAGCAATTAATGCGAGGCAACGTTTTTTTGATCGTTTGAAATACTAAAGTGACTCATTCAATGAAACAATTAAAATGAATAAAAATATAATTTAACTTGCGCTAGTACGTGGTGCTTGACCGTTCAAGAAATTATGTTCTGACATGATGCATTGAAATAATTAACAAAATTGTCAAAGAATTGCTTTGATATTCCGGGTACATTTCCATGGTTATTAAAAAAATGTAGATTTAACGCTCTAATTTCCGATCAGACAACAAAAACTGTGGAAATTTTCTTTTAATATAAATATGAAGAATTGACAATTCATAAACAAATATTTTGTTATTCTGCTTCTACTCAACGCAAAGGTAAGCAGTGGTAAGTTTAATGACAGGAGTTTAACATTAGAAATTCATTTTATTTGTGTCCTTTTGTCTGTCGAGACATAGACTTAAAAACAAGAATTTGAAATTTTATGGTCAGATGTATTAAATCTGATCTTTATGGTTTTCTTTGCATCTTTCCATTTCGGTTAATAATTTATTCTGCAATGTGATAAGAAAAAAAATAGAAATTAGATAAGAAACTAGTAAATTACAACATTAAGAAAGATAATTAAAAATCAATAAAGTATATTATTTATAAAAAATGTAATAATTGATACGAATCAAGAGGAACCGATTAATCAAGTGGTGTAGTGTCCCAAACACTTTCTCGTACTTAATTTACTTGTATTTGTATTATTCATCGATATCAACGATGAACAATATTGGCTTTTCCAATCTTTCTTAGTTATTGGTTTGAATTTGGGATGCGATTCCTATACAGGTAGGTGAAAACCAAACATGCATTTTAAAAAATTTTCCAGACAAACAAATTTAATATATAACTACAATAGTAATCCCAAAATTACATATTAATTTCCATCAATGTTGCGTTTACATGATTATGAAAGTATAATCCGACAAATGGTTGGCTTTTGAAAGATTTGGCTCCAAATTTTACATGTATTGACAATTTAGTTAAATTCATGTAATTTTACAGTTTAGTTGAATCTGTATGTCAAATTTTATCCACTGCCACTGTTTTTATAGTTACTGCGTTAAGATGGCTGGATATATATATATTTCCTCTAAATAAATTTCGCCAAAAATCTACAAATTTAGTGCAAAGAGCCTAAGCCCAATTAAATCCATCCAGATCAAATTTTATTATGTTCATTTACGTTACTATAAAAAATTGTTTTTAGGATTCAGTATGATCTGAAATCTAAAAATTAATCAAAATATAGATTTATGTTATGAGGATGACAATATCTTTGTCTTCTTTGTGTATGAGAACGTAAAAATAGCTTTCAATGGTTCTGTAATTTCTGAAAGCATCCATGTTACAATAGGGCTAAAGAAATATTATTTGTAATAATTTAGTTGATTTTCAATGCAAAAATTTAAAATCTTTCTCCTCTTATAAATATCGATTATTTGATTCAGATGATGGACACCATTTAAAATTCATTTCATTTATTATTTTTTTTGTGTTCATTATAGAAATTGTAATAAAATGAAACCAAGGGAAAATAATAATATATATAACACAATATCTTAACCCCTTAACCGGTTTATTTTCCTTACTTTCTAATAAGATGACACCTTCTATTTTGGGAATATTTTCTTATTTTGATTCAAATGGAAATCCATGGAATACTTGGCTTATCTACGTTTTCGAAGTCATTTTTACTATTGAATTATAATTGTTATGAATGATTTATTTTTTGTTTACAACTATCAAAATCCGATAAATCGATGAACGTACGGGCAAACCGATCAAGGGGTTAAAAAAGAAAAAAAAAGTTTCATTATTTAAAAAAAATATGCCAAATATTTGTAAAAATCTTAATAATTATTTTAATATTAATATTTCTAAATCACACCGTCAGTGTAAAACTTTATTAAAACCGCATTCAACACCGCCTGGCAATTATAACTGAACAAAAACAATTATCTCAAAAATCATCAGATAGCAAAACTCCGCCCCTCCTTCTTATCCGAACCACTAGATCTTTCTTCACACTTCATTAACCGCACTCAAACATCCGAACGCAATCCGGGACTCGGTCGACCCGGATAGTTGCCCCGATCCGTCACAGTGCAACTGGAAAGAAGCCGGACTCCCTGCTCTTAGCCAAAGATAAACACAGCAGCCCGGTCCGATGGAAGGAGATAGAGAAAAGAAAGTCCTAAATGGGAACATTCCGGGCTGATCCAATCACAAGAAAGAAAAGAACAAGTTGACAGGGGAACGAAGCTCTAAAAGCCCATTTAAAGTTGGCACGACCCAATGAGCGCAACGTCAATTAAGACGCCATTTTGCGTCACGTGGTTTTCGCGCGTGTCCATCAAGGCGTGATGCCGAAAAAAAATAGTTGGGATATTGAGCGCGGGACGATAATGAACATAATTGAGTGGAGGAGTGGAAAAAAAGGAAATAAATAAATGAATCAAACGAGAAGGAGGAATGATCTTCTTTCTTCACGGAAGTGAAGAAAAGATATACTGGTGTATCAATTTGTATTATAAATGAATCGATGGGATTGGCTCTTCATTAGCAGGCGGCATTTCTGTGCCAGTGCTCTCGGAGGTTATGATGGAGTTATTTATGACTATTCAACAGGTGGGTGGAGATGTAGTTTTTACAAAGATTAAAGTCCAGGTGGCAAGAGGGAGTTTCTTTATTATCACAGAAAACATAGGAAATAAGTAGGAAAAAGAGCTTAACTCATGTTTATTTCTCAATGGTTTTTGAAGATTTATTTTTGCTTTAGTGTTTTTCTTTTGAAGATAATCATTTGATTGATGTTATTTTTGTATTAATCTTTCTTTAACTTTTAATATTTTATATTCCTCTAATAAATTAACTGATGTGTTTTATATATGATATTTTAATATCCCTATTATTGCCTTCTTTATCCTTTTATTTTTATATCCCCTTTCATTGTATTTCTTTGTTTCCTTTTCATATTTTAATATGCATTTTTTGTAATATCCAATTTATTGATGATGATGATGTCGTGCCCATGAAACACGTGCAAAAGCCCTAAATGTCCTCGAAGCTGTCGAAAACAGCCCTGGCGATCTCTACAGCTTTATCTGAAAAAAGTAGCTCCACAAGATCCTCTATATGCTGATGTTAAAGAGCTTGACCAGCATTGTTGGACAGCTGAAGATGTGTTGTGGAGACAGCTGGGTGTTATCTGGGCAGTGAGGACAAAGCCTGGTGTAACTCCTTTGTCCATCTGCAGAAATTCTCGTGCCTTTCAAGTGTTTTGTTCTAAGGCTGTCTATTACAGCTGAATTGGTTTTGTCGCTGTTTAATTTTCAAATTAATTTTTGGCCTGTGATGATGATGATGTTGTGTCCATAAAATACGTGCAAAAGCCCTAAATGTCCTCGAAACTGTCGAAAACAGCCCTGGCGATCTCTACAGCTTTATCTGAAAAAAGTAGCTCCACAAGATCCTCTATATGCTGATGTTAAAGAGCTTGACCAGCATTGTTGGACAGCTGAAGATGTGTTGTGGAGACAGCTGGGTGTTATCTGGGTAGTGAGGACAAAGCCTGGTGTAACTCCTTTGTCCATCTGCAGAAATTCTCGTGCCTTTCAAGTGTTTTGTTCTAAGGCTGTCTATTACAGCTGAATTGGTTTTGTCGCTGTTTAATTTTCAAATTAATTTTTGACTGTGAACTACATTGGTATAAATAAGGGTTAAGATTTGGAGAATTGAGAAGAATTATGGGCATCCAATTCATTAATATGTATATTTGACAACTCAGTTTATTTTATTAGTTTAAAAATTGACTACAAGTTCGTCACTACAGAAAGTTGGGATTTCCATTCTTTAATTAAAACTGATGTCCCCAGATTTTTTTTAAAATGACGGAACACAAATTTTTGCGATAAATGATAGATTTTTATTTTAATGAAAAAAATGAATTAATGAATAAAATGTATAAAAATAATTAATAATAATAAAATGAATGAATAAAATGAATAAAAATAATTAATAATAATAAAATAATGAATAAAATGAATAAAAATCATGAATAATGATAAAATAATGAATAATAATAAAATAATGAATAAAATGAATGAATAGAATGAATAAAAAATGAATAAGCTTTTAACCTAAGTGCACAAACTTTGTATGTAGTTTTAAAATCTCCAAGTAAGTCTGAATTTAAGAAACAAAAATTAATTTTAAATCTGAGTCGCTAAAATGGTATTTTTGAGCCACAGAAATAAATAATTTAGTAATTAAATTTATGATGCAAGTATATAGAATTACTAGCAAAATTATTATGATGCACAATTTTGTCTTCAGTTAAAAGATTTTACAGTTATTTTAAATAGGTGAGAAAGGAAATTAGAAATTCTGAAATATTTTGATTGCTTGATTTGATTAAATATTATTTTTAATTTATAATCAATCAAAAAAAAGGTATGAATGGAACCAATATTTAATCAATTTATGCCGTTTAAGGAAATTATCTGACAATGTAGTTGCTTTAATTATGGGGATGTGAACACATATGGCATTCCACGATAAGATAAACTCACAGATATTGGAGAGATAAATCAGTTCACATTTAAATGGTAGTATTTCGTGATGTGCATATAGTTCTGTATATCTGCTACAGTATATGGGGGTTTGTTAAAGTGCTTTATTAACAATAAATAAATAAATAAATAAATAAAATAGAATAAATGGTTCACTGCTAGTTTAATTATTTGATGTTATCCAGAAAGAAAATTGTTTTATTTTGTCTTTTCTGTTTTAAAATAAAAACACCCCACAATAACCATTTTATACCTGATTTCTGCGGCTCATCTACTAGAAAAACATCAAAGCTAAGATGGAGTTTAAAATAGAATGATCATGAACAATCGACAGCAGACAAATAATACGAGAACTTAGATTACATTTTGCTAGTAAATTTTTATTTTCTTGTACTCGAAATATGGAGAAAGTATAGCAATTGTCAAAAAAATTTGAAATTGAGATTTTGACGATTGATTAATTTTTTTTTCTGACACAAGGAACAACGCTGGTCAAGCTGTGTCAAAGTCGCGTTATTTTAAAATAAAGAAAATTGTCTCTTTAAAAGATTGCAAGAAAAAGGAAAATAAAAAAAAGTCGAAAAAAAATTAAATACTATACATGAGATTGATGACAAGTAAAAATTGAAAAACAATAACATGGTATTGTTTGCCAATTATACCTTTCAAATTTGTATAATCTCTTCTGAAATAATTTATTCTTAGAAAATGGGTTTTTGGACATTCACAAATGATATGCCTAACAGAATTTATGATATTACATCTTGAAAAAATTGGAGATACATCCAATTGATGTAAATGTCTGTGAGTAAAATAAATATGACCTACACGAAGCTTTGTTAACTTGTCACTCAATATACAGTTCAGAGAGTCAGCCTTAAAACCAGAAATAGATGATTGGATAGAATTCAATTTATTATCAAGTTTCAAGTCCCAGCTATTTTGTCATATACAGAGTGAACATTGCTTTAAAATTTGATCCAAGTCTTGAACCGGAACAAACGTTTCTTGATTTGAGCTATCAACCTTTGAGACAACAACAGTTTGATCGTTCCCAACAATACCAACAATACGTCCAGGAATCAAACAAAATAGAAAATTAAAATTACGATCCAATAGCTTAAAATATAATTTTACTGTACTGAGCACAAAAGAATGTCTTTGTCTGAATGAGTTCAAAATTCCTTCAATTGAAATTTGTGAATCAGTATAAATGATCAAATTAGTTTAACACTAGTCCGATCGCTCTTAAAGCCGTGTATACGGCAGAAAACTCAGAGGTAAAAACAGAACAACGACTGACGAATATTTGACGAATTTTTATGTTTTATATCTTTTTGAGCTCCCCCCCCCCCAAAAAAAAAACTTTCTTGCCATTATGTCTGTCTGTGAACATAACCCAAAACCGATTTGAGTTGCATGGATGAATTTGAATAACGACCAAATTATGAACGAAATCCAAGTCCCATAAAGGCTCTGTCTGTTCGTACAAAGGAACTTGGTAGCTACAAAATGCTATGTTTGTTATGTGGCACCCATGTTTAGCCTTTAAAATATTGATTTTTTATCAACTGAGCCAAATCTATCAAAAATGGATAGTGTCTTGTTTTGTATTTTCACATGCATGTAAATTCAAATAAATGAAACTTTATGTATTATCTTGTGATTACCACTGTAATTCTTATTAAAATTTATTATAAAACAACGTCCTAAATACATATTCTAAAGATAGATTCAATAAAAATGGTATATTCATTCAAGAGATTTATATTTTGCAATTGTCGTTCATCGCATATTTTCAGTCCACAATATTATGGAAAGAGAAAGAAGATATAAAAAGTTATAGGAGAATGTGTGAGGGAGACCCCTTTTATAGGTTTTTAATCAGGATAATAACATTTTAAAAGATAGTAACACTTTAAACATAGCTACAAAACATAAAATACGTAACATCGTTGTCGCTAGACACTGCCTTTTAAGCTTAAATTTAATCATCCTCTGAAAAACAAACCAACTATAAAATCCTTGGAAGTTTTCTTCTCTTAAAAAAGGGGACAAAACAAATTCCATTTCGAAAACATGAGATTGAGAGCGCAAAAAAAGGAAACTGCAGACATTTTCTGGAAAACAGCGTCGAAGAATGTTCCGCTGAAATGGTTACAGGGAATTTATGAGTCGCTCATTAAAGTTGAGAGTGATCGAAAGTTATTTCGCGTTTAACAGAAAAAAGGAGGAGTTTTGCTTCTCCCATTCACTTGAATGCTCCAAGAAAATACGCAGTAATGTTCGCCGTTTTTTGGTGAAATGGTTTCTTTTTTTTTTTTTTTTTGGTTTTCTTACTCTGCATTGTGGCCTCGCTACAATAGAGCCGGGTTACCATTTGCGACCTTTGTTCCCTCACAAGTTAGATAAAGGGCCGCCAAATTATCATTGAGATACATTAAGTTTTCGTTTTTAGAACTGGAAACTTTTTATTGCAACCTTTTCTTATATGCAATATGAAATAGCTGCTCTCTGCTACAATAAGTGTTAAACATGATTTATGATTTATCGAAAGACAATTTGCAATATACTTAAAAATGGAAGGAATCTTGGTTGTTCTAATCTAATATTCAATAAATTTATATAGTAAGATTTGATTTGATTTGAATAGATTGTGCTCTTGGCGCAAAAACCATAGTGAGGATCACGCTGCGTCAAACAATACATAAAATTATATCATTTTAAAACAGTCATCGAAAAAGTGTTAGAAGAAACTTTAAAATGTGATAAAGATTTAAATAGATGGATGAATCTTTCTTTATGAACTTTAAAAATGCAGAAAATTGAACATGAGAAGTCTTATTAACCACTTAACTGTTTTGCCTGTATGCCGTACGGGCATTGATTTATCGAATTTTGATAATTGTAAACCAAAAAAATAAACCATTCATAACAATTATAATTCAATAGTAAAATGACTTCGAATACATAGATAAGTCAAGTATTCGATGGATTTCCATTTGAATCAAAATAAGAAAATACTCCCAAAATAGAAGGTGTAATTTTATTAGATAGTAAAGAAAATAAAACTGTTAAGTGGTTAAGCAAGAAAGACAATGGAGTACAACATATTTGAAAAAATAAGAAATGAGGGCATTGAAACAATATTTGTTTGATAATATTTTGAACAGAAATTTGACAATGACATTACGAACGCAGTTGTGATTATTGATAAGTCAACAATATTCGGTTGTTGGACCTGCATTAGATCGAAATTGGAATGACCTTTTTTTTCTATTGAAGAATTTATACCTTTGAGGTTTGTAAGTTCCGAGATATTGAAATTTTTAAAACAATTTTTGCATATAAGTAATATATTTTCGAAATTAACGTTGTTTTAAGCTTCGCATCTTTCTTTCGTCAATAAAGATATTTTAATGAAAAGCAAAAGAGGGGGAATTTCGGTGATTTGTTTTGATGATGTGTATAGGAATATTTAAATAAAATATATCTCAGAATCTACATTTTATGCCAATTTAATAAGAAATTCCACATAAAATTATTCTATGTAACATCTTTGAAAGAGAGTACTGCAGAATAAAAACATACTTATGAAAGGATTTCGAAAAGGTAGAGATAAAGAGTTACACACGTGAATTTTTAAAAAGAACAGAACAGAAAATACTATTAAGATCATTAAAATTAAATAACAAGTGTATAGAAATTAATTATAGATTTTAAATATGTCTGAGGGCTATTATGTATTAAAAGCAGTTTTAAAATTAATTTTACACAAATTTATTGTTCTGATTCCAGAAATGTACTTTTTCACCTAGAGTTTTGACGGTATGGTAAAAGAGATTTTTTTAAAAAAATATTTCATTTTATAAAAATATTTTTTATTTGCCGATTCCATATTCAGTTTTATGTAAATGCGAAAACTAGAGGTATTTTTGCTTTTCGATTCTTTTACAATACTCAGTAAAATATAAAGGGAATGCTGACAATATAATAGTATTATTGGAAGCAAGTTTACAACAGATAATATTTACAAAAATCAGTTTGAAATTAGTATATTTTAAAATGAAATCAAATTCATTATGAAATTATAATTACCTCAAATATTACCACACTATCATTTTTCAAGTGAATTGAAAATTTAGAAAATGCATTATGCTTTGTCTTTATCATTTAATGAAACGAAATAACCTGCCTTCATAATTTCCTTCCTCTCAAATCTGATCAATTATCATTACTTAATAATATTTTAAAATTGGATTTCTGAAAGATTTTCTCTAGCACTAATCATTCCTTTTCCCTAATTTAAAATGAGTATTAATTATTTATCGTGGGTAAATATAAAACAGTAGGTTCTTCATATCAGTTCCACATGTGATGCGATCTAATGGTACTTGTAAGGTGATTTTAAACAAAGAGCGCTGGCTCTCAAATCTTATCAATTATCATTACTTAATAATATTTTAAAAGTGGATTTCTGATAGATTTTCTCTAGCACTAATCATTCCTTTTCCCTAATTTAAAATGAGTATTAATTATTTATCGTGGGTAAATATAAAACAGTAGGTTCTTCATATCAGTTCCACATGTGATGTGATCTAATGGTGCTTGAAAGGTGATTTTAAACAAAGAGCGCTGGCTCTCAAATCTGATCATTTATCATTACTTAATAATATTTTAAAAGTGGATTTCTGATAGATTTTCTCTAGCACTAATCATTCCTTTTCCCTAATCTAAAATGAGTATAAATTATTTATCGTGGGTAAATATAAAACAGTAGGTTCTTCATATCAGTTCCACATGTGATGCGATCTAATGGTGCTTGAAAGGTGATTTTAAACAAAGAGCGCTGGCCGCGCCACTCGTGGCAGCCCCGATTTTTGATTCCTCTTCGAGGGCTCACAGTTCCTCCCCACCCCCACGCCAGCCAATTACATTCCGAGTTGAGAAAAACTGCTAGGCTAAAAGGAATTTCTAGTATCTAGCTCTCGATTTCGTCCAATGGCAGTTAAAGTGTGGTATAAATCTACCCGGTGGCGGTAGTTCCCGTTCTATTGATTTCTATCCCCCCCCTTTCATCCTTTTCCAGGGTTTTCTCTCTCTCTCTCTCTTTTATTTGTTGTGTTTTTATTATTTGCAGGAGGGAGAGAGACAGCGAAAGACTTTCTAAAGTCAAAGCCAAACAAAAGTTGATGCTGGCAATCAAAAGAGCTTAGGATTGCCCATTGGAACGATAACGACAATTTATTTTAAGAGTTGCGATGGCTCTTACCCGAAATTCGGGATTATAAATAATGGCTGCAACAAAAGGGCACCCGGGGAAAATTACCCCTCGCGGAGAAAAATCTTTTCTTTTCTTTTTTTGGTGCTTTTTTTTAAGCCGAAGAAGATATTTTCTTGCTAATGGCTTCAGATAGCCGGCTTAGAGAAAACCTGTGTACCCTTCCTCATTTATTGGTGGGTACACTGCCCTCCCTTTAAAATTTTCTTAGCTTAAGAGGAAAAAAACTGAATTCTCTCCAATTTCGATGAGATAAGATCAAGTTCTTTCTTAAGATGAGAGAAGATGAAGGTGAAACGTAATCTTGAATAATGATTGAGAAAGGGGAAAAGAAAATCAAAATGCCAAGAAATTGTTTCAAATATTATATAATACAAAATAACTCCAAGGCGAATGTTTGAAAAAAGACACAATTGGAAGTAAAACAGGTTGCCATTTCATCCAATTATTTTAAGCAGTAGAATGTATATCAGAAAATTAATTCAAGTTTAATAAATTAATTTTCTTAGAATTTCAATTTTACTTGTAAAATGACTTTTGTAAAAAGTTTTTGCTTACTTCACATTATCTTGAAGAAGATTGAACTACATAAATATGATACAAAAACAACTGAAATGATTAGAATACTTAAGATCGCATTATTAATTCAGCAATTTAAATTATAAACGAATTTTAAAATACTTTCCTTAAAATTAATATTAATTCAAAAACTGAATATCTTTTCCAGAAATTTATCTTAAATATGAGCTTTGGATTAATTAAAATTTTCAATTTATTACTTCCAATTTAGTATTGTAGATACTGTTGATAGTATAGGCGATTCTTGAGAGTGTAGGAGTTCGCACGAGTAAACAATTAATTTATACAACATGGCGCAAATAGAATTATAAAATGTCATCTATCTTTTTGAAAAATTAAATAAAATCATTGAACTTAAACCTATTTTTAAAATCTAATATCATTTAAAATGTGAAACAATAAACGAATAAATAATTAAGCTGAATTTAAGTATTAAATTTTTAAATTTATTGTTATGTTACTATTGATCAATTATTTTACAAACTCTTAAATCTTCCTCATAGTATCCTTTAAAATCATTTATTTGAATTTTATTTTATAATAATTTCATAAAAATAATCAATCTTCGGTACGTATAATATTTATAGATATAGGCACTTGAAAATAAATAAATAAAAGTAGTTCAAGTCAATGGAACTACGTTCTGAAATAAATTGTGATGTATCTGAAAGTTTTTTGTAAAGGTTGCTTTTTGACAATAGTAGTAAACATAGGAAAAAGCCCAACTCACTTAATCTTTAATGAACACCCAAAGAGGATTAGAAATCAAAATATTTTCTATGCACTCAATGGGATAGATAGATAGATAGATAGATAGATAGATATAGATATAGATAGATAGATAGATAGATAGATAGATAGATAGATAGATAGATAGATAGATATAGATATAGATATAGATAGATAGATAGATAGATAGATAGATAGATAGATAGATAGATA
>JAOUZG010016644.1:9906764-9948447 GCA_026289955.1 Argiope argentata | reverse complement strand
TTAATATCTATTATCTATTAAAATGTTAAATCGGAAATAAAATACTGTATTTATTTCCGATACATTGTATTTATTTCCGATTATTTTAATGGATATTTTTAAATGAAATAATTACATTCTGATAGTTTGAGAAAATAATAAATCAAATTGTTTACCAAAAATAATTGACATCTTCATAGAAAATTATAAGTAAAATAAAAAGTCCATTATATATGTAATTATTGTTTATCAGTATAAAAATTTGTTTATGAATTTGATATTTTCTCTTGCTGAATGTTAATGTATTTATTCCTTGTAATCAAGAAATCATGTTAATATTTAATATTCATAATCAAGAAATCGTGTTAATATTTAATATTCATAATCAAGAAATCATTACTGAATGTCAATATTTATTATTTATAATCAAGAAATCATGTTAATGTTTAATATTGATAATCAAGAAATCATGAATGAATGTTAATATTTTATCTTCATGATCATGTTAATACTTAATTTTCATAATCAAGAAATCATTAAGGAACGTTAATATTTATTCTTTATAATCAAGAAACTATTTATATAACCAAGAAATTATTTATATAAGCAAGAAATCATAACATTTATTCTTCATAATCAGGAAATCATATGTTACTTATAATCAAGAAATCTTAAATTATGATCGAATTAGAAAATAAAATAAAATAATTTTTTACGAGCTATTAGTATATTGATGTTTTTTTTATCAAAGCTAAAAGTGTTGTGCAATACTCCTAACCTTTTATTATAATTTGAAATATATCTCAGATATTTATGGGAAAATAAATACATTCAGGGAAGGGTCACTTAAAAAAATGAACATTCAAATTATGGTGTGAAGTGAAAATTTATACGATTGCCTCGTAGATTCACGTTATGAAAATAATTAATTCCTCTAATCTTTCTTTATACGATTCATTATTGTTGGATAATTTATTGAACAACCGAGTTTTTTCTAAATGCTCTAAATTAATTAGCAATTGCTCACTTGGTTACAAATATTAATGGCATCTCATGCTTGATTTGATGTTGAATTCCTTCAAAACAGATCATGAATTGTTTCAAAGCAAACCTTTATTTCATCCATAAGTCAAGTTAGAGTTTTTAAAAATATATAAACGATTATTTCACCTATTTTCGAAATAGCATAAACTTTCAAATTGAACTATTTCCTAAAAGATTGAAAAATTAGAGGTTCACGACAGCTATAACAACAACAAAAATGATAATTTTTTTTGCAATGCTTCAAAAAATGCATTGCTAATACAGATAGCTAGAAGCTCTCTACTTGTTGAGATACATTGTTTTCCTTAATTACACTTGCTTCAAACCCAAACAATCCAAAAAAGCAGCGGGATGTTGATTCTCTACGCTGGCTGGGCAGATAAGGAAGAAACAAACTGCTTCATGAAAGTAATTAGAGAAAAAATGTCATTTCCTTTTCCGCAACCGATAGATATCGATAAAATAAATAATCTCCATGCGAGAGAAGGTTTTTATTGTCTTCTATTGCCTCCTCCTCATAAAATCTAAAGGGGGCTCAGTGTTTGTTAACTGCGACCAGCGCAGTTTATCCAGACCGGAATGCCTCTAATAAGGACTACCTTTGTCCGGATCGTACTTGATCAATTACGTTTTTCTTCTTCAGGGAGCTGAACGGAGTAACAATAACTTTCCGTCCGCTAAGGACGACGTCAACAATGAGACCCGATCCTTAAGGCACACAATGACCGGACAATAAAACTACCTCCATTATGAACTTCCACAGCCTCCATGTCGTCCTCGGGAGGACGAGAAATCTGCTCTGCCCTTTTTACAAAAAAATAAAAGAGAAGTTCTCCGGTTTTGGGGTCTTTCAATGAACCTGATCCTGGAGAATGGGTTAGAAAATAAAGTTCAGTCTGCAGCAAGAACTTGGATTCTGAAGATTTCTGTGCTGTTTCTTTGCTTTGAAGGCACCAGAAAGCAGAAAGAGAAAGTTATAAGAGACAGGGTCTTGAACAAATATAATTGCGAATCAGGTTCCTTTGAAAGATAGATAAAAAAGATCTAATTCGTTAGTTTTTTTAAAATAAATTGTGCTACAATTACTTTATTAGACGTTTCTAAAGTATTTCAATTATAGAAGGACTGTCATTAATAGACGAAGCTATAAGTTTGGGGGTAACCATAAGTTTTATCCATTGTTTTAATACTTCATTTATGAATTCCATAAAATGTTGCTCGTTGGAAAGTCGAAACTCCAATAATATATTTTTAATTCATTAAAGCTGTAAATATTATTTTCTGGCCGGGAGAGCCTGGTTCGTAGGGTGTTTTATTCGCATTCCTTGGGCAGCGAGTTCGAACCCACCAGCCGAAGACTCTCTATATGTAAGGTGGCTGGTGCACGTGAAATTTGTGGTGGTCACAAAGTCCTCCATGTCGAATATAATACCCCAAGGGTTACTGGTTCAGAGATGACCGTTCTCTGTTTCATATTTAAATTATGGGCTGTGGATGAATGAATAAAATGTACGAATGAAATCCGCCCTGTAAAAAGAGTTTTTGACGTGTGTGTGTAGCTAAGTCGTACTCTTGGCCCTAGTTGGCGCGAATGAAAAACAAGAGACGCTCCTTCGGCTTAAATCGCTGACAGACCTGTCAGCATGCTTGTAAAGTGCCATAAATAACAACAACATATTATTATTTTCTATAAATGGGATTTGCAAAATATAATTTATGACACAAACAAGTATTATTGCTTGGCTATTTTTACACTGAAATTCATAGACAACAGGAATTTTTCAGGAACTGAATTAATTGTACGCCGAAATTTACCAGGAAACGAATTATATTATTACTATGCAGCGAAATTATTTAAACAAGGTAGGGAGAGATTGGCGATACATTGGCGAGGTAGCGAGAAATTGGCGATCAGTTATCAAAATATCACAATAAAATTTTTACTCACTATCCAAACGAATAGGATTAAATATATTTGATTTCAAAGTACTTTAAAATTGAAAAAGTGTCATTTAAATTTTTTTATCGAGTATTTTTAATAAGACTCTTTTCAATTCATTGCTCCTTATCTAAATGGAGAGGGTTTAAAACACCCAATTTTGAATCAATGCATCCTTTTTCTGTCTCCCCGAAAAATTAGCATTTATACTAAGCGTTTGTTAATGGTTCATTTTATGGCTGAAACTAAAAAAAACATCGAAACATGTTTAAGTGAATAATAATTATAAATATTGAACTTTAGAAGGATTTTAAGAAATATCACTTTCTTTTGTCAAGATTTTACAAGACATTTTCGTTTAAAAATTTAGATTTTAATTCCACGTAAAGGGAATATTGACAAAAATTTTGATACAACAAATTTAAAAATAATATTCGCGAAAATTAACACCTTTTTTTGATATAATATAATGCCTGCTTTTATTTTTTTTAAATTTAAGAATGGTTTTCATAAAAAAAAGAAAGCAAAAAAGAATTTTTTTAAAAAAAATTCAAAATCAATTTTTCTCTTAAGTACTTAAAACTTTGTATTTTAATATCAACCTAATATATTGCAATGTCTTCAATTATTACAAACAACTTAAGTTTTATTCCCGTTTAAAATTATGTTTCAATATTATCAAAATAAACTTTAAGCAATCTATTAACTAAAATTTTAAAAAAAAGATTTAAAAAAGGAGTAAATGTGTGATTAATCATTTTTTTAAATTAAAATTATGGAATGACAAAACAAAGCCACAAAGGTATGGAAAAAATTATTATTCGATAAAAATTACAATTTCAACCTCTTTTATAATATTTTTAATTCCTAAAAAATGTTTGAGGAATACATTTTCTATCTCATATATAATAATGTAACTTTATAACATCATTGCCAGAGCCTGATGTTTTAAGGATTTAATTTTGAGACCCGATTTCTGAAAAAAAAAAGTATTTCTAAATTTTATTACCTTATTAAAAGTCTATTTTAAAAATATTTTCTTCTTACTCTTATTTGCTTAATAATTTTAAATGTATTTATTTGCTCATACAATGAATATTATACAATCTTAAGGTCAGTTTTTCTGAAAATTTTATTCGGGTGGTGTCATTGATATCGAATCAAAACTTAATTGAAATTAATCTATTAACTATAATTAATAAACGAACACTATAATAATGTTTTGAAAAAATACGATTCCATCTAAAATTTCAAAAATCCGGTACGTCAAGAAATGAATGAAAAATTAACTACAAATTTCAAATTAAATAAACACAATAAAAAAAACTTAAATAATAAAATCACTACTAAGGAGAAAAGCCGAAAAAATTTTGACAAAAAAAAGTTTATAAACGGATATCAGCAGCTTAAATAATGTTATTCTTTGAAGTTTTGCAAGAAAACGAAATCAGGAAAGGCAAAAAGAAAAACTTATCAAACAACTCCTAGAAAATAAATAAATTTCTTTAAAACACCTTTTTTAAAAATTCAGGCGTGGTACATTTTTAGCCCCTCCCCTTTTCCATTCAACATTTTCATCGAATCAATTTTTAAAACTATTTCAACCCAATAACAGTAGCTCGGGGAATAGGTGGTCGATGATGTCATGTGCAATCCCCCTCATAAGTGGGAGGTAAGGACGAAAAAAAAAAAAAAATCCCTCCCCTGCCCTCGCTGGGTGGGAGTGCTCTTGATTGCAAAATATCGATTTTTCTGGCCCTTCCCCGTAAGCATGCCCGCCTTGCGGTGGCATAGCTATTTATACGCTAGATAATGTGTCATTACTTTAAAAACGTCGCTTTCTTAGGGAACAGGGGGGAGAAAGAGCTAGGGGATGTCATATTTCTTCTGTTCGGACTGTAGGAGGGAGTCAGAAATTTGGATTGTGTATTGATTGCATGGAACTGTAGGATTTTCGGAATACAAAGCCGTTTTAGGAATGGGAACAACCTGCTACGACAGGGGAGAATTGTCTTGTATGGAGGAGGAATAATGGTATGAGTTCTCAGACTTGAGTTAAAACTGGGGTCTAAGTTTAAATTCGGATAATATTTATGTTGTTGTTAGATAGACAATGTATTTTTATCGTGTCAGAACATGATGTTGTTTTGGGGATGAGGATTTTGTCGTCAACAAAAATTCGTAGTCGAAAAAAAAAAAATCCGTAAGCAAAAAATAAAAATTTTATTATCTGCACGAGCATCTAAAAAAAATCAGCTTTTAATAACGTGTTTTCATCGCATTTACAAAAGCTCTGATTTAAAAAAATAAGGTAATGACTACAGCATATAAAAACCAAGAAAAATGTCATTATGAGTCCGTGATTATGCGAAATGAAATAAATAGGAAAGGTGATATTTTTTAAAAACAATAAATGCGAGACAAAGTGTTTTATAATCGTTTGCAATACTAAAATGACTCATTCAATGAAACAATTAAAATGAATAAAAAGTATAATTTAACTTGCACGAGCACGTGTTGCTTAGCCGTTCAAGAAATGATGTTCTGACATGATACATTGAAATATGAATAGCAGATTTCATTTTAATCTTTTTATCTAAGTATTCTTGCCCCCTCCATCTAGTTATTACTTCAGCAGAACAGAATCGTGTAAAATTTGAGACCGAGGGCATTCTTTCAGGAAATCCTTGAATGCTGTATATTAAAACACAACAAAGCCTTTAGAAGAGTAAACAAGCAATTTAAAAACAGAAATGTTAAATTTGTCATTCAAAATATCACTATTTCACAGTTTAATAACATTATGAAGCATTACAATTATCATTCTACAAAAAATTATTAAAATGCTCTATAAGCTTATTAATAAAATTATGAATGTTGCTATGAGGTCCACTTATTATTTACGGTATTCCAAATACATTTATTTACTATTGCTGTTGATGTTGCTTCAGTTCTTATTCATAGTCATCGATGACTCTTTACTCATAAAAATTTGTCATTTTCTGCAGCTGTTCAAAATATTGAATAAAAGAAAAGAATATTTTTTAGATCTGATTTATTGAGTTTCGCTTTAAGGATGACAAAATACACTTTCATATATTCTTTTGCTTCGGTGAAAAATGCATCTCTTGTAGCATCTGCTTCATTATAACATGATAATGCTTATAAGCTGTCATACAATATATATAAACTGCATATCAAATATGAACTATAAAGGAAAAAAAATCGTTTGAATTCTCTATAGAGCAGAGCCAGAGTTACCAAGTTTGGTGTTTAGTTACTATTGAAGTAGTTCATAAAAAATATGTTTGTTTTAAAAAAGGAATGAAAATTTCAATGCTTTTCTCAATAAATTCGGAGTATTTTAATGCATAAAAATCATTCTTATACCACTTTAAAATAAAAAAAAATGCTTTAGTGATTCTTTTATTGTTTCCATAAAATATTTTTGTAGTCTCAGTAAATATTTAAAAACAATGATTTCATTGTTTTGGTTAACGGACTTATTTCCACCCTTTTTGTGTTAATATTTATATTTATATGCACATTTGAATGGCTATGTAATGAAGAACAAATTCAAAAATTAAATAAAATAAAGATAAACGAACACACGCAAAACAAATGTATGCTTCATTACTTCGAACTGAAAGTTCGAAACTATTTTCTAGAAACATTATTTTCTCTGGTTTTTCATTCTGATTCTTCTATTTCTGCTATTTTCTTCAACTTCCTCTTCAACCTGTTTCATTTACGTTAATCATTATCTTATGTTAAAATAGTTTTTTTTAAATATTTTATATGGCTTTAATTGCTTAAGTCGTGTTGTTTCATGATGTCTGTTCTGATTTTACTGTGTGGTTGGCGCAGTATGGCCAAATTTGGCTCTTGCGTCTATAAACCAAATAACAACATCATTTTTTTCATATTACAAGGAAATCGAGTTACTCGCTTGATTAACAATCTTAAATTAACTTTCAACTATCATCTTATAACTATTTATCTCTCTTTAGTTTGTATTCATAGTAAACGACTGTATTATATATGAAATTTTCTAATCATCCACAAACGAGAAAAATAAGTAATGAAGGAAAATATGACTTCCATATTGGTTATATATAATTCCTGTTTACTGAGGTTATCAATTCTTCCTCTTATGTTATTTCTGCTTCATTTCTTTTCTGACATCTCTATATTTTTTTTTGTAACCGCCGTTTTTACTTTCTTCTTCTATCTCTTCTATAGTACAATGAAGCAGAATTTTTCCTGTTATTGAGTAAATTAACTTCGAATCTCATTTCATTACTATTAATCTCATATTAGTTTCTATTCATAGTAATCGACAGATCTATCTATCCCTTTTAAACTACAAATCTCGTTTGATTACTATTAATCTCGTTTTAGTTTGTAATGAATCCATGAAATTTTCGAATCAATACAGAGGATAAAAATAAGTAATGAAAGAAAATATAATTTCCAAATCGATTGCATGTCACTCTTGTTTAATAATGTCACTAATTCGTCAACTTATGTAATTTCTGTATAATTTTAACTATATATTTTTATCATGTAAGAATATGATGTTGTTTTGGTTAGGAGGATTTGGTGTCTGCGAAATTTGCAAAAAAATATTCGTTTTTTCATTGGTAGATAGCGAATCACCTGACCCATGACATTTGAGATTTGTTTCGCCAGTATTTTTTGAAATATTTAATTAAAGTTACTATCAATTGCTTTTTGTTTGTCGTTTCTATGAAATGACGTCATCTTCCAGTTTGTTTACGATTTCTTTGCTTTAAATAATTAATCACGCGATCAGAAGATTATCGTTAGATTTTTTTAAATTATTTTTCAGTTTTAACTATCGCAATTTTGTAAAACGAGGCTTATATTTATTCTTTAATAATATTATGAATCGCATTCTTTCTAATTGTATTTCTCAAAATACTGCAAATATTAGAATATAATTTTAATATCAGTTTGCATTACATTCATTGCATTTTACTACTAATACAATGGCTTTCAGTAATAGTGAACTTTTCGTCGAAATTACAGGTTTTTCTTAATTTTTAAAATCGGTTGCGATCCAAAACTTTGTTTGCCAACTAGGAAAATTGAAAATGGAAATTTAAAAAAAATTATCATTTGAGAGGAAACAAAAGAGAGAGAGAGGTTTCGTATTTTTTCAAACCAGTTTAAATTGGTCAACGGCTTAGATTAATTAAAAAAATTAATCTCTTCAAAATAATAATGTTTTTATATGATAACTTGAAATTTGCGACCGTAGATTTCATTTTTATTTCTAGTTTGTAGCTGTAGTCACTACTTCTTTTTTTTATCACAACCACAATTCATGGAAGCAGCACTTATTCAGTAAATCAACTACAAATCTCATTTTATTACTATTAATCTTGTATTAGTTTCTATTCATAGTAATCGGCAACTGTTTTATTTATCCCTTTTAAATTACAAGTCTCTAGTGATTACTATTAATCTCTTCTGAGATCGTGTTAAGAGCATTCGATGATTTCTTCACCCGTGAAATTTTCTAATCTTCTACCGCAGACAAAAATAGGAGAAAGATGATTTCCAGGTCAGATCTATGACGTTTCGGTTTAATGATGATACTGTACATTTTTTTGTGTTCCTTTTATTTTGGGAGACGCTTCATCTTTTGCAACTTCTGTTTCATTTTTTTTCTCTCATCTTTCCTCGTGACTTTTATTTTTTGTTGTTGTTGTCGTCGTCATCTTCCTCTTCAATCTCTTTCGTGCCGCGTGGAACCTGCGTTTCCCGGTTGATCGCCCCTGTATCTGTCGAACATGAAGGAGAAAATTCTTCAACGTCAGAAGGAAGAAAACACCATGGAAAAAAATAAAGGAAAGAAAAAAAATAGTTCCAATCACGCAGTCTATAATGGAATAGTTTGTCTTGGAAGTTAGATGCCACGATTTGATATGTACTATAAGTCTTTTCCTTAAGATACAGTAGTTGTGTGACACTGACGGGTGTGGAGAAGATATTGGGGACGAATGAAGTTATCACTGCATCGTTGAACTTTTCTTCGGGTAACTGGAGAATAGGACGGCAGATGGTTTAAGTTTATTGCTGTCCGGAGATAAAAAGTTCATGCTTTTGAAAGTGATTATTAATAAGCGAGAAAGGATGTTTTGGAAAAAAATCTTTTCTGCTTTAATGTTATACTTCCAATGAAAATGGATTAGTAAGATAATCTTAGGATTTGGATGCAAAACAAACAACGTATTATTAGAAATAAATAGAAAAAGGAGGGAAATAAAAATATTTTATATCCTGATTCTTGTTTTCAAATAATAAAAATAAGGAAAACTTTCCTCATAAAAATTATTCTTTGAAAACACGTCAAATTTAAATTCACATAAAAAGATTCTAGTAATAAAATAAGATTTTGACAATAAATATTGCTTGAAAGTAGAGGATATGGACCAAAATTTAATTTTAAAAGTTATACTATTCAATTTTTGCTGCGATTCTTAATTAATTAATTCAAAATTTTAAATTGGTTTTTAATAGACATTTAGAAAGTAATATCAGGAGATAAAATAGCTTTTATAGATTTAATGAACTAAATGTAGTAATTATTTATGCACTGTGAGTTTTATTTAGGCTAATTATTAATTCAAAATTGCGGTTGTTATTTTTTAGTCAATATAAGAAATAACTGATAATTTAGATTCATTATAAGCTAAATATGATTTAAATTACTAAATGTATGAATATACATTCCCTATTTTCCATGATAAATAATTTTTTCGCAAGTAAATTGACGTTTTTTTTTAAACCTTGTAAAATTGCAGGTATATTTATTGGCAAGCTCACTCTAACTACTAAAACCATTGTGGTGCTTTATAGAGTATTTTATGAGTCTAGATTTATATAGTTACTTAATAATTATTCAATAAAAATGAAATAATTGGAAAAGGGAAAAATTCATATCTGTTTAAATCAGGTGAAAGCAGAAACATTGTTTTGTATGCGCATAAAATTATGAGTATAAAAATATTATACAAGGAAAAAATCAAATATGATTCTAGGATGTAATTCTTGCATTGTATTATTTACTTTACCGCTTAAATTTACAAAATAGTATCTTATCTTTAAAGTATTTTTTATAGAATTTAGTTAAATCATAAGCAGAAACATATCATTCTAAAGTCTTATATATATTTTAAATTTATTACAGTTTAGGAAATACAGATTCGTATCGTATAAACATCTTGTGTAGCGTAGAGTCTTTATTAAAACAAAACAGAACAATAAAATCATGTTATCTTTAATATAATAGGATTGGAAATAACTTTCACTGGAAAATTTATCAATTACAAAAGCATTAAAATTGCTTCTTTTCAATTGGAAAAATTATAAATACAGACGATATGAGCATGCTGATTTTTAATTGGTCAAATTTAAAATTATTAACCCCTACATTTGTTGGAGTGAAGAAACTTCTCTTGGTTAATGCCAAATAGGTTATTTCAAAATATTATTTTCTTCAAGACAAGTTTTATCGGAAGGAAAAGAAAAAAAATTAAAAATTAAAGACCTGTAAGATCTTTGAGAATTATGAATAATTGAACTTAATCTACATTTATCTTAAAAGATAATCCAGCTTAAGGTAGTATTATACGAAATTTAGTGTAGTCGCATATAATTAATTATTCTAATTATTGGATGTGTGCAATCTTAATCCTGAAACGATTTCAGACTTACCTACTTTATAAAAGTTTACCTTATCGATATTAACTACGAGATGCAAGGAAACATTTCTGGTGAGCATTTTTTTAATATACATTCCGCGTTAAAATCTTTGTCTAGAGAGATCCTCCCATACTTCAACGTGACGGCCGCTCTAATCACTGACAAACGATGTAAAAAAGAGGATAAAACCTTCCTTTTATCTTCCGGACCCTTCGCCCTGCGGAAGCCAGTCGGAGCTGGCAATATTTTACAGCGCGCGACATCTGATGACCGAAATCGGGACAAGAATCCAGACAAATCGTCCACTCCGAAGTCCATCAACACTCGTCACGGGCTTAGAGGGCCTAATCTCTTAAGACCCTCTTAAGAGTTTCGTAAAGATGCCGGCCGACCGGAGATGAGAAAAGGATGCTCTAATTACTGCGGCCGAAACAAACGTTGGGGGGATTAGCTACAACCCTCCATATTCTCTCCCTCCCTTCCCCTCGCCGAGGAAACGTCAACTTTGCGCCGTCATGCGTTAAGTTACTTCGCCGATAGTAATGATCAATCAGATCAGGGAATTACTAGTATTTTTTCTTTTTACTCGGCTAATCTGTGCTACCACCCACTCGATTTGAGAAGATCACATAAGAGCGTCGGAAGAGCGAATCGGAATGCTTAATCACGCTCTTAAGTCATTTTTGGAGGATAAGTCATTTTTGGAGGATTTTTCTCCCCTCATCCCCCCTCCATGTAGTAATCCTTTGTAAATGTTTATGGATAGACGTGTTATTAATTTTAAAATATGTTTTGGTTGACTTTTTTTACAAAAGTTTCTATTCGATAAAAGTGATTTACAACGCAAAGATCAAATTAGCAAAAGATAATTAAAACCAAAATACTTTATGCCGGCATCCTGGCGCAGAGGTAGCGCGTCTTTCTAGTGATCTGGGTTCGAGTCCTGGTTAGGGCATGATTGTTCTTCTGTGTACTGTCTGTGAGGTGTATGAATGTTCCTCCCTGTAAGAAGGGTCTCTGCAAGCGAATGTGAGGAGTGTGTAGTGAAATCGTATCTTGTTCCTAGTCAGCGCTACTTCAAAATAAAAATAAAAAAGAGAGACGCTCATTCAGCTTAAAATCGAGGACGACCATCTAGCTTTTGTCCATGGCGAGTGCCATTGGTAACAGTAAAACAGAGTTCAATTAAACTCATTATTCTTAAAGTATCAATTAATATCACGCATTTTTATAATAAATCCTTTTAACCCTTCAAGTTGCTAATTTTTTAAAAAAATTTTTAAATTTTTTTAATTCCCTTATATTTTCATCCATACTGTACATTATGATATTCATTGATCCATTTTTGTTGTACTCCAGACCTTCTTCACTCTAATTTTATCATTTATTGTTATATTATATGTCTGTGTATTTTGTCTCTTGTATGTTTCTTTCCAACAATGTAACAATAACTATGTAATGTTTCTTTTTTTAAATAAAGTCCGCCTACATCTATACAAAACCCGAAAGGGGCCATTTGAGCCCTAGGGACGGAGGTGTGATGTGGTGTTAAGTTAAAAACAGTAAAACAGTGATTTAACCCTTAATAACCTAGAGTTTCAATTTTGATACCAATCTTTTAAACCGAATGTTCACATTACTATTAGTTTTTTATAGGTTGGCTGTACGTATTTTACTGTTGTATAATATTCTTTCCAACGAAATTTTAAAAAAATCAAAAGTCATTATTGTTTTATTTTATCTATGACATATTACTCGCGCGGCAAAGTGAACAAGTAAACACATTTTACTAAAAGTTTTGTTGAATACAAATTTGATATATTTTCTTTTTCTGAAGAATATAAATACTTTTGAGGTAAGTGAATATATTATTTTCGCTGTGAATCAATGTTTCGCATTATTTCAGGCATAGGTATATCTGATTTCTTTATGGCGTTAATGCCTGAAGTATCAAAATTGATACCTGTTTTTTTTTTCTAAATAAGTATGTAAATAAATATTGTGATTTTTTTAGCTATTTTTCCCTTCATCTAGACCCTTAAGCAAACACAGTAATATTAAAAATAAATCACTTTCGTAAATCAGGCTACTAAGGGTTAATTAATAAGCTTTATGAAAATAGATAATATTTTTAAGGGAGTTGCCTGCTAACTTTCTGGCACAGAGGTAGCGCATCTTCCTCGTGTTCTGTGAGTACCGGGTTCGTGTCCAGGTTCGGGCATGGTTGTTCTATCTGTGAGATGTGCGATGTGCCCCCCTGTAAAACGGAGCTATGCAGCGTGTGGTAGTGCGTTTCATCTTCATATGAGCAAGAAGTCGGACTTCTACCTCGGGTGCTCAGAGGTTCATACTCTCAGAAGCTACCGTAACCCTTTTTCCGTGGTAAAAAGCCAACACGACATCATCATCAAGGAAATTGCTTTTATTATCTCAATAAAAATTATCCTAAATAAAAATTTTCAATGAAATTATTAAAGAAAAAAGAATGAATATCAGCTTTCAATTTTTTTTTAAAGTTTTAAAGAAACCGCTGTAAATTCCTTATATAAGTGAGGCAAACCCTTCTGTTGGAGCTGGTATGATTTCTTCGCCTATAAGTTGGATCATCAAAAGTAAAACAGCAAACTTAAGTACCGACACAAATACATAAATCTTAATTTAGAGCAAAGAGTAAGTCTCTGAAAAGATTTTCTGAAACCAGAAAAAGCACTTTAAGCGATTTCTTTTCTGGACACTAAAGATTACGGAAGAAGACGAAGGAGGAGAAGGAGAAGGAGAAGAAGAAAAAAAAACTTTTTGAATTTCTTTCCTCAACACTAAAGCTTTTACCCATGAATCGTACTTTCATAAAAGCAGATGCCTTCTCTTCCCTTCTGAATTATTGACGCAAGTACATGAAAAGGTTCTTTTTCAATTTCTACGTCCGCAAGAAACCCCATTACTAGAGTTTTACCGGACAGACCGTTTTCACTGTCCGGATATTTTATTTATTTATTTACTTTTTTGTGACGTCATCCCGTACACCCCCCTTCCCCCCTCCAGGGATTAGGTAGAAGTCGTGTCCCCATAGGCCTTAAAGCGACACACGCGTGTCTGATGCTGAAAAAAAGAAATCCATTTTTATTCTGTCTATCTTCAGATTGGTGGAAAAAGAAATCAATAATTCCAGTTGGAAGCGGGGTTTGGTTTTTATTCCAATAAATTCCCCGGAAGGAAACGGCTTTCATTCGTTGAGAAAAGTTTACGCCCATTTTCAATCCGTTCAATTGAGATGAACATTTTAAATTTTGTAAAAATGTAATTTTATTATAATTGACTTTCCCCAAGCATTTAATTTTATAACATAAATATCGTAAGATCAGTGTTTTATAAGAAAATAAAATTTTGATATTATGGTAAGTTTGTTTTTATTTATAAATAATGATAAAATATCCCATGAAAGCAGCTTTAAAATAAGCGTGCAGATTTTTCAAAAGTACAATCATAAATCCTCTTAGCGATTAATATATATTTATATATAGATAAAAGACAATTTCACCTTCAACTCTGCTCTCATTCAATTATCAAACAAGGATAATTAAATAAAAATAAAAAGTTTTTATTTATATTCTACGAATTATTTGACTTGCAAAACCTCATCTGTTCAGAAAGATCCAACATACCATTTGATATAATATTTTGTATTACTGATACTCTTTGTTTTCATTAAAAGAAGAAGATGGCTCTATAAAAGGGAATTTAATGGTCCGTTTGATCATGGAAATTTTGAGTCACAAAGCAAAAAATATCTCCAATCTGAATATGTATCACTTAAGAAAAAGAGATAAATCACATTTTTTTAATAAATGTTAGTTAGTGGGTATTCCCATGGGATCATAACATTAAGTTCAGATTGATATAATCGAAAAATAAAATAACCTCAGTTAAATGTGAATTACATTCAATATCTAAACTAATATTTTATGATTTACTATAATTCACGGAAATTTTAATTTTATAAAGTATTTGTTAACTTCAAAATGCTTATCTTATAAAAATGTTTTGCATATCACAGCGTTTCAAATCCATTTCTAATAATTCTATCCTTTTTATTTATATATTAAAGAGAAAAATAACAAAAATTGTTTAAAATTCTCTTTGATTTAATGGAAAAAAACAACAACTATGAAATTACTTCTTTTCAAGCATTACTATAAATGCACTAGTGAATTAATAACGAGGTAAAATTAAATATCTTATTTTATAAAAGCACCATTGTTGTTAGTAATAACAATGTTAATAACCTAATAATTTATACTATCTAAGTTAAATCCGAATAAAATAAACATTAAAAAAACTGTATCTAGTTGTATAAGCTATATTTCAATATAAATACTAAACCTTTCCATCTGTGATATCAAAAATATATTTTATGATAAATAATTATGAGATATTGGAAATAGATGTTGAGTATAGGTTGGTAAAGTACTAGGCTTTGTAAGATGTTTGAGAAAATTACATTTTTTAAGAATACTATAAAGATTCCCGATATGAGCATTTATTTTCCTAATTTTGAGTCCAATTTAAAAAATTCATACATACTTAAATACTTAATTTTTTTTAAAAAAATGGAATAGATTTAACTGAATTAAAACTGATAATATAGATGCTTGACAAATAAGAAAAAAAAGTCTTATCTTGTAACTAAACATAGCATTTAATTTTTTTCAACGTAATTAATTTTAATGTTCATGTAATGCATTTATCATCCATCGAATTACTAAAGAAATATTAACTAAACTTTATTCCTAATATAAATATGAATCAATAAGTTTGATCCTATATCGCAATTGTTTTCAACGTACTTAATAGTTATTCTTTTATATGTACTTTATCTTAAGCATCATTTAAACTTAGATTTTATTTTTACAAAAGATGATATTTTTTTTCAATTTTTCAAGAACGCATCGAAAGTTTTATTAGCAACACGATATTAATTTACCTAACGTTTTTGAAAATTTATTATATTATAATGGCACTTAAATAAAGTTTATAAACCCAAAACATTACCTCCTTAATTTTTTTAACGAGATGTTTTAAACTATAAATAATTATTTCTAAACTTTATTTCTGGATGATTCCCTCTTTAATTCATTCCCAGCAGATTAAAAATTAACTTTTCTGTTACTGCAATTTTAATTAAAAAAATAACTAAACATGTATATACTTATCTTACCAAATGTGTATTTTTCTTATCTTACCCAATTTTTGATCAACTCTAAGAGTACAAGGATTCATTTTTGACTAGTTACGTTTTACTTAATTAATTTTGAGTAATTTATTAATTTATAACCAAGTTATTATTATTATTTATTGTTTTTTGAACTTGATTTAAAAAAAGCATTTTAAAAAGAAGTTTTATTCAACAATAATTCTTTTAAATCAGATAATTTTAATTGAAAATTAAAATTTCAGTCGGAATCACGATTTTTTACACTTTCTTATAAACCTTAGACTTATATAATGTGTATTAATTAGCACAATTTCTATTAAAAGTGAAAAAAGACCATATAACTTAGGGTTAAGACTTAGGATCATGTTTTCGCAGTTTGTAAGCTAGAAGGGAAAGAAATACGCGCAACCTCGATTCGCTTCAGGAAGAGGATCGGAAAGGGATCCTCCTTTCTTTGTTTGCTCGGAAATTGAGGGGAGGGTGTAACATAGCAGGCTAAGAGTTTCCACAAACAATAGATGGTTCGAATAAAAAAAGGAGAAAAAAAATCAATATCAAAAGCCATCAAAATTTATCTTTTGAGCTCATTTTTAATACATCATTGGAATGTGTCGTATTTACCCCTAAAAATATAGAGAAGAAATTTTATATAATTTAAATCTTTTATAAGTTGCACACGTTTTAGGTTATTTTGTGTCAATAGTTTGAAACTTTCTTCGTTCGTTTTATAAAGATAGCATGGGAATAATTTAGTTATCAAAAATGAATCTAAATAAATACTATATTTTCATTTTTAATTAAATGAGTCTAAAGAGGTTAAAATGTTACTTCTTTAATTACTCTAAGGTAGACTTAGATTTTTTAAATCATTTTGGTTATGGAAGACTCGAATAACTGTTATGTTACATATGCCATATTATTTGAAAGGAAAGAATTATTAATAGGGTTGTGAAACAGAACATTACTGCTTATAATGTAGATAACCGAGGTTATTTTATAATCTCAATTTTTTTCCTTAACTCGCTTTTACAGGTATAGCATGGTATTACAGTAGGAATTGTATTTGAAATCGAAAGCATTTTTATTTATAAAATGTAACTTTTTATCTATAAAATGTAAATTACCCATTTAATACTTTTAAACAATAATTCTTTGTCATCTATTTTTTAGAAAATGCTTTTTGATGTAGAACAATTTGATATAAATAATAAAATTTTATAAAGTCATTATAAATTCTAATTACAATAAAAAAGATTAAAAGGAAATCTGCTATGCATATTTCAATGTATCATGTCAGAACATCATTTATTTAACGGCCAAGCACCACGCTCTCATGCAAGTTAAATTATATTTTTATTCATTTTGATTGTTTCATTGAATGAGTCACTTTAGTATTGAAAACGATAAAAAAAAACTTTGTCTTGCATTTATTGTTTACAAAAAATATCACATTCCTTATTTATTTCCTTTCTTATAACCACTTGCTCAAAATGACATTTTTCTAGGTTTTATTTGCTGTAGTTATTAACTTTTTTTAAATCAAAGCTTTTGTAAATGGGATGGAATCACATTATTAAAAGCTGAATTTTTGAAATGCTCGTGCTGATCATAAAATTTTTATTTTTCGCCCATGGATTTTTGTTGACACTGAGAACCTTATCTCAAAAACATCATATTCTGACATGATAAAAAGTTACACTTTTATGAAAGAATTGTACATTTACGCATATTTAAGCTCTTCATAAAACTTTCTAATTAAAATATCAGCTATCAAATGATTTGTAAGTAACCATTAAAGTGTCAGCTATCAAATGGTTTGTTTTATATTTGATTTATTTAAAAAATTGAGGAAAAAATGGAACATCTGAAATAGGACTGAAAATTTGAGAATTGCATGAATAAATATTCAATGTTGTAAGGCAGTCCCGAACTATTATTTATTATTATATATAATATCTCGTTTCAATTAATTTTAGTTTCTTTTATTTTATCTGAAATCTTTTCTTTGATTAAATCTGAATCTTTTCTTTTATCTTTGATTTTATCCTCAACCAAATTTAATAAATGATTTATTTTTGTAATTAAAGTTACTTTTTGAAATTAAATAAAAATAGTTTTTAGTCTTCATTTCGAAGTTTGGCTGAATTAGCTTAGGTTAATGTAACTTATGAAGATATATTCGTAAAAATTGGATACGCTCTGGACAAGTTTCAACTGCGGTCCGAGGAATATATCTCAATTTGTATCTCTCTCCAAATTTCGATGCCTTTTTAAAGTGAAAATAATTTGAAAGAGATTTCGTTATTCCAAATCGAGATCGTTAGACGAAAATGGTACCTCTACGAATGTCGTATTCTCCAAATTTCTACTACATTTATCAAATTACAAATTAATACAATTTGAGTGAACTAATTTCATTCTGTCTTCTAAATCAGGGGTTTTCAAAAGGTAGGTCACGACCCCTAAGGGAGTCGCGGGATGTGTCGAGGGGGGTCGCAAGATGTGGAAGAAAAGTTTAAAGAAAATTAATTTATTGCTGTAGTTATCATTAAAAAAAGAGTACACATAAATCTTTTAATGCGCATACAAATTGGTTTTTGTGTTCTGTTAGTTAATGTGATACATGAGCTTGTTTGGAATTAACCAATTTTTTAATGCCTGGAATGAGCTTTGTAACACTCAAAACAATGTCATTTTCCAGTGTCAAACGATTTCTTGATTTTGTTTTTAAATTTATCCTTATGGAGAATCCTTGTTCACGGTTGTAATATGTAGAAAATGGGATAAAAGTTTTTATTGCTGTTGTGGACAGTTCTGGGTATTCTTTTTTAATAATATCCAAAATCTGTCGATATAAGCTATGTCAAAAGTTACTTTAGCTGACTGATCACTTGAAATCTCTATCAGTTGAACATGATGACGGACACTTAGCTCATCTTTTGTTACGGCTCGCTCACTGGACGGACTGACTATCCACACAACCCCACTCATATCCTTAACTGGAATGTAATCTGTAAACTGTTCAATCAAAATTTCGAGATGAGATGATACTAGTAAGGAGAAAAATGAAGTGTCAAGGGATGTGACGCCAATACCCGACACATATTCTACGAACTCTTGAGTACGTGTAAAATTTTCAAAATCTCTTTCTACACTTTAGACAGAGTTAAAACTTTGGGGTGTGGGGTGCCAAAATAGTCTAAAAAAGGGGGTCGCAATGTCTAAAAGTTTTGAGAACCCCTGTTCTAGATAATAGTTTATGAATACAGAATGAGAAGGATCTGAAGGTTAGATCACTAGGACAGAAAACAAATTATTTCTAAAAGCCTATTATCAATAAAGTTTATTTTTAATCAAATCTTTAAATAAAGTCGTTGATTTGAAAGGAAACAAAACTTCTTGTTTTCTTACTTGAATTAAAATCAAATTTCCATCAATTCTAGAATGATTTATTCTGAAAATTTCCTCAGGAGATCTTCGCATCTAAAGTGATGTACATTGGCAAGATATTCTTTGGAGAGCATTTCTTCAAAGGAAAAATTTAGAGAAATTGCTTTTAAAGAAAAGACGAGAAGTCTTCACAAAAAGAAAGGGTGGGAGAGAAAGGGGGGGGGGACAAAAGTGGAGGGTAGGGAAGAAGGGTGGAACGTAAAGTCTAGAGATTAAGAAGGGTAGTGGGCGGGCGAACAAAAAAGATTTATCTCCAGGGTGACTCGAGTTGGTTGGTCAAACGAAGGAGAAAAAACAGGGATAAAAAATAAGAGGAAGAAGAAACGAAGCTTACAATTCCAGTTTGATCCCTGGAAATTCAGAACCAATCAATATCCAGCACAGTTTATATTGCCCCCCCTTCCTTCGTTTCTCGACCCCCGGCATGGACGTAAACTCTCCGAAACTCTAAGCCATTGTCTTGAGGAAGGATTTTGTAGTCTTTTTTTTTATTTTCATTTTTTTATCCTCCTCCTCCTCTCAATTTTTTTTCTTTTTACTTCAACTCTTTTATCTTTTTTTTATTTTTTATTTTTATTTCTTTATTTTGGAAGGTGTTTTTTTTCCTTTCCTCTATTTATACTTTCCTTCAACTTCTTCCGAGGTTCTTGTTTATATACTTTTATTTTTCACTTTTTTTTATTTTACCTTTTTTTTTAGATCCAAGAAACCCATTTTTTTTATACCCGGAGCAAACGAAGCAAAGATAACGACCCTCTCTTCGTTTCGAAAATCGATGGTTACTGTAAAAAGTTTTTGCAGCGGGAGGCAGGAGCTGCACTCCGGTATGAGGAAAAAGTGGGAGATTAGACCGGGCGAGTTAAGGGGGCGAGGTGGGGATGGACATTGTTAAGGGAGAGGCATGCCCGGAGAAGTGAAGTGAAGAGAGGAGGGGTGGAAGAAGAAGCGAAAGAATGAATGAAGAAAAGGTTAAGAAGAGTGATAGAGTGTAGGACAAAATTCCTTACACGTTCGTTCCAATCTACGACGTGTCAAGTAGAGCACGAAATAGCTGCTATGTTTTTCCTCTTCTCAAATTCTAGCCGATAAAAGCCGAAAAAGAACGAGTGAAAAAGAGAGGGGGGAAGGAAGGTAAAGCTTTGAGATATGTCCCCCACCCTGCTGTAAGAGAGAAAGGGTGGGGTGGGTGGTAGTTTTCTAAGTTAAAGGGGATTACGGTTACGGTGAAAAATATATGGTGCTTATGGGAGAAATGGAGTGACTCGACCTGAATTTAGAAAAGGATGCCCTGATACGATAGGATTTTATGGTTAACAATAATTCTCCCGACTACTTCTGTGTTCTCTGAAAATTGCACTTTACGTTATAATAAATGATAGGGGAGCAGTAAATTTTATCTTCGATTCTTAAAAGAAATTAAACTGTGCAATAAAATGGTATTTTGGAGAGATTAGGTGCCTAGAATGAGGAAAAAAGATGCCTCCGCTGGCTTCCTGTTGAAAAAAATGCTTTCACAAAAGAATAATGGTCGAACGGTAAAATGAAAATGACATTTTGCTTTTTAAAGAATCTCCAATTTCATTTTGGAATGTTTATTTTTAAGAAGACTTTTAAAAATGACCAAGAAAAAGTATGCATTCTTAATCATTTGAATCGGACGGAAAAATCGATTGAATTAAAAACTTCTTATTTTCAGACGAAATATACTATTAAATTTATATTTCGGCTTGTAATGGTTTGAAATATATTCATTAAATTTATAACACAATAATAAATGCCCAATAGAACTAAATAACTGGGAATTACAACATTTTATTTCATTAAAAAAAACCCAGCGGAAATAGTCTCCCTTTCTCACAAATTTTCTAGTAAATATATTTGAATATCACTAACCGCATGCAGTTAACGGACAATAGCCCTGAAGGTTACTTTTGGCCCACAAATTTACGAGATTAATCGCTGGGATGTTATTAATATACAATACCTTAAGTTGTCGCTTCATATATAAACATATCTCCCCGTCGGCTCTCTGGCACAGAGGTAGCGAGTCTTTCTAGTGTTCTGGGAGTCCCGGTTCTGGCATGGTTGTTCTTCTGTGTGCTCTCTGTGAGATGTGTGACTGTTCCCCCCTGTAAAAAGGGGCTGTACAAGCGAATGTGGTGAGTGTGTAGCTAAGTCGTACTCTTGGAACTAGTTGGCGCTGCTTCAAAAACAAGAGACGCTCCTTTCGGTTTAAATCTGCTACTGTATTAGTAGGGGGCTTTTCCATTGACAAGTGCCATAAGTAACAACAACACATATATCCTGAATGTGTCTTTAATATTCATAGAGATCTGAAATGTGGAAATTTAACGAAATCTCTGGTTCAAATTTTTTTGAAGGTTATAATACTTTTTCTTTGATTTATTAGAAAATAAAAATAGATGATTTAGCTGAGTTAGATTAACAGCCCATGAGTTGTGGTCAGATGACGAGAAAGGCTTCTAAACTGGTACTTGATTTCCAAAAATTTCGCATTCCAGTAACGGGAAAATAAAAACTTTATAAAGAGAAATTCAAAAACGAAATAATTTGCATTGGAACTATGTAGTCAAAATTCACTCATTATTCTTAATACACTTCTGTATGCTTAAGTCTCGCCTCTTTATTCTTATTCTCTGACTGATTAGTTTTCATCTGTGATTACATATTTCTCCCAATCTACTTCGCGCTTTTGCTACCAGGCATGACATCTTTATTTGACTATTATTACCGATACATTTTGCAATGTAAATCTCTTCTCATCTTTAATATCCCTCTTCTTTTTATTTCGTATTTTCCTCTTTGTGTTATGTAACATTTTGTCCCAAATGCCTTTCTCTTTAATGTAACTGAATCTGTTTGGTATTTTTATTTTTAGTATACTTATTTTCAGAGATTAAGAGTCATTGAAATCAGAAACATCATCAATCGTTACCGTATATTGGCATATATTTCTTCAATAAAGGAAATCTGGAATCTCTATTGTCGCTGTTATGTCAAAAAAAAATTGTAAAAAATACATGCCCAGCGAAACGGATGAAATTTTATACAATGCAGAATTTGAGATCATTAACATCGTAAGGCATTTTCTAAGACATCTTTTAAAGCAATCATAACCATAAGCAACAATTTCAGATTAAATATACTTAACATATTCAAGCTTTTTGAATCAATAAAATGGTTTCTTAGTTTAACATACTATATTTTGATTGAACAATGATGTTATAAAATTCTGTATATTCAATTGAACATAAAGTGAATCAAAATATATCATTAAAGTGACTGAAAAAAGATAACATTTTAAAGTTAATTTATTAAATTAGATTGAAGTTTATCGTAGTTCGATTTTTCTCATTTTCCAGCATTAAGGAATGTGAGAAAATATGCTATATAAGGAATATGCTAGATATGTTATTTCAAGAATAGATTACCTGATTCATAAATAATTAACGTATTCTTTTACGTATCTCTGACTCATTATCGTTAGAGGGAAAACAAATTTATTGAATAATCATATATTTTCCCTTAAATTATATAAATTTCAAAATATAGGCTTCCATTATAATTAATATTCAATATATTTATATAAAAAATAAATCTTTATTAGAAGTATCATTCAAAACATATTGGTTGGGGAAGTAAAAGTCTTTTTAGTTTTGGAGTTTCAATAAAAAAAGGCTTTGCATGGAGATTTGCTACTATTTTTTAGCTCCTTGGCAAGTGAACCCACTTTTAATTTAAAATACATGATAAATTCTCAAAACATTTTAATAATTTTTTTGATTACAATATTTACCTTTTATAGAACCTGCCGTATATATGCCGACATACAGAATGATTTATAGAGTTCTTGAATTTAGAAAAAGACCATTTCAGATACGAATGTTGATTTTGCAGCAATAATTCTGTCATTATATAATTTTGCAATGAAATTATATTAATTTTAAATGGATTATAATGCATACATAATTACTTTATTTTCCTAATAAATAAAAATGAGCATAAAAAAAACTAGAAGGTAAATTTAATGTATTTTTCTTAGTTTAAAATTGCATTTGTGCATCAGCTGTTCGGCTTCACTTAGTAGTCATATTTGTGTGATGCCTTTTCTTTTTTTCTTGGAGCGCTTAACTTTTTATGATCATTTAATTATAGCATGCTGAATCCTGGTCTTATTTGATAGTTTTGAAATACTTTTATAATTGCATAAAATGAATATTATGAAAAATTAATCTCATTTTATCTAGTGGAAACATGTTAAATTCTGTAAGCTTTTAATATAACATTTTCAAAGAATACATAATAAATAACCATAGGGTAAATAAAATACAACACAAGGTTCAGTAGTGAAAATGGTACATTTAAAAATTCTATCAATCATCCAATTTTTCTTCAATTCTAACACGATAATCAACAATTTTTGACATTATTTGCAATTTATGAGAAATATTTACTAATGCGACACTTATTCCTTCAGAATTCGATTTTTAAATTTCAAAACATAAGAAATATTTTTAACTAGGGAAATTTACCTAAAACTCTCAAATTCATAAAAAGAAACCAAAATAGGATTTTGAAAAAAATAAATAAATTATATTCTAAATATTTTTTTCTATTCATTCTTAATTCCTATTTCAAAAATTCTAAAAAAAATCTTCGATTTAATTTTTTTTCTATTCATTAATTTTTATTAGCATACAAATAATTTATCTATCAAATATGATATGATATACAGTGAAGGGTTAAATGTTGGTACCCCATTTTTTTCCATTTCCAATTTCTGACAAAGATTACACCATTTTCTGATGCACGCACACTGCTTTCCTAATAGCATATTATGCCCGTTATCTTAGAATTATTTACCAACACTATTAGCTATATAAATAAATAGAAAATCTGAATTCTATTCAACAAGACTAAAAAAAAAGACTCATTATCCACGTTAGGAGATCAATAGCCTTCACTGAATAAGAGAGTTATTCTCCAGGCTCACGATTCTTTCTATTAACAAGATTATTGGTGAATAAAAACGCTTGGCTTTCTGAAATGAAGCATTTCCTTTTTCTCATTACTCGTATAACTTGCTATTTTTGGAAAAAGATCCTTTCGCTGTTGCACTTTTTAGAATGTATGTGTGTGGTATTCAGAAATTTAAAAATCAACTTTTAGAAACAATATAATCGCTTTTATCTTGCACCAACGGAATTTCGATAATACAGAATGTATATATTTTCCAAATAACTGAATGCGTGTTTCTAGAATTTATAGGAATTTTCTAGAATTTTCATTTTATATGACGTCATTTGTAGAATTTGCTGCATGTAAGGACTTCTTGTTACGGTTTTCGATCTATTGGCAATTGAATACATGCTTTGGAATATTACTCAATTAACTCAAGCTATAACTCAAATATTGCGAGATTGATCTCAAAATCATACAGCGAAATTTCAAAATTTTTAAGTGGACGTCAACAATTGATTAGAATGTCATAAGAGCAATAACTAAAGTTTTAAAAATTTCAATATAGAATTAATGATTTGCAAAGGTTTTAAAATAACATATCTTACTTCTTTAATAGCTTTCAAGTAAACCACATTTTCATAAAAAATTGGATTTACAAGGTTTTGTAATAAAGTAGACGATATGTAATTTCGAAATTTTAAATTAAACAGTGATTTGAAATCCTACTATTTATGTTACATTCAATAAATGAGATTAATAAATTATATCTATTTCTTCTTATATGAAATAGGAATGTTTGTGTGTGTGGGCTGTAGAGGTACTCTGCAATGCGGACCTTTTGATCTCGAATTACCAATACCCGATAATTTTTATTAAATAAACATAATTTAGATTTTGATGTTTTTTTGCTATGACTCAAGGTAATATTCCCACACAAAAATGATTCTCAAACTGCTTTGAAAGTCTAACCATTATCTTTTTAATGATATCATTTTATTTGTTATGAAATTCGTTAGTCTAGATTTAATTACTTTTTAAATATATTTCACAACAATATTTTCATTGTTAAGAAATCGTTTTCAATGTTTCACCAAATATTTAATTGCATGCGTTTCTTCTTTTATTAAAAATCTACAGAAGGATTCAGTTTCATATCTATCTAAGTAGCGAATAATACGTGAGACGAATAAAAAAACAAAGTTATAAAACTGCTAAATTTGGAAGACAGAGAACAAGATTACAAAAACACTTTGATGTCATGGAGGTGGACTAAATTTTTAAAAAAAGTTCACATACCCATTGAATAGAGCATATGCAAGACTAATAAAATTATTGACTTTAATGATTGAAATTTGTCAAAATCATGACATTTTCTCAAATTTTTAACCGATTTAATTGAAATTAAATAGGATCAGTATTTACAACGAAACAATCCAATGGCGACTAGTTATTAGTAAAAATCATGGTTGGTGTTAATAATAGGCAGTTACACACACACACACACACACCTGAACGAGAAGTATAAAGTTTTGAATGCAAGTTTGACTACAACATTGTTGCCATCATTTTACTTCATTTCATTTCATTTGTTCAACTTCATATCAGGCACTGACTTAAATTCACATTGATCGATAAATAACATGAAAGGTGGCAATGTTATAGTTAATTTTTCTTATCTTACATGCTCTTTTACCCCATAGCAATAACGGGAGAATGTCCAGGTAACATAATTGTTTACATTATTTAAGTCTAAAACACCGCTAAAGTAACCCTTTTATAGTTTTTAAAATAACGCTTTTGAATTTATTTTGGATTTAAAGTGTTGTAACCCAAAAATGCTGGTTAATTGGGTATGAGTTAGGAGAGATTCTTAAGAGCATTCCAAACCTGTAGGGGAATATACTTCACATATTTTGAAGGAAAATGACTGCAACAAACATGGACGAGTTATGAGTGAAATCAGAGTTTTCATTCGAAAGAGGAAAACAAAAAAACACAGTTAAAGAATGATCCTGAGAGAGCGGCACAAAATACGGGCTCGCAGTTCCCTTCGTCCCTTGACGTTTATACGCGATATCAGGCGGACAAACTGCTGGAACTCATAACATCGTTCCAGAGGAGGGGGAAAAGATAAAAAAGCGAGTCGCTCGTCACCGTCTCGAGGGAAGTCCTAAATGCAACGAATGGAGTACTTTTATTGTCGAAGCCAGGTTCTCTGTAACGAGCATTTAGCGTCCTCGCAAATTGTTCCAATTTTGAAAACCCGGGCTTCCTGGCTCTGAAATGACGCTGGAAATTTATTCCCCGGAGGACATTTCGCCATTCTTTTCATCTTGCTGCCTTTTTTTTTGTTCACCTTTCCTTATTATTTTATTTGTTTATTTTTGCTCTGCTGGCATTAAGAAGGAATTTCTAAAGATGAGAAATCTTTAGCTTTAGATTTGTTCTCTTAGAATGGTTTTGGGGTTTGGAAAAGGGTTCGAGGTTTGTCCGAGTTCCTGATTAATATATATTCTAATCTATATATTTTCAAATTTCTAGTATTGAATGGTGCCTTTCAGCAAAATGAGAAACTGAATTCATGCTTATGGAATAATACTAGAGTTGCAATACTAAATTTTCAAAAATTATATTCCTCTAATATTTTGAAAGTGAAGTCTCACGTTAGTACTCTAGAAAATAACAAAAACTTTTTGTTATGCTAATTTTCATAAAGTTTAAAGGCAATTCGAATTTCTTATCCAAAATTTTATAGCATGATAATAGTTTAAGCTTTATTATTTTTATTTTTAAATTGATTGATTTTAATTTTAATATTTATTTAAGCAAAAATTATAATGTGTACACTAAAAGTAAATTCAATATTGTCGTAAAATTCTGTTTTATGAATCTATTAGACTGAAATAACTAAGGCAAGATGCATTTAAAATATTTTGAAAAATGTATTAAAAGTAGCAACAAATAAAGATTAAAATGAAATCTGCTATGCAATTCATTTTAATCTTTATTTATTGTAATTTCAATGTATCATGTCAGAACATCATTTGTTGAACGGCCAAGCACCACGTGCTCGTGCAGGTTAAATTATATTTTTATTCATTTTAATTGTTTCATGGAATGAGTCACTTTGGTACTGCAAACGAACCAAAAAACTTTGTCTCGCATTCATTGTTTAAAAAAAAATATCCCATTTCCTATTTATTTCATTTCATATAACCACGTGTTTAAAATGACAATTTTCTAGGTTTTATTTGCTGAAGTAATAAACTTATTTTTTTAAATCGGAGCTTTTGTAAATGCAATGAAAACGCGTTATTAAAAGCTGTTTTTTTTTTGAGATGCTCGTGCAGATAATAAATTTTTTGTTTTTCGCCTACTGATTTTTGTTGACACCAAAATGACATCATTTTCTGACATGATAAAAATATAAGATAATACAACTGATATCAAGAAAAGTATATTTTATTATTTTATTTTTGCATTACAATATGCTCCAAATTTACAAAATTTTAAAATTTCTAAGACCCACTTCGTCATGAGGCACTTAGAACCTTCAATAGAAGTACCTGCATGCAAGGTTTGGCAACGCTAGATTCATCTATTTGTTAGTAAAAGCGTTTTGAATGACGCTTTCACCATGAATATCGCTTTACTCTGCTTATAGATTATATACAAGTATTTAAATATCATCAGGGTCACATTTAAATAATTTCATACTTTCGTTCAGGACTTCATTGGATCATTTAGAGCCTAAAATATATGAAAGCATGTTTGCCATAACGAAAATTTTAAATTTTAGTCCGTTTAGTTAATTTTTTGTTTAACAAAGAAACTTTGATCTGGCCTTTTTTCCCTGTATACTACTAAAAGAACAGATAGAATGATTTTTAATAACATTATTAGTGTTATATAATAACCTGTGGAGTAATAATAATTCAGCGTTAAATAATATCTTTTTGAAAAAGAGTTTGAAGTGAAATTTAATCACATAAAAATATAGGCAAATTAAAAACTATTTAAAAATTATTAAAAATATTAATTTTTGGTTTTAATTTTAATTGTTATTAAAAATTAATCAATTTTTAGCTTCAAATTTTTTACTTATAATGAAATAGCATTTCCATTTAAGAAGACGCAAAGGAAAAAGTAATTTCGGACATTCAAGACTTTATTTTGACTTTTAAGCGAAAGTCAATGTTTTTGGTTCACTTTTTGATTTCTAAGAATCGAAATGGCTTATTTGAAAATTTTAGAAATAACTTTTTAAATATCAGTTAGTCTTTAGAAATATCACATTTATATTACACTAGAAATAAAGACCGATTAAAAATGAGAGTTCAAGAAATAATAATCCCGAAACAGAAACAAAATTGATTTTGAAATTCATGCTTTCAAATAGTTAAAAAACTATATGAAAAGTCCAATTTACTCAATTTATGTTGGTTCCTTATGGAAAATTACTAAAACGACTCTAATTTTTGGCAATTATAAGGAAATTGGTATATAATTTATTTCAGTCTGTATTTATATATTTTTATATCAGAAGCTTTAATGAATGAGTTAAGGTATGCGTTTCATTGTTTTCTTTGGACATATAATTGATTCTGAAATAAAATTCAAAAAGAGAATAACACAACATGGATTCATTTATAACAGTTTTAAGGAACTATATTCTTATAAATCTTGTTTCATTTATTTAATGTCCATGCAAATCTTTCAGGTAGAAGATTAAGAAGATATAAGCTGTTTTTAATATTTTTTAAAACAAACGTAAACGGTTCCTTTTCCCACAAATGATGTCAAAAGGCATCCTTATGAAATGAAATTATTTTATGCCGGATGACTCTATTAATTAATCAGTGTACAGCTTTTTACAATCGTGTTGTGTGTTATCAGGTTTTATTTTATTATCCTGTTTGTATAAACTTGTTTGTATTATGTAATCAAACAAACAGATTTTTTTTAAAAATAAATTCGTATTTAAATTTTATTAAAATTTCAATTAATAAATGAAATTTATTTCATTCCTTTTATGACATTGTTTAACATTTTTTCAAGCTTTAAAGAATTCTTTTATGCCTCTATATTAATATTTAAATTAGTATGCAGTACTTTTTAATCTCAAGTTTATCAATATTTCAGAATAGAAGAAAATTACATCATTTTCTTTCAAAAAATTCAATATTCAAAAAATTAAGTATATAAATTATGAACGGTTGCAAACTCTATTAATTTAATAATTATCATTAAACTGTTTAGAGGATAGTTTCAATTTACCCATTTTTATGAACACTTATACAAAATTATCACAAGGTCTTTTAACTACTTTGATTTTAATTATAATTTATTATCTATATAAATAAGGAAAATGTTTCAAAGACAACAAAAAGTGCATTTGTCATTAATATCTAGAAAAAACAAAGATACAATTTTACATTAAGAAAATAAAAGATCTTTTTTAAATAAACATTTACCAGAAATTTTTAAGATACATTTTTCACAAGATGTTTTAAAATAATAAATATTTAAGATTGCCAATTTTTCTTGATTTTGTCTTAACAAAGCTCAATTTTTTTTTAATGAGGATTTTGTATGTTTGTTTCCGAGTAAAATTTTATGTATGATTAAGATTTTTCATCATCATTGAATACACCAAATCAAGATTATGTAAAAATAGGAAAAGTATTGAGACGAGGCATTCATTTCTTTATTCAGCTTTCTTTTGGAACGAAAGACATCAATTCTATATAAGTCATTTATATGAGTTTTTAAAACTATGGACTCTTAAGAGAAGAATATTTTCTATATTCGTCTTTTTTTTGGAATCGGCAATAAATTAAACAGAAATTAGTTAATTAATTAATTTAGACCCTTTAATAACTCTTTTGGATGCCTTTTATCTAAAATACATTTGAAATTAATGCAGTAAAGCTGTAATAAATCTTTTTAGTAGTCACAGTTTAAGTGTATTGGTTTTGCTTTTTATTAACATTTTATAATCTTGTAAAATTATAAAATCATATTACGCGTTTGAATTATTCAATTCCGAATACAAATACCACAAATATTAAGGAAATTTTAAAAAATATAAATTTACATTTTAATTAATCAGTATCATTAAATTAAGAAGTATTTAACAAATTAAAATTATTTAAATAAATAGGCAAATCGGTCAATAACAATGATACAAATTTAAGTTTCTATGATGAGCCTCAAATGCAACAGGTCATTATATTATCAGTCAGGTTATTATATAATCAGAAAATATACTGTAGGAAAAATGGATGACACTTCAGAACGCTTCAGACACTTCAAGACAGATAGAGACAGCATCCTACATGTTAAGTGCAGATTGAGATAACATGTATCTAGTACATAGAATTGTCATATATTTATCTATTAGAAATTTCCTGTAGAATTATGAATAAGGATAAACTGAGTAATATTCAATAAATGTCATTATGTTAATATCACTATTTTCAAAATATTTACTAATAACAAAATATAGAGAAAAAAGAATTATCGTTTTCTATATACATTTTTTATTCAATGTAGAAATTATAGTGTAATGTAATCTGACTAAAAAATACCCATGAATGAATTGTTGCTCATATAGTAATAGTTATGCTTATATACTAATAGTTGTTCTCATTTAGTGCCAAATAGAATAAAAATCATATAGTTCTATATAATAAGTTCACAAAACAAAAGCTATAATGCTTTATATACATATAACAGAGAAAAATTTGTTAAATATATATATAAAAAATGGATTTTCACAGTTTCTCACATCGAAATATTTTGAAATCTTGGTGTTTTAAAATTTTTAATTAGTTTAAAAATTAAAATTAAAAGCAATATTATTAAAAACTAAAAAAAGTTGTTTTTTGGAGAATTTTAATATAAAAGGTATCGTGATATCGACATTGCACCTCGTTAAACACTTCGATTTATGGACTTAGAAATAAGTAATAAAAAATATGTGAAACAGCAAAGAATGTGATGGATTGAAACATATTTATTCGAAATAATTCAAACCAATTTCGAGGCCAAAGAAGACAAAAAGAGCGAAATTTCATTTTAAAATCCCGGCATTCCTCTCGCCGCGAGCGCTTCGGAAGTTGGAAATAACATGGCAGAGGAGGAAAGACATTGGATCGATAATTTAGAATGAGAGGGGGGAAGCGACTTTCATTATTTGGGTAGAGAAAGGCGGGGTTTTGGAGCTCCACCTTTTAACAGTGAAGAGTCGCTATGGCAACGGGGGATCGAGGAAGCCCGAGAGCACAGTTTTTCAATCGGGGGAATCGAAAATGCGGAAGCTTAATTTACGATTCTCTGAAAAGGAAGTCGATGGCCGACTTTTCTAGAAAATAACATCCGATAATAAGACTTTTTTTTTTGTTTCTTGCATTTTTTTAGATAAGATGAAGGATATATTTCTTTTGGAGATATAGTATAAAACGTATTAAATAGTTCTAAAATTAATTAAAAGGACATGTTGTCCTTTAAAATAATTTTGAGCCTTAATTACATTGAATTTTTAAGTTAAGTTGAGGAAATTTTCTAAAGGAATTTTTTTTTAAAAAAAGTCCGAATAAAGAGTTAGTAAATTTTAAAATATATAATATACAGTTTAGTTCTTCAGAATAGCACACACAGTGTACAGTGTACGAAACAGGGTGAATACTATATTTCATAATAATTTTAAGAATTTAAACTAAAAATTAAAATTTTAATTTGCTCGTTATATAAAAGAATTGCTTAAATATTTCCTGAAAAGGCTTTTCTGTATATTTAACAGAAATTACTGTAGTTAAAAACTTGTATAAAAATGATAATAAAGCTATAACTTTTAATTTTCTGAAAATTTTCAGGAGTGTATTTAACATGTATAACATTCCAATATTTAAAACTGACGTTTATATTTCAGAGAAGTTAAAAATTCATGTCAACTATAAACTTAAAAATATCTAATTAAACAATATTCGAGGTAATATAATAAGTTAATTACCCAACTTGTATGGCAGCAAGAACTTGCTAACGTTTTAGAGGTTAACGTAAGACCTGTAGATATTTTAAAAGCTTGTTTTTTCCTTCATCTATTGTCTTATTTCAAAACCCTTTTTGTATTGAAATTGAAGTTGTATTTTTGAAATAACGATTGTTAAAATCCTTTTAGGAACAAAAATGGAAATTTATTTTAATACGATTTTATAACAAACTTCTTATTAAAGAAGCTTAACAGTAAAAAAAATTATGCAATTTTTTTTAACAAATTGTTAACAAAATTTCATCGTACTATTTCAAATAAAACTCTCCAATAACTAGTGGCAGTATGATGTAATTTACGAGTATAAATACTATCACCAGTTTGATTTATGAAATAAATATAATATTTTTTTACCTAATCTTAATAAATATATTTAAATTTTAAAATAAAATGGCAAATTATTTTATATATATTTAAAACAAAAACCACTTTTAGAGAGGAAAAATAGTTAAACATTTTTTTAAAAATTTATCTGTAAATCTAGAAGCACGAAATTATTCACATAAATTACTATTGAAAATATTAAAAAAGCCACTTTTTGGTTGAAAAAAGGAGAAAAAAATTCGTCTGTAAATCAAGAAGCACGAAATTATTCATATAAATTTGAGACGTATACGTAAAACTTTAATAATGATAAAAATGAAACTTATATTAAGAATAACAATATTTCATTTTGAAGCAGATATTGATTACGAATAACTTGTTACTCTATTGCAATTATCTTCATATTTAATTTCATTTTTCAGACAGTTTTAATGAACATTTCTTTATTAATGGAATTCTCGAATTTCATTTTATTGATACCATATCCTTAGATTTTTTAATGGACAATATTTAAAATATGAAATACAGCTGCTATAACGATGCATAGTATTACGTACGAATTTAATATTTTTTGAAATTCAATCAAATTTAATTTTAACCTCAGTTTATAAATTTTTTTAACGTGTTTGTTTTACTGAAGTTTATCTTGTATTAAATATCTAGAGCAGTTGCAAAATTCATACAAAGGCTGTTATTTCATAGTTTGTAACAACTCGTTTCAGAAATTAATTCAATGAATGTAGATAAGTTTTCTTTATTTGTTTTCCAAATAAAAATATTTTTATTTAGTACCATTAGTACAACATTTTTATAAAGGAATATTTTTCCAATTTTAAAATGTATGCCCAAATACTAGTTTTTTTCCCTTACTTAATAAATATTGATCGAATATTACAATATTCAGTCGAAAAATAAAATTTCTCTTTGCTTTTTATAATAAAATTTGAAATTTCCTTTTCTGTCTGAAAATCATTTTAGAAATTTTAAACAGTTTCTTTTTACTCCTGTTTGGTATTAACTAAAGAGACATGCACCAAATATAAACTTTCATATTTTTTTTAAATTATCTAAAATATAATATAAAATATAAATAATGATTTTATATATATTTTTGGTAGTACAAATACAAAATAAAAATAGAGCCTCCTTCCTCCCAAATTTTTAAATTACAAATAAAGCCTTTATATGTATCTGAATTGTTTTTAAAATGCTAAAACATTTTTTGTATGCAGATTTTAACTATAAATAGTTGGCTATGATATCGCCTTGAAATAAGTTTAGTGAGCAAAATTCTGTTTTTTTTTTTTTCTGAATTTTAAATATCTTGTCCACACGAGAATGCACATACACATGCAGACCTATGATCACACACGCAATTACATAATATCAAATACCTTTCGAGGTATTTACGTATTAAACCGTCTTCGCCAATGTTTTAGTAACACATTGGCGACGGATTTAAATTAGATGATAAAGATCAACATATTATATTATACTATTGTCGGATTGCCATAATTGGCGGTTTAGCAGCTCATTGGCGACGATTTCAAATTTGGCGATAAAGTTGGACGGCACAATACGTAAGTACCCCATTTGAAAGAAAAATATCCATTTCAAAAATTATGGGGATTTATGTAAAATTATATTGTAAGGAAACTTTTTATTCACTATTTAAATAAATGATTTACATCAATATTTAACACATGATTCATTTTCTTAATCACACAATAAAAGTTATGTTGTTGAATATACTGATATATACATATATTTATATCAACTAAGAATAATACTTATTTTATTGTGTGTTTCCTTAAATATCTAAAACAATTTAGGTTTGTTATATTGGGATAGTTATTTGATGAATTCGGCTGCGTTGAGTTGAAAAATATCATCGAAAATTCTGGGTAAATTGATTTATTTTTTAATATGAAATACAAATTAGGGTCATGATAAATCAGTGAATACAATCATGCATGAAATTTAGCACAGATTTTTAAATAACATCGCTGATATTTCATTCTGAAATAGATTCGACAGCTCTCAGATATAGAGAAGGAGGAATCATATCAAATGGGTCCTATATGAAAATTTTTGAAGCTAAATACTTTGATTACTTTAAAAAATCTGCCGTTATTGCTCAATAACAGCTGTTTTCGGGCAACTTATTGTATTTTTTATCACAAGTTGTGCGCTATAACTTTTTTCTGTCTCAGGAAGCTTAGCTATGTTCTCTTCCTAAACTTTTTTGATTTACTTACAAAATATTCTCTGAAATGTGTTTATATTTTGCTTATGAATTACAATAATTTACCATTAAAAATATTTTAATGGTAGAAACAAGTAATAACGGGATGGAGCAGTATCTGAGAAATACGGAGAATACGGTAGACCTTAGCAATAAAATTGTCACATGCTTTGTCTTACAAACATTGTAATAGGCGATTTTTAGATTATTTTGAAGGGAAGCAATATTTCATAAGTCCACCAATTCTGAACACTCATCTTCTATACTGGGTTTTGATGTTTCAAGCTATTTGAAATATTCACCAGAACTAATGATTTAATCTTGAGAGAAGAGCTTGTAGTCAAATAGACAAAAATTTTCAAATAAACACCAGTCGTGTCAAATATACAAGAATTTTCGGTACTTACGTATTATACCGTCTTTACCAAAGTTCGCCAACGGTTTAGCAGTTCATTGGCAACGGATTTAAATTTGGCGATAAAGATAAAGGGAATACACCATTGCTGCATTGCCATAATTGCCGGTTTAGCACCTCATTGATGACAACTTCAAATTTGGGGATAAAGTTGGACGGTATAATACGTAAATACCGAATTTTCTATGGTTGAAGTCTAGGTTTCGCGACAGTTAAAGAAAAAATAGGTTTTCGATGCATATTTGATACAAAATTCTAGCTTCATATCTAGTGATAAGTTTATTCAAGAAAGAATCTTTATACCTGTCGTAGAAGAATCAGATCACTCATAGAAGCGCGGTTCGTTACGGTAGATTTCCATCATTAGGTGTGGAACCCTAACTTTTCATCGATTGACACGCCTTATTTTGAACAGGTCATTATGTGGCGTTGTCCTGGAATTTTAGAGGCATTCGCTATCTTGTACTCAGTATATAGCAGATTTCCAGTGATCATATATTTGGTAAGATATGTATCTGTCTTTGCTACATGGTCGCTGTGATTTACGCCTTTCATGTCAAAATCTCCTGGTCTAAAAATTTTAAAACCAATTACAAACAGCCGTGATAATCAAGAACCCCTTCCACGTTTTTATATTATTTTTTTTAAAGAAAGGATTTCTAATTTGCAACAAATGCTTCCTAAATCGATCGGCGTAGAAAAAAAACAGTGTCATGAATGAATCGTACTTTAAAACAGTACTAGAATGGCTAAAATATAATTAGTAACCCTGCATTTTTATATAAAAATAGACAGTTAATGTCAAGACAGTTAAACATTCTAATATCATGAGGCGTTTAAACACTGAATTTTTAAAATCCCGGTATTTTTCTTAATTTAATGCAAGGAAACACGGATAGGATTTTGTGGCGGATAGGACTGCGCAATGACAACAGCTTTACCGAATAATGTGAAGGCGCGAATTTTAGAATGTCATCTAGAGCTATTAATAAAAAGTGAGTAAATATTCCCACCCAAAAACTAAAACCTTTTTAGTTCATCATTTGTGAATGTTCATCTTTTGCTTTTATAAAAAAAATAGTCAAATATTGTAGCAAGTCGATAGAAAAATATAGAAAGATATAATTAAGCATCCAAAATATGGAAACCAGACCAATCCAAAGATAATATATGGTTAAAATAGATTATAAAAATGAAATCTGTCATAAATTTCACATTATCTTGTGAGAACATAATTATTTTAAGCCATTATTTATCTTAATTAATTTAAGTCATTAAATAATTTAAACCGATTTGAAACAATCACGAAACTTCTCTATCGGTCTCTATCTGAGACATCACAACCTCTAACCAAAACAACATCTTGTTCTCACATGAGAATAAAGAGAACAAATATATTCCACAGATGAAAAATAGATACAAATGATTCATAAGATGTATACATAAGTCATTTCTGAACCAAACTCAACAAGATAGAAAAAACACTTACCTATTTGTTAAAGATATGAAATAAAGAAAGTTGCAAGTTGGTGTAGCAATAAAGATAATGACGAGCAAATGGAGTATTAGAGATAGTAGCAAAAAAAATGTAGTATTAAAGATAGTAACAAACAAATGTAGTAACAGATAGTAGCAAGAAAATGTAGTATTAAAGATAGTAACAAGCAAATGTAGTAACAAAGATAGTAGCAATCAAATTCAACAATAAATATTTTGACAAAATGAGCAGATAAATTATTAAAAAGGAAATGATAAAAAAATGAGCAGCAGTAAAATTAAAGCTAAATAATAATTCAGTACTATCTAATTCTCGTACATTTTAAATTAAAAAACGCTCTGCTTTAATTCATAATGATTCATACTAAAACAAAATAAATTTTGAATAAAAATTGGACAAATGATTCAACTCACTGTTTCACTTTGGGATCGGTCCCTTATCAAGATTTTTCAACGACTTTAGAAACAACGTGCCCTAAATGTTAAGTTCCGCACATAAAAAATCAAAGCCGATTGGATGAAAATAAAAATCGTTCGGAAAGGGGGTGGTGACATGGCGGTTCTTCACTTCAGGGAAAGGCGAAATAAAAGGGAATGGGGGAAAATAAAAATAATCAAAATGAATAAAAAAAATAAAAAAGGGCAGAAAAAAAGAAGGGAGTGTAGAGCCGAGTAAAAGAAAAGAACAAATTCGATAGAGCTGTCTTGTTGGGAAGAATCGCACTTGAATTTCAAGCAGCCAATCGATTCCTTTGAACAAAAACTGGCCAAAAAGCACAAGTTCACGACGTGGGGTGGAATTATGATTGAAATGGTAAAAGAAAAAGACATCAGCGAGGCCATCATTATAAACGTCGTTTTACACCCGGGCGTTGAAGGAAATATATAATATAAATCCTCAGAGTCGTATATTTGTTTTATGGGTGAGAAGAAAAGTTTCCCCCGCTTTTTGTTTATTTCCTGTCATTGTTTCTTTCTGGTGAAAGTTCCCGTTTTGTTTTTGGAAAGACAAATTTTTAACGATTGCGTAGACTGGTTCTCTTTGTTTAGGGCTTATTTTCACTATACAAAACACTTAAATAGCGTTAAATTTTGGTTCTGATGTTGTTAAAAATGTATTTGTCTTTTAAAAAATGCAATTACGTAGAAACAAAATGACAAACACATTTCATAAATTTATATTAATATACATAAAGTAAAGCAAAATCATCATTACATTCGTAGGAGACAGACGTAGATATTATTTTAACTTGTTCATCATTGAATTGATAAAAAGGTGATATTTTAAAGATTTTGTTAAACAGCAATATCTGCATGAATGCCCAAATATTATCTGTTACATGCAAGCGAGCTAAACGAGTTTTTTTTCTTTTGACTACTAATACAGAAGCTATTAATATGGCAACCTGTCTCTAGATTACAGAGAAATTCTCTATTGCATAACCGTAATTCAGGGAGGAGAAGGTTACTCAAAAGGGGATCAGAGTTAACTAGTAATAAAGAACAAGAAAGCAATCGTAAATAATTAAGAGGAACCGGTAAAATCGCAGAGTTAGTAAATGAAAAAGTTTCTACACATATATCCCAATGAAGTATTCTCTACTTGTTGAATCAGGCATCTGCCTTGGGAGAAGGGAGGGGTGGATCCTCATCTGTAGATGCCACTGAACAAAAATTACCCTTTTTAACTGGTAATCATATGTGTGTAAAAAGTTTGAATTCAGGATTCTCTAGATAGACTTAGTGTTAAAACATAATGAGTTGTATATATACTGACCCATTGGATAGTCATGTACCTATACACATTGAAGATGCGATTTTTAACTCTATGAACCCTAACCTTCCGATTTCGCCCTTTTTGGCAGGGTCCCGATTCAAACGCTTTGGGGCGGTTAAGTGAGCTCAATATTCCACCTTAATAATCTGCATTTGAGAACTCCTTTATTTGGTTTTCTTTGCAGACAAATGTCACATGACTATTACCGAGCCTCTAAAAGTGCCCTATAACTCTTTTACAATTGCGTTTCCGACTCTGCAATCAAATTCTTCTATTCAAACATCTACTACTAAATGTTTGAATAGGTGGTACCTAATCACGATATATAATAAGAATTTAAATACTTTTAGAAATAGTATTTCGAGAATGTCTGGAGAACTATTCATGTGCATTTGTAAATAAATAACTATAATTTTTTTTTTAAAAAAATAAAGTAATGATTCTTAGACGAGATGCTTTTTTTAAAAGTAAAACGTAAGAATTTAATTTATTTGGCTGTAACAATATCAAAAATGCCTTAATTTTTATTTTTCATGAATAAAGTTTTGCTAGATGATATATTAATTATTTCAGGCATACGTATTTTATGAAATAATGAAACATTTTTGATAAAATATACTTTTTTAAAAATTTCTATAATTAACAAAGAAAAAGAAATCAGTATTCTATTAATATTTTTAATGTAATTCAACTTCTGACAACCCATAAATAATTTAATATAATATCTTGATTTGGTACCATCTATTTTTTTTCCTATCCATATCCAAAAAATGTAGGTAATGATTAAAAAAAATAATGGAGAGCAGTTCAAGTTCGAAGATGGTAAGTCTATTTTAATTTGAGAAAAAATAATAGTTATGAGTAAAGAAATGACTGCATTTGGAAATTACCCATCCTCCCCTTTAACAGAGAACAAGCGAAAAAACAACGCGAAAAGGCGGGGAACAAAACAAATGAGGAGAAAATTGGCTATTACTTTTGACAGCAGCAGTATTACGATCAACTCATTTATATTTTTTTCGAATGGCAGTTATTTGCCTCCCACGGTGCTTCCTGTGAGACCACCTGGTATGAACGAACCCAAGGTGTTTGCCATTGTTACACTTAATCACAAAACGAGGCTTTATTCGAATAATTTCAAACTTGGAAAAAAAAGCCCGCAAAGGAGCCTTTTTTCATTTCTGACGGATGAAATTTAGTGGATAATTTTGATGCAACTAATTTTTTACAACTTGGTGTGATTACAATTTAAAATTACATAATATAGAACTAAAATGTTTAATGCGAATAAGTAAAAAGGATCTGTAGGAATAGTAAAAGATGAAATGTTCTTTTGATCATTTTTTTAAATATCAAATACATACTGTTTTGTTAATTATAAATTAATTTTTTAAAAAATAAAAGCATTTTGCCCAATGAGTTTTATTGCAGTAAATATACTTTGTACACCAAATGCGCTATGCCAATTCTATTTTACAATTCACTGCGCAATTAACAAGAATTAAAAACTTTGTCATATGCCTTAAAACAGCGAAAGACAACGTGTAGTATTAGATGCCATAGTGTTGTTATTAAATGCATATGGATTATTTTTTAAAACACTGATACTTAAATTAATGAAATCTTTCTATTGATGTTAAAACAAATCTTTATATCGATCGTAATTATTCACGCAGTACATATTCACATAAACTAATCCATAACAATTCTTTATAGTTATCAGTTCCTATTCATTGTCATAGCTATGGTTTATTTAATAAAAACCTTTTTATACAAAAATTTATTATAATTTCAGAACATGATGTTGTTTTTGGGATGAGGTTTTTGGCGTCAACAAAAATGTGTGGGAAATGAATTGAAATTTTATTATCTGGCCGAGCATCTAAAAAAAACAGCTTTTGATAATATGTTGTCATCGCATTTATAAAAGCTCTAAATTAAAAATAATTAATTAATCACTACAGCAAATAAAACCTAGAAAAAGGTCATTTTGAGCACATGAATATATGAAATGAAATAAATAGGAAATGTGGTATTTTTTAAAACAATTAATACGGGACAAAGTTTTTCAGATCGTCTGCAATACTAAAGTGACTCTTTCAATGAAACAATTAAAATGAATAAACATGTAGTTTAACTTGCACGAGCACGTGGTGCTTGGCCGTTCAAGAAATGATGTTCTGACAGGATACACTGAAATATGCATAGCAGATTAGCAGATCTTTTATTTCAACTTTTTTTTTATTTTAATTTTTTTGTAAGAATAAAAATTATTTTCAGTTTGACTGATCCCAAAGCAGAAAATTTAATTCTTTTATTTAGCTCGTACACACATTACTTGTTACAGAAATCTATCTTCTTCTCATAATTATTCTGTTATCATAACTATCAACTATTGTTTAAAACAAAAAATGAATCGTTACTTTTATTTAATGTAAACGAATATTTAATGAATATTGAATAAACTATGAATATGAAAATATAAAGAAAAATATTGCGAGGAAACATAAGAAGGAAAAGACGACCCTTTGAACTGAAAAATAAATCGAATTCAAGTAGATTTTAACGACATTTTTTTCAATGTTTTCATCTATTCTTATTACAAAAGGGAAAATAAAAATAGTATACACAGAGTTGCAATTTGAATCTCTAACCCCAAACGATTGTAGTATAATAATATTTTATATTTGATTAACGATTATGTCTAAAATTTACGATTAATTGCATAGTTGAAAAGGTAGTCACACATACAAAATGTAAAAATCAATCGAGTATAATTAAGCAAGGTATTATTGTAAAATACATTTAGAGACGTTTAAAAATTGAGTAAATTAACAAAAAATTATCCCAAAGTAAAACTAATACTAAAAACACTTATTTATGCAAATTCTAAATTGATGTGAAATTGATTTTTGTGGTAATATATGCTTCCAATTACAATTTATAAATACCACTTTAATAATAATAATAATAATAATAATAATAATAATAATAATAATAATTATATATATATATATATATATATATATAT
>JAOUZG010016644.1:9884501-9906364 GCA_026289955.1 Argiope argentata | reverse complement strand
ATAATTTAAGCTATTTTTTAAAAAATATTTTTTTCAGGTTTGAAAAAAGCTTTCATTAAGTTAAAAAAGTGGAAAAAATCATTTCAACTAAAAGTGGCAGATTGGAGATTAAAAAGGTATTTATTTCGAAATTGCAGCCATTTACCAACATTTTTGAGTCTTCTAAGGCACATTTTTGAAACATTTGAAAGCTAAAATTTCAATTCCTTGCTCACGCATTTTCGTTGAAAACCTCATTTTGTTGAACCCTTATTGAAGCACCATGGTTGAGAAAAAAACCGATAAAAATTTAGGATTTAAGTTATTTAAGTTTACATAGTTAAAATTAAAAATGTATAGCCAGAGGATTCCTTATCCTAGCACGATTTGCAATATAATTCAAAGCAGATATATTATTTAAAATAGATGTATAACAAACAGCCTAAAAAAGTGATTTCAATTTAATTTTTTTTCGATGATAGAAAAACTATTTTGAATTATTAAATTAATTTTTTGCAATCAATGCAGTAGAAATTTAATGATGAAGATACGCTTTTTTATCGTAGCATTTTCGAATAACATTGCAGATGAATACGAATTGTAGATATATTTTTGGAAATGAATTCAAGGGGGTCAAAGCATTTTCATATATATTAAACTGGATATTTTCATAACTGTATTTAGGACTTTGAAGTCTATTTTATTCCTCACACTACACACAACACCGCTTTATGACCTTGCAATTATTACCTACTGGTTATATAAACAGTGTAATGGGCATAAAGTGGGAGATACATTGATATTTTCTTTAGTGTTTTATATAAATTTTTCAAATTATTCAATAGAGTTTTTGCGCATCACATAAATCAAAGAGCCTCTTTTAGATACATGAAAAATAAAAGAATTTTATAAATAAAAAGAATTTTAAAGTAAAATTAATTTTAAGAGAGAAAAAAAGAGACCAGTTCTGTAGTACCTGATCCAGAAAAATTGTCCGAATTGACATTTCTACTTAGATTAGTCCATTTAAAATTAATTCAAACTTTGGCCTTAGAAATGAGCTTGGCAGCTAAGTAGAATATTGGTTTTAAAAAATTTCATACTTTTCTAAGTTGCATTATATATTATAAAATATAATAAAAAATTGCTCCCACCATTTTTTAGAAGTACTTTAATAATAATAACAATAATAATCCCATGTAGTAAAATGCAACAGACGCTTTGATTTGGAGGTAAACTTTTGCTTTAAAGCCTAGCGTATTTTTGTTCGATAAAGCTTCTAAATTTATAAATTTCGATCCTAAAACAGGTCACATGCCAACAAGATGTCGCATTCATATTCGTTTCGAGTATTTCTTGAAGTTATTTACTGTTAACAAGCAAGAATAATTGTGTAAATCGCTTTGAAATGAAATATTTCGCTGATTGGCACGTTACAAGGAATGCGCAGTCTCAAGGAATCTTAAAATTAGCAAGGAATCTTAGGAGGTATATAAGTTTACAAAAGCATAAATTGAATATTCTTTGGCAGAGAAATCGATTTTGAAGGAGAAGTAAACATTTTTCCTGTAACAAAACCTTGATCTAAACGATTTCGAATTTTTTCTAATTTCAATAAAAAAATAATAAAATTAAATATATACATATATAAATTTTATGGTAAATATGACCATTTTAATCAATTAAAAGTATTTTAAAGATTGAATAATGATTTTAAAAAATGAAATAATATTTCATAATAAGTGAAAATTATGTTTTTAATTTTCTAAAGTTCCCACCTTAATTATTTGCTGGTGGGCTAGTGGTAGAAGTAGATATTCTGTGACCTTAAGTAGGGTACATTAAGAGGTCCCTATCTAATAATCTCATTAAATTAATTCCACATTTAAATACATTTTTAAATTATCAGTATGCTAATAATTTAATTCTTTTATTTTTAGCCTTGTTTATAATTAGAGCTTTTATTCATTAATTGATAATGATTAATATTTGCATGACATCTACTTATAAATATGGAATTATTGTTTTGAATATTGTAATTAAAATGTGGCGATTATTGTTTTTGAATATTGTAATCAAAGCGAACGTAATGAAACAGATAACATTCTGGTCAATTATACCTGAAGAGGTCTTCACAATATCCAAATATTGCAAAAATTTCTTAAATAAATTTATTTATTCATCAACTAAGCTAATAACATTTTTCATTCTAAGCCCAGCGGCCCTAGGTAATTGCCTAAATGAAATTTCTCCGTTGTAAAGCCTACCTAGTTACGCATGTGATATTATAATCATGTGATATTTTACCAACAAAATGGGGACTGATGTACAAAAAACAAAATAATAATTCCATACATTGACGGTAACATTTCGGAATGTTAAAAATTAAAGACTGGGAAAAAATGAATAGAAAAGCGATGAGATCTCACCAGCTGTGACAGTGTCCCGCGTTAAGCCTAAGAAACAGCCATAGCGTGGACGGGGGGCGCTGCGAACAGGGCGTGCGGCAACTGCTGGTCGAATGCCAAATGAGATGCAAAACACCCCGACGCAAATATCGTCAACAACCGAGATGGCGGTGGGCGTGGGAGCACGCCAAGCGGTTTGCTTTGCCGACCGCTGGATGTCGTCACCTCCCTCCGAGCCTCCCTGTTGGATGCGGAGAGATCTGGGGGTGGGGGGATGCTGACCAAAAAGGCGCGTGCCATGCACGCAGACGACACACCTGGCGATCAGTCATAGGATTAGGTAACGGGGAGGTTTATGGGTGTCTTGTGCCGCCACCTGAATCACTTTCTCCTGCTCCTCTCTCGGTGGAAGGGAAGGAAAAAAAAAAATATCGGAATGTAGGGCGTCTCACTCCCCTCCTGCTTTGATTGGCCATGACTATCGATTTGAAAAATAAGAAATTGAAAATCGATCATGTCACAAAAGCCAGACAGCTTTATCGATCACTTTTAAAAAAAGTCTTTCAACTGAATTGTAACAATGGTGAATGCGATATTCTACGAGTCTTATGTAAAGTGGTATTATAATGTGGGAATTCAAGAACTATCATTAGGTCGACGAACTTTCAACTTTTTCAGATGTCTGTTAATTAATTTACTTTTAAGAACCTTCCGAAAATGTGGAAATGATCTTTTTAGCTTAAAATAAATAATAATCGTGTGCATAAATAACGAATGATGGAAAATACTGATTTCTAAATCCCAAATTTTGTATAGAACTGAATTGGAAAAAATAAAAGAGACTCGTATTTTTCATTCAAATTAGATGATATTTAGGAGGGGGGCTCTACTCACTATAGTAAAAGAAACATTATCCGTTTCAAATTTAAATTACATACAAGCTAAATGTTATCCCTCAGCATGGATTATGATTCATACTTTTACTACACTTTCATTCCATTCAGAGTGTACGTTTCAAAAGATATCGAACGTGTCACGCCAGTTTCAGTCCTTTTTCTTAGGTGATGAATTAGAAAACAGGAGACAGTTTTTCTGAAAAGTCTTTCAGTAAAACCTTCCTCCTAAATTGTTTGGAGTGCAGAATATCTTTTGATACAGGTTCTTTCACAAAGAGTCATTTCTTTTTGTCCATCAGGCTCATCGTTCATCTTTTTGTACAAATGGCTGAACTACTTACTATTGGGAGAAAAATCTTTTCTTTGAGATATTTTCTTTTGTAACTGAAGATGCTATCCCTGCATTCTATTTTATAAATAAATATTAAACCCCGGTATTAAAATCTCATATAAAATATCTGGTATCTCTCAATGTACAATTATAATATCCTGCAGATCCTATGGTAAAATATTCATTATCTCAGGCTGGTCCTTTTTATAAACAAATAAATAGTATATAATATATTATTAAGATCTACTACGCCTTAAAAATAATTCGAATAGTTTTATTTACCATATTTTAACTTATTATTTGATAGCATATCAAAAAAAATCTTGAGGTAAATATAGAATGGAAAAAATTGAAGATGTAACAAATAATTTAATTAAATTTTTAAATGCACTATTAAAATTGTATTTAAATTGATTAAAGAATGCCAAAGAAACGCTTAAATCATTTAGGAGGAAATACATTTAATTTTTTAAATTTTATACTAAATCACAGTTTAGAATTGACTTTTAACAAACAATTTATTTATCAAAGTGACAGTATATAAAGCATTTGACTTTTTATTTCAGTTTTTACTATCTGAAACTGTAAACTTATAAGGCATGTAAAATTTTCCTTATATATTTTATCAATACCACATTGTATGAATATGAATTTGAAATATTTTTTACAAATAGTTACGTAGAATAGTTTTCATATATAAAAATAATTATTCGTAATTGAATCAAAACTGGACTATCCAATTTAACTATCTGGATGAGATTTTAATAGTTTTTATTGAAATTATGTAGTATTTATTGAAATTTATCAAGTAAAAGTAGGTTCTTAACTCATAATAATTAAATAACGCATTTTATATTTGATTTGAATTTTATTACTTAAATGCATGAAATAGTTACAATAAGATTATAATAGCTATGAAAAGTAATGAAATGTACAAATTAACATTTTTCACAATAGAGCAGCCTATTTGATAAAAGCGTAAGCATCCAAGTGAAAATACATTATTAATATAGAATAAACCTTATTGCTTTATGTTAGATGTAAATATTGATATTTATAATTAAATGAAATGCTCGATCCACGTCAGTTAATCACAAGCAGGCTTCACAGCAAAAACAGAGAGAATCGCATTGACGATATTTTTAAAGAAAAAAAAAAGTCAATATTGCACCCGTTGAGAGAAAATCTACTAACTTTAATGCCCTAAAAATTATTGAAGAAACAAATAAAATTTATTGTCGCCTGAGTATAATCGGATAAATTACAATATCATCTGCTACTTGGGTACTTTTTATTCAAAAAAGAACCTATAACATGAAGGTAGTTGGTTTTCGAAATAGCAACAACAACAAATAATTAAGTGCTTTTACAGGAAAACAAGTTTCTTATTCTTGGTGAAGAGTTTTAATGGATTTTGACAAGTTAAATAGCTTAAAAGATTTGACGTTACTTAAGAGCTATTTCTGGATCTCAGAATTTTAGTCAAGGTCGGATTAGGGAGGAAACTCTTGGGTTGTCTCTTAAAAACATCCATATCAATAAAGGATATTTCATCCGCGGAAGTTAATAGTGTACAAAATTCAAATACACGGAGGATCATTGGTCCTATTACATCTAGAAATTGCTGTCATCCTACTTGACCAGATCACCACTAGGTGAAAGATATTAAATAAATCAAACTAAATATGGCAAATCCCAACACATGCATTTATAAAGAAATGCTGTTAATTGTAGCTGAATTTTTACAATACAGTAAGTGTATTGTAAAAATCCAGAAACGTTCTTGTTATATGGCAGTGGGCAAGTGCGATGGCAGCATACTCAAAAAGATTTTTTTCATCAAATATAGGGGTGCCTATGTTTATATATTTCCAATTTAGTTAAATCAGTGATCTACGGTGATGTAAATACTTGAATTTTTTTCAATTTTTAAAACTTTATAACCTTTTAATAAAACAACTTGTACTAAAACTTCTGAAGAACCATAAACATTTGAAGATATACCCAACCCCCTCCTCTCACTGACTCGATAATTGTACTCTTGAGAGGTTAAAAAAATCAAATGACACATTTTAAAGTTCTGTTTGTCAAAATTAATGTTGGGTTTAATACAAAAGATATACTAAAGCCAAAGCATGAATACAATGCATTTAGATCAATGCTATGTGTAAGTCGGATCAAGCAAAAAAGCTGTAAACATAATTTGAATAAATTTTAGAAGACATGTTTAATTAAATCAACACCTTGTAGAGATAGGAAGGAATTAAAAATATTTAATAAATAAAAACTGTTTATTTAACAAGTACAGAGGATTTATATTCATGAAAAAATAAAAGGCCATCCTTAAAGATGGATAAAAAAGTTAAACAGCAAAAAGTTGGTTTTATATTTATTAACCTCTACATCGTTCGCAACACTTCTAGTGTGTTCACTAGAAGCGTTCTGCTGGACGGCTGTAACGAGCTTCAATTTTTTTTTCTACAGTTTAAAACGCTTTGTAAATGTTTATTTGTTACAGTTTTTATTTTTGTTTGATCTAATGCGTCGAAACCCAAAGTAAAAAAAAAACTTTTCACAGAAGGGGATAGGGTTGATTATAATTAAATTTATCATTGAAAAAGAAGAGAGAAGAGTAAAGTTGATATGAGAATGTGCTCCACTAAGCATGGTGACGGTAGAGACAAAGAACAGTACATATATGTTATTTTCTCATTTTACAAATTATTTTATCTTTTATTAAACAGAACATTGGCCATTACGATACTTGAAGCAACTTGATAAAAGTATCTTGGAGTTAAAATACTCAGAACTAAAAATAATTTTTTAAACAAAACAGAACGAAAAAAAGACGGTAGGAGGAAGCAGAACAACTTGCTGCTAATATTTCGCGTCAGGTCTGCTGTCATACGCAGTGTGGCGCCTGTCTCCCTTCTCCTCCCATAATAATTTTTGCACAGTCTGCTCTCTCTCCCAAGAAAGAGGGGAGAAAGGGGCGCGCATTTATGGAAAAAAAAAGGTAATCTTTCTTGTTAATAGAATCATGTGCCCTTGAAGGGAGGAATGGTTGCCGTCCCTCCTTGAAGGGACAAAGCAGGTGTTTGATTCTGTAACTACCAGCATCAAAATAACAAAAGCACGCGTGCATAAGAATTGGTTACTATCACTGAGGGTTGGGAAAGAGTGAAAGCGAAAGGAGACGTCGCCATGGGTGGTTTTCGAGGATCCTACAGGTGTTTCCATTTTTAATTCGTCATTTATCTTGGTGAATCAATCGAGCATGAATCGTTAATAATTCGAATGCTTTGAGATGCTTCTTTTCTAAAGAACTTGAACAGATTTTCATTTATTTCCATATACTTATATATCACAAAACATAGATAGAGGTTCATGACATACGCAGTTTTTTCTTGCATTTATTTTAATTATTTATTTAAGTACAAAAAAGTTAGTGCACTTGAATAAAAGATTTCAGTGGAACGAGCACACAGTAATAAGTCTAAAAAACAAAAAAAGATTAAAATAAAATCTGCTATGCCTATTTCAATGTATCATGTCGGAACATCATTTCTTGAACGGCCAAGCACCGCGTGCTCGTGCAAGTTAAATTATATTTTTATTCATTTCAAGGGTTTCATTGAATGATTCACTTTAGTATTGCAAACGATCCAAAATACTTTATCTCGCATTGATTGTTTAAAAAATATCACATTTCCAATTTATTTCATTTCGTATCATCGCGTGTTCAAAATGACATTTTAATTGGTTTCATTTTCTGTAATCATTAACTTTTTTTTAAACCTGAGCTTTTGTAAATGCATTGGCAAAGCCTTATTAAAAGCTGATTGGTTGAAATACTCGTGCGGGTGATAAAATTTTAATTTTTCACCTACGGATTTTTGTTGAAGCCGGAAAACCTCATTCCCAAGACAATATCATGTTCTTGCATGATAAAAAAGTTGTTTTTTCCATCGATTCAGGCACTTTTTTCTTGTCGAGTCTCATGATTCCCAGGATATCATTATAGCACGCAGACTAAACAAAATTCATCTGATTTTATAAAGTTATTGAATTTTGTTGTTAAAATTTTAGAATTATTTATTATTTTTCATATCATATATTATTTAAATCTTTTATATGCTGAAAACTCTTTTCTGTACCGAAGCAACATTATAAATGTTCACTCCAATGAATAAAACAGTTCCTTAAAGTTTAATTTTATTCATTTGTTCTTTTAATTTGTTAAAAAAATTTTTGTTGTAAAACATTGCTAATGATAAAAGAGAATGTGGTATATGTGTTTTGCTGCTTTGTATGGCAAACTGCTTGAGCAAGAGTTACAAATTGTCATATATATATTTCGGAAGAGAGAAATGGCAGTGGTTAGATGATTTTATTATAAATTAATTATAAATTGTATGGAATGTTGCGGATATCTGCCTTAACTCACGAAAATATTACCATACAAACTTATTTTTACGTCGCTTAAACTTTTTTTTAAAAAACTGACTTTTTTTATGTATTTTGAGCTAATATTTCTGAATTTTGGCATTTTTTCAGAAATACACTTTGCTTAATTTTTTAAGTACATTTTGTTGTTGCGGTAAGACTAAAATAGTTTTCATTGTTGCCTCAAATATTTGATCCTGATTTTCTTTTAAAACTTTTAATGACATTTGATATGGATAATTCGGACATTTAAGCCTCTATTGCAATATGTCATGAGACCATGGAATTTTAATGGTTATATGATGTCATAGGACTCTACTCCATTAAGAAGATTGTAGTACAGAATAATTTGGATAGGTATAAAAGAGTTAAAACAATATGACTTTATCGTCTGTTATAATTTTTTTGTTTAAAGAAACTTTATTGATGGAATCACGAGCATCATTTTAAAGAGATTTAATTGAAATTAAATACAATCTATATTTCCACTGAACCAGTTGCTAGTTTATAAATAAAATAGTTATTTTCTAGCTCTAGAATATTTTTGAAGATCTTTAGATAGGAAAAAAATGTTAACTGTTATAGATTTAAGTGGGAAATATCATATAAATGATTTGTAAATGTATTCGATGAAATCAGCAATTATTCTAGTGCAGAGATACAATAAGAACCAAAATATTAAAAAAAAGAGCATGCGAAAAAGAAAGTGTGTGAAAAAAAGGATGAAAATGAGCCTGTAACTCAATATGCCAGCATTTTCAAATGTAAATTCGGCAATGGAATTTGAGCATGACTGATAACAAAACAAAAATCCTTCTATATCCAAAAATATAGCTGCAGTTTTGAGGAGAAAAAAAATGTCGTCATTAGCTATTCTTGTATGCGTCTATAAATATGATGCTTCCATTTTTTTTTCTCCTCGGCTAGACTTAAAAATTATTACTGTAGTCTAGGATTGAAAGACTTTTGGAAAGCAATCATAAAACTTTTTTCTTCTATCATAAACATACTTCTATAAGATAAACAGTGAACCCGGCAAGAAACGAGGAGGTGGGGTGGGGGAGGGAAGGGAGAAGACTCATATGTTCGGAGATTACTCTTCTGTAAACTCCACAGATATTTAAAACAACAAGAATAATAAAAATTAAGACAAGAAAATGGTGAAGAAAAAGGAAAGAGAGAGAAAGACACACACAGAAAAAAAAACCGTTTTCGTCATATTTACATTTTCTCTCCAAAAAACGAGTTTCCGTAAATATAACTTGATGTTTCAGGTAGGAGACTTGGAGGGAGAAAAAAAAACGAGAGAGCTGCGTGCGTTACTGGAAATATGTAACGAGAAAAATGCCAATGCTATAAGGGGAACGAAACAATATGGTTCATATCTGCCGCTCTCATCTCATTTAGGTAGACAAGTTATTTTTGATGTAATACCTAGGCAAGAGAGTGGTAAAAAATAGCGGGAAACTCTGTCTCAGATATGTAAACAGTTGCCGACAGTGTCAGTGGAGGATGGTGGTGGGGTGGGGGGTAGCAGGGTGGAACATTAACAGAGGAAGACGTGGAAATCAGCGCGTGCCGCCATTCAGGTGACAAATGAGCACTCCCTTCGTACTGTGCGGAAGCTGCAAAAAAGAAATCGTACCTGTTGCGCTTGGCTGCGGCTACCGTATAGTTATGACTATGAGGGAGAGGAATGCGTCGGAAAGTGAATGACTTAATAAGTGATACGGATGAACCGAGGCAGCACTGACGAAGGGCGTTTAATTCGAATTCCATTTGTTGAGAGGGTCTTTTTTTAAACATCCATTAGTATCGGGAAAGGAATTAAAAGAATGGACTATGCTATGCAAGAAGAATGAATCTGACTTTTAAAAAAAATAAAATCTCCTTTTTTTGTCATTTGGTTGGTTTAAGTATATATATATATATATATATATATATATAATGAAAAACAAAGGATTTGTTGAGAGTGAATAGCAGAGTCGTGGCGAAGTCATAGAGAAGACAGGTTGAATTTTTAAGTTATTTTTATTCCATCACGGGAGCAGACATTATTTACAAGAGAAAGCGACGTGCACAACACAGAACGACACAACACAGAATTGACGGAAAAGCTAAGTGTAAAAAAGGGGGCGGGAAATCATTATCCCTGTTCTTAAATACCAAGACTTTGATAGGAAAAATATTTTTTATAGAGCTTCTAAAATCAGATTTCAATGAGGATTTCCATGACAGATGCTTAAGAGGTAAGTGAAACACAGGGATCTTTTCAAAGGTATTTTGTTTAGGTCAGCAATTTTCATCTCTCCCACGGAGTGTGAGAAAGTAGCCGGCGTTTAGCTGTTTCAGCAATTTTACACAGCTTCTGTTGAATGAATTAATTAGAACAAGTGGAATGGATCAAGAAATAAGAGAATATTTTTGAATGGCATCATTATGGGCTAAATTAAGGTAAAAGTTGGAAATTAGGATTAAAATTAAGATGTTAAAATTAAAGGTAGCAAGAACACATATTAATGAGATTATATTCACTAATCATTGTTATTTCTATTAATAATAAAGGTGTGTGTGTGTGTGTGTATGTTCTTAAATCCTTCAAAGTCGAATGCTTCAGTCTCATGTGGCGATGTTTGTAATGTAACTGAAGAGACCTCACCGTACTGCAATGATTTTTATTCTATAAAAAGTACTCATTCAGTTAGTTTGTTTATTTAGATTTGCAATTGATGCAGAAGAGACCGTGAAAACATCCGGAAAAAAGAAGGATTCAAAATATAAGCAGATGCATTCAAATATTGAAAAATAAATTACTAACTTTATAGGCTGTTGCATTTAAGTATCATAATAGATAATTAAAGATTAAAATTTTAAAATTACTGAAATTCTTGGATGAGTTATGAAATTTACAAAAATGGGTTATGAAGAGTTATTGAAAATAACATAAAAATTGCAGATCTTGAAACTAAAAGACAAGAAGTATTGCTTTGCGATGATTTTTAGATGCCTTTATATAAATAGGTCTTAGCTCTGAAGTAATATCATTGGCTCACTAAACTGGTACAGTACAAAATAAAAATATTGAGATAAAAGTTTTTTAAAATATAAGCAAGCTATTATATTAATTACAAAATATTTACCAACACATATTTTATGTCTTTTTAAATGCACCATGTTAATAGATGCCAAAATTTTGGTTTTAAAGTGGTCAATGCTCAATAGTAAATTGATATAACTGAAACTGAGATAAAACCGATTTTTGCTTATGCATAAATGCGTCAATGGAAGCTCGTAGTCAAGAGGAATATAAATTATCGACTATGAAAAAGTTTATCATCTACTGAAAATAATGTGTATTTTAAACAAAATTTAATATTACAATTTGCCTTAATTTGGCAGAAATATGGTACAAAAAACCGGCTGCTACAAGAAATGTGAATACAACTACTAGTTTCCATAAGTGCTCAAACTAGCTTTTATTATGAAATAGAAATAAAATGCTTAAAGAGTATACGGTGATCATATCTTGTGTCTTTTTATTTAAATTCATTTCAAACTCCCACTTCCATCTTGGAAAAAAAATTGTAGAGGAAACCTTTCCTAATTTGAGACAATTGCATTACATTTTTTTGAAGATTGATTTTAAATGGTGGGGAAAGTAATAAATATGTGGATAATTCCACATCTAAGAAAATGAATCAGTTTGAAAGTTAGGCGCATACACACAATTTTTATTTTATTTTAAGAGAAACATAATTCGAAATGCAGTTGGGTTTTTCTATGGAAAGACGAACAAACTGGAAACATTACAACAACGGAAAATTACTGTATTGGTACTGAAAATAAGGAACTTTTGAAGGAGCAGGGACAGATAAAAATATTTTTCAAATTGTACGTTATGAGGCGTATCTTTTAGTAAGAAGTAAAAATAAAATAAGCCATTAATTTCCCATTTCAATATATTTTTAGCAGGATAATGATCTTTTTTGGCTAATTTATGTTGTTTTCTTAACTTTTCCAGTAAGTATTTTTTATCTATCTAACTGGTATCCATTTTTGAATACACTATTGTTGAAGTTCTCGTTTTATAAATAGTGTAATATGTAATTAAACGTAATCAGATGTATAGGCATCTGAGAAATTATATCAATAATAATATCATAACATTTTATATCTCATAAAGTTTTATAAAAGTTTATAAAATATTTATAAACTGATTTATTTTACTAGACAGTTCTAAATCCTCTCACCTTAAAGGCATCCGAAAATGTGCTTAAACAGAAATTATTTCCGGTATACGAGTCTCAATGAGATATATGAGACTCATTTATAGCTTTATTTCGAACTCTTTAACAGAAAGAGAATGGACATAACGGTTGGGGTAATAGTATTATTTTTTTCTTTCAGTATAATTAAAAGGATTTTTGTTTTAGAGCAAATATGTGTATTTAAATTCCAAGGTATTGTAAATTTTAGCCAGTTTCATGTTTTTTTAAATGCTCAATAAGACGATAAAAGAGGATTTTCACTGTTTTTAAACTAATATTTTTGGTTTGATTAGCAATTTTTTCTACGTCTTTTATATGATTTTGATCAAAATAAACGACTGATTTTATAAAGTAATAAGTTAAGTGCATTAATGCACAACAAACTATTTTTGCTTTTAAATACTTAAATAATCATAAATAAAATCGCATTGTTGTTTTCCTAAACTTCTTTTTTAATGTAGGCTGTCTTCTCTGTTGATTTTAGTAACTTTCCGAATGTTATTCAGAAACATTTTAGAAGTCTTATCGTCCTTTTATGCAAGCTTTTTCAAAAATAAATACTGCAATTGTCAGACGTTCTCTGCTGCAAATACATTAAGCTTGTTTTTCTAAAAAGAAATTGGCTTTTAAGAAATCTATCGTGTTAAGGTTTGCATCTTTGTTGCAAAATCGAGTGCTAAAATCATGAATGCGATTTTTGCACATGATGAATTAAATCTGACATATCTCAGTCTTATATTATACACTTTTTAAAAGCTTGCATTTAAGCGTTCGCTGCCACTTTAATCAGTTGTTACCCTTCCAAACCTACAACCAACTCCAATTTGAGACATTAAGAATAGTCCAGGAATGCAAAACGTTTAAATTGTATCTTACAGCAGTGAAACCTTATACAGCAAGGTATGACGTGATAATAACAACCTTTGTGTGCTCTCTGCCAAATAGTTAAGGGTCTGAAAGCGATACTGTGCAAGCCATCCTCCAAAATCCCTTTGTTATTATCACAAGTAAACGGGCCCTTTGATGATGCATTTCCACACCGGAGTAAAACATTACAGTGTCGATCCATTAGGTAAATAGGCCGTTCATGGTGATTTCAGAAGCATCCGTCATGCTTATCTCACGCATCGGGATCCTTCAACAGGTGCTACGAACAGCGCCCCACTCCTGATAAATTAGGGAAGGAATCAGATGGCAGCCATCAGTTATTTCGTTTGGCTCTTGCTCGTTCGATTCCCACACACCCCGTGGATACAATTACGAGCTATTTTCGTTTGAAACATGGTTTGCTACTGTTTCAGCTGACTCTCATTCCCCTGCGCCGGTGGGAGGGATGCGGCATTCTCGCAAAAAAACTCTGGAGGTGGGGGAAGCTTATTAAGTGAGTGCCAGTTCCATTAAAGTCAAGTTTTTTAAAAGCGAAAGCGAAAGGGGTCCGGAGAATCGATGCGTCTTCTTTGGCGAAATGCGTCGATGTCAAAACAACACAAAAGAACTCAGGGTAAAAGAGCCTGTGTCTGTCTGGGAAGGCGCAAATGAGTTAGAGGGGGGAGGGATGGGGTAGAAGGCGAGTTATTAATAGCTTTTTGCGGTTGGGCCCGAGATGAAGAGAAATATTCGAGACAGAAAAATGTTTCTGAATGACTTCCAATTTTTTCCCCGGCTTAAAGAAGTGAGTAATAACTTTTCCGCCAGGCAGAGAAGGTATATGAAGCTTCGATAAACAAAATAGTTTCGCAGCGTTCCATTCTTCACGTAAAAATATGGAGATCGAAGCATATTGTCTTGAAAAGCATATGCTGCATAATTTGACAAAATTATAGAGAAGATGTTTAATGTTCATTTATCAGTTACTAGTAATGTTCTAAAAAATTTTCCTTCGTGAATTTAACTTGGGAGTTTGCAGTTTTAGTATGAGGAATTCAAAAGGAAAATCTACATTTTCTACTCTTTAATTATAAATTAGAGAATTATTCGTTAAACTACTAGCAATATTAGTTCAAATTTTCCTTTTTGGATTTAACTTGCGAGTTTGCAGATTTAGTATGAGGAATTCAAAGGGGAAATTTGCATTTTCTACTCTTTAATTAGAAATTAGAGAATTATTGGTTAAATTATTGGTTTAGTACTCCAAAAAAAAAACTCTATCAGTTTATTGCCAGAATTTTAATGTATTTATTTTGAATAAAACTATTTAATTATGATAATTAATCATTTATTTTATATAATTATTACAAATAAGAAGTTAATTATGACAATGAAGAAGTTTATTTGCTCAAAAATATAAAAATAAAAAAGCACACCAAAATATCAACATAAATCCAATATCATTATAAAAATTGAAGGAAAAAAAATCGATTGCATATTGGTCAGCATGAAATGTTGATTTTTCTACAAAATCTTTATAAATATGTACATTCAATGAAACTCAATTTATACATTTTTATGGAATTGAATTAAAATGACATATAAAAAATGAAATTTTAATAAAAAACGATTATTGTAAATTTAATACTAATAACGCAAATCCGTTCACAAATAATACTTTTAATCTTTTATAAATTGTTTTGATGTATTATTAATAGCAATGGAAAGTCATTAAATTATGAATAAAAATGTAAAAGGGTGAGAAATCATAGTTTTATTACTTAACATGAGAATCAAATACATTCTGTTTTTTATGATTTATGAACATGTAAATAGGGTTTCAATTAAAAAATATCCTTAATCGACTGAAAGGCTGATTGTCTTTGAGTATAAAATACACCATAAATCTAAAGTAATTTTTTTTGACAAATAGATAAGTTTGATTTTTAAGTAATTGCCTATTTGATTTTTAAGCCTTTTTGTGGTGAAGTAAAATAAACTCTTCATTTCTTTTTTCCACATTGCTTAAATTAGCATCAGGCATTATCATGTCAAAACACAAAGTTAATTTGGGAATGAGGTAGACAAAAATCCGTAGGCGAAAAATTGAAATTTTATTATCTGCACGAGCATCTCAGCTTTCAATAACGCATTTCTATCGCGTTTACTAAAACTCTGATTTTAAAAAAAGTTAATGACTATAGCAAATGAAACCTATAAAAATGTCATTTTGAGCACGCGATTATATTAAATGAAATAAATGGGAAATGGGATACTTTTTTTAAACAATAAATGCGAAAAAAAGTTTTTTTGGATCGTTTGCAATATTTAAGTGACTCATTCAATGAAACGATTAAAATGAATAAAAATATAATATAACTTGCACGAGCACGTGGTGCTTGACCGTTCAAGAAATTGTGTTCTGACATGATACATTGAAATATGCTTAGCAGACTTCATTTTGATCTTTTTTTTTTCAATTAATTCACAATAATAAAAAAATTTGGAAAGCGTATCGCTGGCACAAGGGGAAATTTTTCACTTAGTACGTACGAAGAAATTAATACTACTAATTTGGAAAATTCCAGAATCAGTAATAACATAGCGAACGCAGAAATTGGGGAAATAATGTAACGTAAACTTTGCATTCTCTATGTCCTATAATTGATGAACGTTATTATTTTTATTATAAAATCATGGCTGTGATGAAACGACTTATATATGAGAAAAGTATAAATAGTGTTTGATAGTATTTTATATTTATTATAACAAGAAAGAAATTTAATTGTAACGAATGTTTATAATGTAAAACATAGTACAAAATACAATGTAATTTTTTATTGGTATTGTTGTTATAGGAATTTAATGCCGAAAAATTAGAAATTTTTGTTTTAAATAAATTACTATGCATTGATTCCAGCACATTTTTTAAAAATAAATTTAAAAGAAAAGTTTCAGTTAGATTCTAATTAAGAAGGGAAATTTTAACGCTATTAGACAGTAAAGACTTTTATCATTTTCAGCAACCTCTTCTGGGATTTAAATCTTCGTCATGAAATTTCAACAAAGGAGGAGAACATGAAAGCGTTTTATAACTCAATGTTAACAATTCAGTGACACTTCAGTCATGTGTTATAGATTTCAAAAGAGTAGCCAACTACAATGTGAGAGATCAAAAATAGTTTAAGAATTTAAAATAATCCATGCAGTTTATAGCTATGAAATTTTACGTAGGCCAGGCATAAATTAAATTAGGAAACTGAAAAGGCAGACTGATAGACAGAAGAATAGATTAAAAACTACTTTTACAACTATTTTAATGGACATTACACTTTAAACAAAACATTTTTCTTTCTTAATTTTTCCGTCAAAACTATTAGGCCGAATCGAAATTCTAAATTATAGGTGAGGGCATAATAACCGCCATTCAAAAGGCTTGTATTTAAAAAAGTAATAAAGAGTGAGTGAGGGGGTATCAAACTAATTTCTTCCTGATTCTGCAATTTTTTTAATGTAAAAATTCAGAAAAAAATATCATGACATACGATGTAGAAAACGTGGCGATTTTTTTTAATTGTATTTTTATAACTATAAATTGGTGCTTTGTTCTCTTGTCCCTTTTCAATTTTTGAGGCCATAACTGATTTGATGGAAATAGGATTGCAAAAAACCGGTAAAAAGGGAAATGCAAAACAGATAAATTCAAGAAGTCTTAAGATAAATAAATGAAAATATGTTTATTTATGTGTTTTGTGAAAACAACAGGTTGCAGCTATACAACAATTATCAATTAATTTAAATTGCTAATTCAGAAATATCATTTGATCAGCAGGATTTTAAATAGCAGGTGCAATTTGTAGCAGGTTATCTAAACTTCATAACACAATTGTTTCCTCGTAAAAGTTCTAAATATTCATCAAACATGTATCACATACATATCTGATTCATTTTTAGCGTTTAAATTTCATAAGGATGTAAGCATGAAAATATGAAACTTTAGCAGTTGAAAGAAGTAAAGGCAAATCAGCAGTTTTTCTTTCATTCAGATTCGACGGAATTATCTTTAATCCCAGTTTAATCATTCGATGTTTTAGGAAGATCTTTGGGCCTTTTGATATGCTAAAAAATTATGATGACTTAAAAAAAATACTGGTGGCAAATTAAAAATTTACTCGTCCTTCTGTATTAAAATTCAGCTTTTCCATTACAATAAAATTCTCCGATAAATATTTGTATTTTTATAAAATGCGCTTCAACAAAGAAGAAAATTATGGTTTCTCAAAACTTATGTAACTGAAAGTGACTTGACAATTCCTAAAGCAATATATTTTAATTTTTTTTCAACATCTTTATATTTCACGCATTACACCTAGATGTTTAGAATGACTAAGGCAACGTAATGATTCATTTAAACGTAAACATGTTTTTTTTTCAGGGACATTTCCTACTTGGTTCTTTTCGCGTATCTGCTCCACATCCCCGTGGTTTTGAATAAACCGATTTCCCCCTTTCTCGGAAACATAAGAGAAGGGGTCTTTTATGAGAGGGTGCATTTGGCAGACCGGAAAAGGGGGTTTCTGGTCAACAACCTCATCATTCATATTCCTCAGATGAATCGGAAAAGGAATTTCCACTTTCTCAACCGTAACAAGTTTTGGTGATTATATCCTCAAATAACTTAGGTGAAATTGATATTTATGAATAAAATAATTGAAATTATTAACTCGATTAAAAATCTTTCTTGAATTTATCTTTGAGATATACAATTTGAGATGTATGAATTTTTATTTATACAATTTTACTTTTTATTGAATTTATCTTTATAATGGGCAAAGAACGAAATGGAATACTTGGATTTTAAAAGGATGAATTTAATTACAATATAGCTCCAATTATTAAAAACAATTAAAGAACAAAAGTTGTGGAAAATGAAAAAAAAAATATTAGTCAGAGCATATTCCGTGGATTGAAAGTTCATTTCCTGATAGATGAATGTTAATTTTAGCATCTAAATTTTAGCGATATTTGTTGAAAAGTAATTTTAATGCAATCTATGCGCGTAAAGAGCCTTCAAACATAATTTAATTTGTTTTTTTCTTTTTACATGTAAATTTTATAGTATATAGAGTTTTCTGTAACTTATTCTTGCTAAATAAAAATTAAAATGTTTCCATGTTTGTTGACTTTTTTAATTTCTGATTACCTTTTTCAAAATAATAGAAACTTTATTTCTTTTTCCATTAAAATGACTCTAAAATTTATCAGTAATAAATGAAATAAATTAAAACTATAAAAGAATTTTTCAAGCGTGGTTGCTTATTTTAAATTTTTAAGCATGATATAAATGCAAAATCCTTTTATGGCAAAATGAATGAATACACAAAACGAATATTTAGACTACTGTAAATTGATGAATATTTAGACCACTGTTTCATTGAATCTTTTGTGAAAAATAAACTATACATTAGCTTAAACACGGTATTAATAAGTTAGATTTATGATTTAATTTTTTAATTAATTTATGATTTAAAAATATAAAAAAACAGTGTAAATTAATTGCTTTATGTCAGAATTTCCAAGAAAAATTACTATAATTTTGTTTTAAATGTTAAATATTTTAATTTACGCTAATAAAATACTGAAATAATTTGTCTCTAAAGAATGAGCCTTAAATAAGATTTGGAAAAAACTTTTGCTATCTCATTTATTTGCTAGTAATTGCAGTTATCAAAAGATTAAAATTGTATAAATTTTAAATCGATTTAAAGCTTATAGAACGATGCCATTTGAGTGATTCAATTGTAAAAATTGTTTAGTGCTTTTCCATTTATTCTAACATTGTTCTTCGTCAGTTTAAATTTTAGACAAAATTTAATTGTTGTAATAGTTTGGTTATTTAAAATTTTCTCAAAAAAATTTCGAACAAAAAATTTTATGTGCTTGAAATTAGAATAAAGATATAGCATAGTATGCTAAATGTCTAAAAACAGAGTAAAATAGCCATCCATGTGATGGAATATTGTTCAAAAGTTCAGAACTTATAGTATTTTTATGATGTGTTTCTTCACTAACATTATCGACTAATTTAAGTGAGATCTAAGCATATTGATCAGAATATTAATAAATAAAATAACGACAGTATATTTCATAATATTAAACTTTTTATTTTCTAGGCCCACAAAGAATGACTAAAAACGAAAAGAATGGGAGAGAGGTGAACTTCTCTTACTTCCGAATGGAGTATTTTGCCCCCAACTACGATAGATGGCGCTGCCAATGAAATGTAAACCAATATTCGAATCGGTATAAAGGAGTAAGATTGCGCGAGGTTGCTATACTAGCTGAATCAAATCGCAGATGAAATGAAATTTTAACTCTAAATCTTTTGGTAGACTGTTGTTAAATTAATTTGATTACTCTTCCTCTTTATTCTTCGAGAGACATCAATTCTCTCTTTAAAATATTAATTCATATTTGAAAAAGACGAATTCAATGTACTAATAAAAGTAGAAATTATTATAAGAATACAATATCCAAAATTCTATAAATAAAAGTGTACTCACATTATATAACGAATTATTTCTAATATGATACATTTTTTTAAATGTATTCAAGATTATTTCTTTTTCAAAATCTTCTTATATTTTCCTTTTTATTTATATATATAAGCAAGATATTTTTTTTAATGAAAGTCTTAGGAATATATAAAAATGTATGGGTAGATATTTCAGTTCAGTAACTAAATTCAATAAATTTTTAAAGACACGAAAGCTACAAAAATTTGGGTTATAGCATTTAAAACGAAAAATGGTAAGGCAAGTTTATTATTCTTGACAGATTTTATATAATATTTCTGATTTTAATAAATTAAGCATAATATTTTTGATTTTATATAAGATCAAGTTACTGATTTTAATAAATTATGCATAGTATTTTTTCTAATTAAATAGCTGTAATGACCAGAGAACTTCTGAAGTTGCTTGCATTTTCACCCTTTTAGTAAATGTTACAGTTATCACTGTAGCTAAAAAAAATTATTAGAGGTTTATGATAATAAGAATGATTTATTGAAAAATGGTGGAACAATAAAAATAAAGAAAATTACTATGAGAAACGTACAATTGATTGTTAAAAATGATAATGATAACAATAAAATAATCACTTAAAGAGATTTAAGCTGTAAACATTTCTGTGTTTTAAAATTTGATTTTTCCTTTGAATGAGCATTGCAGTTATTGATAGATGAACTAAGATTTAAAGTGTGATTATTTCTATGTAGATATAACAAACATTGCAATTTTCTTTAAAAAGTACACCGCTCTTATAGTCACAACGTATAACACCAATAATGCATTCTTCCTTTGAATACCATTATTTATAGATTATTAGCTAAATTATCTGAAATGTCACAAGGTAACATGATTGGAGCATACATATAGGAGTAAAAAAATGGTTAAAATGCTTGAAAAGGGGAAATATTGAAATTAAATCAATTTAAGAGAGGGATAACCCCAGTTTTTCAGATACTATTTGAAATCTATATATAATGATATTATTCTTGCTTGAAACAAACTAGGATGCTAAAGAGTTTTAATATTCTATTGATGTTTTATTCAACATATTTAAATAAAATATTTGATGCTATTTAAAGACTATTTTGGTCCTAATCTATTAAACGTAGCCCCAAACATGCAGACTTTTATTCCCGGCTTTCCTTTACATTAAACGAGTTGTTATTTTATTACTTCAGTGTTGAAATTGGAAGAGAATAGCCGAATTGCTTTTATATATAGATTAAAATCAAAAATTTGACTAAGCACTTCATTTTTTAAAGTCCTGAATGAATAATTCTTTGAATTTAAGAATTTTTATAGCAACGAAAAATTTGAAAATGTTTTTTCCAACTTAAGGATTGATATTCAGGGCTGAATGCTTTATTTACCAAAATGTTTATCCTACTTAAGAGAATTAATTACTACTTATAAACATATACGGAAATATAGAAAAGGTAATATTTTTTTCACATGTGTTAATGTCTGTAGGAATGATAAAGGATAAGATTTAATTAATTGATAATATATTTGAATAATTATCTAAAACATTTTATAATTAATTTATAGAATTAATATATTGTACAAATTTATTTATTTGACAAGTAAGTAAATAATACTGTTTTGTGTCAATCTATTTGCAGATCTCTACAATCCGGTGGCCTCAGACTTCTACTTAGTCTAGAAATCCAATAAGTAATACAGAAATCAAATATGATATGAAAAATCTTTTAATTAAGTATGACAGAACAATACTTACTAAAGCCGGGAAAAATAATTTGAATTTATGCTTTTAATCATACCATCAAGAGAGATGATTTTTAATGACATTCTTCAATTTTAGCGCTTATGATGGGCTTGTGAAAAAACGTTTGACAAAACACTAGTTTTGAAATAAAAATTTTATGAGCTTAGTTCTTTTCGTGGGGGATTCAATCATGCAAATAATATTCACACGCCTCTCGTAGATTGTCTGCTTTGTTTTCTTCAATGAGATTCTTGAAATTAACAGAAGAGAATAATCAAAAATAGTACTGAATAGAATTTTTAATTAACAAAACATACCTTACATTCAATTGTTAAAAGTGTTCAAACTTTTTCCAATGCTTTATATATAT
>JAOUZG010016644.1:9853807-9874501 GCA_026289955.1 Argiope argentata | reverse complement strand
GGAGTTGTGAATGAAAAATATATTCATTGAGTTTAATAAATAATATCAATAAGCTCGTGGGTAAAAAGTAAAAAAACATGTAATAAAGAAGTGGTCCACATTTAATGAAACCTTCAATATACATTAATCTTAATTTTGATTATTAAATGCAACTATGATATCTTTGCGCTGATGTTTCCTTGTGAAGGAATACAGATGAAAATCATATTTAGTTATAACAATGAATCGCATTGAATAATTCAAAATAATCCACCTAGTTCACTAATTTGTGACATGACTTTTCAGTCATAGTTAAGGAATTGAGAAATCACGAGTACATTCTATTGGATTTTTTAAATAATAAAGCTAAGATGAACCAATAATAATTGTGCTATGCGTGGTTAAAGTACAAATTTTCATTATTCAAAGCAATTTTTTTGGATACAAATGCTTCAGCAACCTTTATATTTATATACTGAACATTTATTAGTAATTCATTAACAAGTAAATTATTCATTTTGTAGGTTTGAGATATAATTTCCCATTCCCAACATAAAAAAAATAGAGTTCTTTCTAAAAAGAAATGTAAAAATTAAATAAAAGTAATATACTTGCTTAGTTTAAGGGGGTAAATATACAAGATAAACTTACTTTTCAGTAAATTTAATATTTTCCTTTTAATAAACTAATTAATTACTATTAATTAATACTAATTAATACTAATTAATTCCTTTTAAATTAAATGAGATAGTTTTAACTTTTTAGAATTATCTCAATAATCTAAACCTGTCAGTGAATAAATAGTAATAATTCTTTTAATTTTTATGAATTTCATTTTTTTTGTGTGAAATAAGGTAGTATTAATCCACATAGAAAAACTCAGTCATAGGTAAGAAATTGAGAAATCACGAGTACATTCTATTTAATTTTTTAAATAATAAAGTTAAGATAAACTAATAATAATTATGCTAAGCGTGGTCGAAGTACAAATCTTCATTATTCAAAGCAGTTATTTTCGATACAAATGCTTCAGCAACATTTATATTCATATACTGAGCATTTACTAGTAATTCATTAACAAGTAAATTATTCATTTTGTAGGTTTGAGATATACTTTCCCATTCCCAACATTAAAAAAATGGATTTCTTTCTAAAAAGAAATTTAAAAATTGAATAAAAGTAATATATTTGCTTAGTTTTAGGAGTACAAGGTAAACTTACTTTTCATTAAACTTTTTATTATTTTCCTTTTAATAAAACTGACTAATTAATTCATTTTAAATTAAATGAGATAGTTTTAACTTTTTTACCAATATTTCAATAATCTAAACATGTCTTTATGAATAAATAGTAATAATTTTTTTTATCACTACAAATTTCAATTTTTTTGTGTGTGAAATAAGGTAGTATTAATCCACATGGAAAACACTCGGAGCCTGTTCCATAAAAAAAAACCACTTCTCATTTTCAATCCTCCCACCTGACTGAAGCGTGTTGTTTCATTTCGGTGGATTCCTTAAAGTCAGATCGTCGCTCATTACCTCAATTGGCTGCTGTTACCACAAATCGTCGCCGCTGCGATCAAGCGCGGTGGCTTACCTAACGGCTGGATTAAAAGCGGGAAGAGCTTTAACAACCGTGGCCATTTTGTTGTGCACGTCCTGGGATTCCCGTCCTCGATGGAGGGTCAGTTTATGATCTGCGGAATGACCTCACGTTGGAGTTGATGGCGACGCTATTGGATTTGATGAGTGCTAGCGCACCTGCTGATCGAAGGTGTGGAGAGATGGCTCTTCGCACACAGTGGGGCTTTTTTTTTCTATTACCTCAACATTTATCTTTCTATTATCTCAACACATTCTATTGCTAAAAAACAAGCGTTTTTATGATTTTATAATGTAAAGTTTTTATTCCAATGCAATTATAAAGAATATTAAGATAAGATAACTAAGTTTTCAGATATGGGATGTTATTGTTTTTGAATTAAATAAAAAATGAAAAATTTCATTTTTGCTTTATTAATTGTGTTTTGGAGATACGAAACAAAACTTAAGGATTTAAACTTTCTTTAGACTCACCTTTAATGAATACTTAAAGTCTAGATTAGTTTATTTGTTGTAAAATATCCAGAAAACAATGTAGGATTATTTTGGATTGAATAATAATGTGGGAAATTAAGGTGATTAACTATCAGACCATTTTTAATATTTTGATCATATATCGTTAAAAATGATAAGTTCCAATTACCAATAACATTATTAGTTTACCAATAACATTATTTAGTTTATTTGTTGCAAAATAACCAGAAAACAAAGTAGGATTATTTAGATTGAATTACAATCTGGGAAATTGAGATGATTAACTATCAGATCGTTTTTAATATTTTGATCATTTATCGTTAAAAATGATGAATTTGAAATTTTAGTTGAATTTTCAAATTCTATACCATAACTTATTCTTTATTGACAATAATTAAATATCCAAAGCAAAGGAAAGCAAAGATTACTCATTACTAGTGTAAATAAAGTATTTTGAGTTGGAGAGGAGATAAAAAAAAAGAAATTGCCTAATGAAATGAAATTGAACTGAACTCAAATTTAGAAAAGCCCCTGCTAAAAAAGCTTTGAATGTTCTTTATAAAAGAAAAAAAGGACTATCAAAAATTACCGATAACATTATTTTGTAAAAGTCAAGTCAGTATCTGTATATAAACCATATTGTTAACATAATTTTTTTAAATATGTATTCGATACAATATTTTAAATATTTCTATAATAAAAAGAATACTATTTTACGAAGTGAGAGGTGAAGGGGGACGAGAGAAAAATAAAAACGAAAAATGAAAAAAAAATCGTATTCTATTGATGAAAAAAATGAAGCTTCACATTTGATTTTTATATTTATAACGATATAATATGCATTAATATTATTGATACTTCTTTACAGAGTGTAAGGAAATCGTTTGGATATATTGAAGACTATAAAAGTTGACTTGTTGCATTTTTCAATAGTTGTGCTAAAAAGATGTCAATACTTCTCTACACGTCAGAAACTATTATCTATTTTAAACATATATTAAAAAATTATTTGTCAATATCCGATTATAATGTAAAAATAGAGCGTCAGGGAAAGAAAGAAAAAGAAGAAAATATGTCAACTGACCTGGTGAACAAAAACATCCGGTCCTCCATCGTTGGGTGTGATGAAACCCCATCCTTTGGCGACGTTGAACCACTTGCATTTGCCCCTCCTTCTACCAAGAAAGCTTCCGTTGCCTCCTGAAAGACATGAATGAAAAATATTTAAATAATTTAGGTATTTACATAGAAAATGCACATCTATTCTTTATGCACTGCTAAACATGTTTATGGATATAATTAAAACAATGGTTGTTTGTGCAAATATAATGAATAAGTTTCTCCAAGAAAATTATACTTTGAAAGAAATCACTTAGTAATTTAAATCGGTCTTAATTCTTATTCATTCCCGAAAAGCTCATAAAGATTTTCAGTGAAATTTTTTTATGAGGTCTTTCGTTTACAGTTTTTAAAAAGATACTTTAAACAAGATAATAGTCACTCCCAGCAATTATTTAAGAATTGAAAAATACTAGGAGCTGAGTCGTAAGTTATTTAGATTAGACATTCCGCATCATAATGTAAAATAAGTGGATATAAATGAAACAAATTTACAAAAGTTTTTTTTTACTTTTTAAAAAAGCTTTACATTTATTAAAAAAATCATTCGATAAATTTCCTAATATAATAAATTTAATATTTTGCCGCTTGAATAATTATAATTAAAAACAAGATGAAAAAGTATGAAATATAAATTAACAATATTTAACAAAAATATTCTTTTTTAAAATTACAATTTATGATAATTGAAAATCGAAAATAGAACCAAGTACTTTAAAACGGAAGTACCACTTTAAAAAAATGTTGTTTATTTGATGTTTTTAAACGGATAGAATTACACTATCTTGCATTAATTCCAAAATACATTTATTAACTTACTTATGATAATGTTTGCTGAATTTTTGTTACTTCGGTTACGATTATTCCATTGAATTCAATGTAAGTAACACTTCAATTGAATCCTATATCCACAATTTACAAGAAAACATCTACTTTTTAAAAACTAAAATACTGATCGAAAATGCTGTTAGAATTGTTTATCATTTTCAGAACAGAAATGTTCAGAAAATCGGTTAGTATGGATATGAAAATAATAGAAGGAAATGACGATTTTTCAGTTGTGATACTTATTGACCTTGTTCCAATCATAGGAAAATTCAGAAATCGACACTCTTTTAATCTGCTTTAGAACTTTTATTTCTTCTAAAGTTTCTTCATTTTTTCTATCTGGCAAACAAAGTTTTGGAGCTCGACAGGTTTTGAGATGAAATAACAGCAATGATGTCAGAGTTCTTCGTCAATCTTTTAAAAACGCATCTTATTTCAAAGAAACATACGTAATAATAAAGCAATACTGATAAAAGCAGGTCAACCTTTTAAATACGCAATTTTAATGTAACATACGTAATAATAATGCATTACTGGTAAAAGTAGGTAAAAATATTTTTTGCCATTAAATTTCAGAGACATCCCAACATCCTAACCAAAACAACATCGAGTTCTCACATGATAAAAAAAACCATGAGAAATTTTAATGAATTTTCTCTTTTGCAAATGTCTTAAGTTAGTTCAAGAATAAAGTTAGATACAAAATAAGGGTTCAAGAATAAAATTAGAATAAAATATCTTAGTTTTCAATTTCTATAGGAAGTATCAGTAGTAATTCGTAATCCCACACTATATACAACAGCAGTCATTTGTCGAGGTTAACCAATGTAAAAAATAGAAAATAAATCGAAACCTAACTGTTCTGTTAAATTATTCATTTTAACGGTGGAAATAAACATACACTGATGTTCATATTCAAGATATTTGGATATGTTTTTTGTTAGATGGGAAAGATTTTATACCTTTTCTTAAATATTTGTTCCTTGCAACTTAATCAAAAAAATTTAATTTAATAATTTTAACTGAAGAGCTTCAGATGAATTTATTAAAAATTTAATATGAAGAATTATCTGTTGACCTTCCATATTGTATAACATAAAGTTACATACTATTTGTAAAGGAAAGAGAAGTTTATTATTTTCTAGTAATAAATTTTTATTATAATTAATAATATTTTTAAAGCAAAAAGAAAACTAATAACTAGTCTCCCGTCTCTAATCTCTATTTCGATTTTGCTATTTTTTTTCATTTAAAATCCCAGAATCTGTAGATAAAGTGATCGAAAGTTCACTCTGCTATTTTTGAGAGATATTTCAAAATGTTCATAATTCCTCAACTTCCCAGTATTTATTCCAAACGCACACACACACTTGCCATTTTTCGCCTACATGTAAACATTTCTAATTAATCATAATCTTCTATGCATGTTTAATTTAAAATAATTGTTCTCTTTTGCTTTAAGAATGAGTGTTCAACAAATTATTGCTGCTAATCTTATCTAGATTAATATTGCTAATACAGCTGATAATCAAATGCCGTTGAATTTTTTTTCTTAATATCGAAATGTAATATTTTGAATTTTCTTGAATAATTTATTTATTTATTTTGAAGAAACAGACATCGACGCCTTCTACCTTTAAATTGCAATTTAGTTTTTTTTTTTCAAAATCGTTTTGGAAATGCCATTTAAATCGAGAATCTTTCGTTAGTTTATACATTGGTTGGTTGATTGGTTGATTTGGTTTTCTGGCACAAAAGCCACTCCTGGCCATGCTGCGCCAATCAGATGGTAATAATATTTCAATAGTATAAAAATACTTCCGATTGAAGACTAGAGAAAAGGTTAAAAAAAACGACATCGAAGCATTAAAAACACCATTTAATAAAAAACACCATTAGATAATACAAAAGTAAAAAATATTTCAAATTGACAAAGATCCTAAATAAAATGTAATAAACCGATGATCTGTAATAATTTAAAAACATTGCAGTGAGGACTTTCACCCACTAGTTCACACATGTTTAAAGAGAAAACGGAAAACGGAAACGATGATTATTAAAAACTGGACAATCGATCAAAACATGACTCACACTTAATGCTGTTTATACATTTAAGATACTTTAACAAAACAAAACAAAAAATATCGTTACATAATATTTAGCTTGTAAAGAAAGTTTTTATCCTAGGATTTAAACCATTGCCATTAAAATTTCTATTGAAGGAAAAAATAATCATAACATGAGGTGTCTTGGCAAACGCACGTTTATGTCTATAAATTTCGAAGAGCTCAACTAAATATCCTCATTGATTCCATAATCCCATTCTTTCCAAAAATTTCCTAAACGTTGATCTGCCGTAGAAAAAACCAACGTCCTTCAAAGCCAGTCCCATTGGTACAGAAAAACAACACTACAATAGCCCGGCGGAACAACATAAATACTAGACAACGTCTCTAATAACGAGCGTCACGACGTAAAAAATTGCGGCAATAAAGTAAGGAAGTGAGCGCAAAAAATTAACAAGCCCAAAACGAAAAAAATAACAAAAAAAGGGGGGATGATCCTGTGGAAGCCAATTTGCAGCCCTAAGTAGCAACATAAATTTAAGCTTATGTACAAACGGAAAGAAAAAGAAAAATCCCATCTCCCCTCTGCTCGAAGTATGGGAATCTTGATTGAGGAGTACTCCACCCCAAAATTCAGACGAGAATCTCAGCAACGGGCCTAGCACGTGCCTCGCGAACAGTAGTGTCACTAAACATGCTTGGAACACCCCCTAAAAGTGCCCCGATTTTTTTTTTTCGGAGAGATCGAGAGAGAAAGCCGGTGCGCCCCTGACCTTAGGAAATGGTGCCCCCCTTTCTTGCCCCCTCCCTTGGTCTTATCCCGTAAAAATAGCATCCCCTTGTCTGCTGTATTGCCTTCCCCAAAGAGAAGCCGCTCTCGCTTGTCGGCGGACGTTTTGGGGAGAGATTTTTCTGTCGTTGCGACTTTTACGGTGATTGTTGTGAAATTGAGATTTGGAATAGATAAATGACTCGGCACCGGATCGTAAAAACGAAAGTTTTCACCGCAACGAGGCATAAGAGAGATCAGTTGGGTTTTGTGAATGAAAATTTCCAAACTATTCTTATTATCTTTAATGGCATATATTTTTCGTCTTCAGGCAGTTTACATTATGAGACCAATCTTCTTATGATATCAGCCGCATAATTCCCCAATTCACCCCATTTTAAATATGTTTTAAAATATAAATTTCTTTTTATTTTGTTAGCTTTGTGAATATATTATTTATGACAACAGATTTCAGTAATACACAATTATGCACAATATTAAATGTTCATAATTTAAAAATATCCTAATACCTAAGTGAATATAACGAAGAATATAAGAATCTGATCAATTATACTTCATTATTAATACTATTCTAACATTTTTAGCAAAATTTTTTATTTGGCTACTTTGAAATTAAAACTATTTTAATTGACCTGCTTATTACGGTAACAAAACCATGGTGTAGCGAAATTTATGTGTATTTGAGGATAGATGATACTTGATAATCATTGATATTTTTCATAATGCACATTTATGGAAAATAAATGGATACCATACAAATTAGAATAAAAATAAATGAATAAATAAGCATGAATAAGCAATGCAAGCATTCAGTAAAAAATAGACCTACACATAATATCCATCAGATGCAATAAGATTAAATAACAATTTAATGATCTGCCCTGAAAATGTCTTCATTACCTTTAATTTAGCAAAAGACTGTAATTTTCAATTAGATCATATTATGGATTATATTCATTTGGTATAAATTTTTTTGTATTACTTTTATGAGCCAAGAATACATAAAAATTTTAATATATTCTCTAAAAATTTGAAATTTAATTTAATGAATAAAAAAAAGATTATGTGAAATTCTTCAGGATGAATAAATAAACAAAAAAAAATAAATTTTGAAACATATTTTTATAAAAGCTTTCAAATGCAAATAAGTAATTAAATTAATCATTTACCACCAAATTTTACGTCAGAAATAATTACATAACGCACTCATTTACATGTATCTTCAAAAAACAAGCAATATTAAAGATTAAAAGTAATTTTTATTTCGTGTTTTGAATAGATTTTCTTGAAAACGATTTTATTTTATTGAGTACAAACCTGTTCCCTTTTTTTAAATAGCTACCCCGTTTAAATATTTTTCCTAACTGCCAATAATCTTGAAGATCCATATCTTTTCAAGAAATTTTAGTAAAGGGCACAAATATTATATTTGAATGATTTTTTTTTTCAAAATTAAAGGCCACAAACCATTTATGGCATAGTTGGTTGAAAGTATGGTTGAAATTCTGTGATGTAAAAGATTTTTAAAAATCATACACGTATAAAAGCAAAATTAATCCATTGTAATGTTGTATTATCGAAAACAATTAAAATTTTTCAATTTTCAATATCTGTATTGCTAATCAAACGCGAATTTAGTAATCAGCTGAAATGCATAAAATTAAATACAGTTTCATTTATGGTAAAATGTCAACTTAATATCGCATTTAAAATTGATAATTGAGAAGTTCTAGTATGCAGTAAAGTATATTAAATGACAAAGAACCCAAATAATTTGATGCTTGAATTTTTGAAAAATGATCCTTCTATCAATTTCAAAAAGAATGAAACAGGTCAATAGTTAAAAGTGAAATTTAAATTGGGTTCAAGCTAAACCCAACAAGAAAAAATGGTTGATAAAACATTATTTCGTCTGACATAATTGTTAAAAATTTGACTCAAATATCCTTCACTGTTTGAAGTTTAAAAAATATTTTCTAATTCACTCTGGATGTATTTTGAATTTTAATTCATTAAGCATTTCCTAAATATTATCGAAGTAATATGTAATTAAACTTGCATTTTAAGTATAATACATGATTTTACTTATAGATTTGTTTAATAATTGTTGCTTTAAATCTTGTTTGTTTGATATTATAGCTATTAATATTTTAGATATTATATGTTAAGTGTTAGTTGTTATTAAGAAATAAAGAAGCATATTTGATTAAAGCTTTAAATATTCAAGTATATATTTCCCTTTGAAATGCAATACAAGATTTCAAAATTTTTATTTTCTTTTTTAAAAAGTTTTTAACATTAAAAAAACAATATTGTAAAGAAAGATTACAAGTTATAAAAAATGTCTTCAAATATTACTTAGCTAAGAGTGATAATTCATTTTATTTTTCAAGTATGTGAAGAGAAAAAATATAAATATATTAAATTCACAGTTCTGACTAAGAACAATGCGACGAATTCTTAATTCTTAGAAGAACGAATTCCAGGTATCATGTATACTTGGTAGCGAATAATTTTGAAATATTTATGTAATGCTGTTATATTATATGATATATTATGTTATTTAGATAAAAGGGTGAAAATGTTCTTATAACTAATGCAACACACTTCTCTGCGAACTAATTTATCACTAAAAAAAATTAATATTTTCTTCTGTTAAGTTGTATGGCTTAAAAATACAGTTTCTTTCATGTTGGCCGATAAAAAAAGAAATTTAAAAATAAGTTAATTGAGTATAATTTCAGTTTTTAATTAACATTAAGGACAAAATCTGACTTTCCTCATGTGAGCATCGGTAGTCACATTTATAATTTTTTTTCCAAAGGCGGAATAATTTTGTTATCAGATGTATTACATTAAAAGCTTAAAAAATATTTTAAGATATAAATTAAAAATATATTTAAACTGTGAAATTGATTTCTAAAACGAACGAATTTAAATATTCAAACTTAAAATGCCCTTAAATCTCTAATATTCATTTCTGTTTAAAAAAGGAAGTTGTAAAAAAAATGAAATGCATCCTATCAGTTGACTATTTGGTTCATATGTTTCTAATACCGAGTTTTTACCATGTGATTAAATTCGCACTGCATTTCAAATATGATCATTACAAGTGAAAAAAAAATTAACTCTCCCAATATATAAATAAATGAATTAATAAATGATAATATTAAAGAGTTAAATATATAAAAACATGATTATTTCAAAAATAAGAAAGCCTTGTTTATTTTAGTTAAACGTTTATTAAATGTTCAGTGAATGAAAAATACCTTTATTTTAATTAGAGTAAAATTTCTGCAACTTAATCGTAGAGTTATTATTTGTTCAAAGTTGTTTTTAAAGTTAAACACTATTTTTGTATTTAACTGAAGAAGAATTAGGTTTATAATTTTTCACTTCTAAGATTCCAAAAGAACAACTAATTGTGTGGATTTTCGTCAACTAGTTAAAGGTTTCACCCTTCTTTTTTATTGACAAGTTGTTTAGTTTTCAATCGATTTTAATAAAGTTGGAAATATTATTTCTCTGGTACAACAGATTGAAAAACTATCACTGAAATTAAAACTTATTTCTTGGCATTCACACATACTCTTATTTTAATAGTCAATCCATGTAAGCTTTAAAACAAAAATTCAACTATCGATTTTGAATTTTTATTGAAATTGTTTCATTCACTATCTAGCGGCAGAAAATTTCTTAAAACTTAATTTTTGGACAGTAAAAGAAATCATGTTAAAATTTCAATCCTAAAATTATCTTCAAGGAAAAAAATCATGCTTTCCCTCAAAGTTCCGCTTAAAAGGAGAATGAACATTGATAACACTAAACCTATCACCGATTTCAATCCAGCGACTCTATCTGAACCCATCTACCGCACACATCTATAGAGAAAAAAAAGGGGGAGGAAGGGGGGGACAAACGCTTGAAGGGACGAGTGAGGATGGCATACCTTTCTTCGATCCCAATCTCATGCCGGAAGCATTCCAGCGTACCTCTTCTGCAAACCACAGCCTCTTTCCGAGAACAAAGCCCCGCCCAGGCATCGGCTCTACATAACTGAGTTGTTTGTCACTTCAGTGACTCAACAAGAGGCATGAGGCCAAGAACACGAAGCACTTCCATTGGCCCCAGAAGTGGCTATGACGCGCGTGCTAACAACCGCCTTCCTTCGCATTTTTAAACGCGAAGTTTGTTGACTTTCATCCAGCCTGACAGACCGACTATGATGCGAGATGGATTTAAATATCTTCAAGTTTTTCAGTGGTATTTATATACGAGCAACTACGCAGTTATCCTTCCTGGCAAGATGAAAGCATTGTTGTGATTGCTAGGAGGACTTCTGTGCCTTTTTGGTCTGGGAGAGATAAAAAAGTTGGTATGCTGAAGTTTCAAATTCAGCATACTGAATTGAAAATTGCTGTCATTTTAAAGACATGGCTTTTAGCGTCTTGTATTTTCTGTCTATTATTCGTTGCTGTGAGAGGCAGAAATAACCAAAGTTGTTTTAAAGAAGCCTATAATATATTATTATATTCATTTTAAATATTCAAGCATATATTTATATGTATTAAGAGTAATCAGATTGAGATAGTAATCCGCAGGCATATCGTCAAAGATACCGGCAAAATATATAATCAAAACGCTTATAATTGTTAATACATGGATGATATCTGTAGTGTAAAGAGAAATCTCTGTTATTGAATAATTTATATTATTTTCACAATATGTCAATGAATTGGTCTTCCTTTTTCTTTGAATGACTGAAGTAAAGAGTTCTAATTTAATATCGTATTTTGCTGATAGGAAAGACATCCAGTCAATACAAAACTTATCCTTAAATGTGATATTCATATATACATGCAGAAACACTGATTTTTCTTGAAAAAAAAAGAGAATGAAAATATTTCGATTAAAGAAAAATTATAGCAAAGACTGCAATGGATTCGAAATTCAGTTTCTCGAATGATCATAGTCGGGTATGGGGTAAGCTTTTAGTGTCTTAAAAATGGTAGCTTCCACAAGATATTATTATGGAACAAAAATGGAAGCTACAATTTGCAGAATAAATTGCAACCTGAGACAAACTTTGAAATATTATAGTCAGATTTAAGGGAAAGAAAATTTTTTAACATAGGGCAACTATTTAAAAAAAAGTTTTTTCCCCTATTTATCATATATTAAATTAAAACTGCAGCATTGTGCTATATGTTAAATTAACTATGTGTAAAAATAACTATATGTTCCAGTCCTTTGCGAAGCATCTTTAAATCATGGCATTCAAAAATTACTATAATCACTTACATTCTGCGATAACGAAAAAATTATCGTTTCCTTCTCAGTTTCAGAATAGAACTGATGAATAAATTCACCACAAAGAAGATATGAGTTATTACAATGCCTTTGTCGACGCTCACAGAAAAACAAGTCCAGAGTATTACAGAACTATATTCTGGATTAGATATTTATCTTTTATTTGCATTGAATGTATTTTTAAATATTCAATTAATTATATATTTCATTATTAAATAACATATTTGGGAAAAAAAGTAATTGCACATTTTGGATTTTCTTCTTCACTGTCTTAGTATTTTTTACTACATGCTTATTTAACTAGGTATAAAAATTGGAGAACAAACGGAGAACTACATATCTTTCCATAAAGCGATAAACTTAGACATAAACAAAATAGTGCATGATCTGTTAAAATTATAAGGTATACTCTCCAGGGAATAATGGAAACATTTATTAATATATGGAATAAATATGGGATTAATATATGGAATTGTTATTCACAAATAAAATTTGTGATTACTAATTCCGTATATTAATCTCAAATTTTAGTATATGGTAGCCTGTGGTAATCGCAAGTTTTAACTTGAGCATTATTCCCTTTCATGTTATGCAACCCAAAGATTTCTCTTTGTAATTATTAAGAATGCTTATCATCAGTAAACTATGCACGAGTTTTCCCCACACACGACTTGATCATACAACTGTTGAACTTTTTCATCTTCTTAAAATACTTAATGCATGTATTAATATTCCGCATCTCAAACTGCAAATAAAATCAACACATATTGATTCAAAATTACAGCTTGTACAAAAATAGCTCAGTTTGCGTAAATACAGTTAAATATTTGAAAAAAAAATCGCGCTTCATTTATTGATGCAAAAAATAAAAACAGTGAAATGATTCATTCTAATAAAATCGGTGCATACTGTTGCAAGTAGTTTAATTGATAGTCAAGATTTTTTCGATGTATATAAATGCGATTAAAGATTCGAAAAATAAAGAAATTAGGTAATACTACCGTTATCTTCTTTCAGGACTTAAATATTAAAATCACCAAAAACTCGCTTTTTTTACAAAATTTTACAAAATATCCATTAAATACAGTTTTCCATATTCTATTCTATTCATAACGAGGTTATTTCAGAAATTTTTCCTTGGATAAATTTACCCTACCTTTCAAGAAAATTGCAAATCAAAATAATGACAAAATTTATACAAAATTGTCAACATTATTTAAGAATTCTTGATTTAGAAATCGCACTGGCAATTTGAAGATGGATTCTTCTATTTTCTATTTTTATTAAAAATACTTTACCCATCTGTCTTTATTAAATTTACTTTAATTATCTAAATAAAGTAATGTAAAGAATATTTTATATTAATTTTGCTTAGCAGAATCAATAATTCATTTTGTGTAACATGCACAAATACAAAATTGGCTGATTTACTCGAATATATATTTAGTCAAAAAAAAATTCTTTGTTATTCATATGAAACTGAATATTTAAGCTTTAACATGCTCAATGTCCAAGAAACCATTTCATTCGCTTATAATCCATAGAAACTTTTCGTTTTTTAAATGCGTTTCTGCAGGTTCACATTTTTGTGATATTTAAATATATGTGAGCACATTCTTGTTATATGTTGCATTAATATATTACAAAATAATGATTTTTATAATAATCGGTGTATTCTATGAGGAATTTGGTACCCTACTCAACCTTAGTAAAAATCTCATTAATGACGAAAAGCTCTGATCGAAGTTAAATTTTTTAATTCTAAAGTTTAGAAATCAAGGCAAAAAAGTTAGTTTTTACGCGTACTTTCAAATTTAATTCGCTTTGCACTTTTAAAGGATACTTCATTCAGTCTAAAAAAAATCCACATATAAAAAAATTTATAATCCCACTCAAAATCAGAATATTTCAACCCAATAACTTAAGGGTTTGAAAAAATAGATGAAGTAAATAAATCGGATTTTTTTCGTTTATTGAATTTTAAATTAATAAAAATACTTCATTTACCAAATTTTCGGAAAAAATGCAAATAGACACAAACGATCATCTTTTCAAATTTTAGGAAAAGGTGATTTGTTATTTGGCAAAACTTTAAGAAGGAAATGCACTGTTGTAGTAAAAACTAGAATTATTGCTAAAGTGTCATATTACGTGATCAAATGGATTTTCTTATTTCCAAATGCCATGAAACAAATTACTGATTTAAGCAGATACATTTTTATCATGTAAGAACATGATGTTGATTTTGGGATGAGGTTTTTGGCATCAACAATAATCCATAGACGAAAAATAAAAATTTTCTTATCTGCACGAGCATCTCAAAAAATCAGCTTTTAATAAAGTGTTGCCATCACGTTTATAAAATCTTTGATTGAAATAATAAGATAAGCACAACAGCAAATAAAACCTAAAAAAATGTAATTTTGAGCATGTGATTGTATGAAATGAAATAAATAGAAAATGTAATATTTTTTAAACAATAAATGCGAGACAAAGTTTTTTGGATCGTTTCAATACCAAAGGGATTCATTCAATGAAACGATTAAAATAAATAAAAATATAATTTAACTTCCAGGAAAACGGGGTGCTTGGCCGTTCAAGAAATGATGCTCTGACATGATACACTGAAATACGCATAGAAGATTTCATTTTAATCTTTTTTTTTCAGATTATTTTAGTTCCTAAAATAAAATCTATTTTCAAGAGAATTAAAATAAAGTTATATGACTAAATTAAAAAGAGCAATATATATCAAAACATTGAGTAAATAGAATAAGTTTTTGTTATAGGAACAGAAAATTATCAAAACAGAGAAGTTATTAAAGATATTATAAATTTGAAGATCAATTTGAATCTAAATTGGAATTATTTCCGTGAGATTAAAAGTAATGAATACTGAATCTTAAGTTATATTTTTACTCATTATGGAATGGAGATTCAAGTATATAATTAAGTAGCTAAAGAAATTACACGGTAGTGTAAGAAATGTTTTTAGCTTGATTGCTTTATTTTTCCAACTATGTTATCATACTAAACAATTTGAGCTTTCTTTTCTTATGTAGGAATATAATGTTTCACCGTATTTAATAAGATTTGAATATATTTTCTGTTGTGACTTCGGAAGTTGGATTATATATATTTATTATCGTTGAAACCTGGTAAATGAACGCAGTTTAAATGGATTCAATTCTTATCTGCTGTCTTTTACAAACTGCTTGTTTTCCCATAATATTTTGTTACTAAGTTGTCTTTCTCCATCCTATAAGTTGCAAATTTTTTTTTCCAAAATTAAATTGGCTCTATTTATTTGACTTTGATAAAATAAACAAGAATTGTTTTCCGTGAGTAATTTCAAATGGTGAATAAAAAAAAAACTCTTATAATTCTTTATATTATTTAAATGTAATTTCTCTATATTAAATATGCTATAGGTAGTCAAAGTAGGATATATATATTTTTAAAAGCCTCCTGACCTGGTTCAATTGAGGAAGTTCAGCATGAATTCTGGGGTTGAATTATTGAATAGATTACCTAAATAAAATTTTGGTAAGAAAGTACAGTAAAATAAATTTGATTTTTTGTTTAATTGCTGTCCCCCAGATAAGATTTCACTAATAATCTTTTCTAAAAAACGTTAGAAAACAATTTTAAATGACCTCTAGTTAAAAAGATGCGAAGGAAAGGAAATAAAACAAGGGGGAATATTTATTAGTAAGAAAGGAAAAAAAATGAATTCCCGTTTATTGATAAAACTATCCAGCAACCCTCCTTTTTATACTATAAATTATTGAGAAATGATAAAAAAAACTTCGAACACTGGATGATATTTTTGTTTGTGCTTACAAAAAAGTTTTATTTAAGTATAAAAATTTAACTTTCATTTTAATAGCTGTTTGAGAATTATTAAGCCCATTCTTATCTTTGAAATTGTGTCTTAGGACAAAGACATTTCTTTAAGTTATATTAAAATTAGAAGAGAAATTTTTTAATAAGCAATTTTTTATTCGTTTATTTTCTGTGACAAAAAGCGAAAAAAAAAACTTAAAGAAGAACTGTCCTAAAATTTGAAATATTACTACGTATGCTTCGTACTTTTCTAAGTTTTAAGACAAATTTATTTAAATGAATTCAAAAATTCTTAAACTTTGTTACAAATAAATAATAGATAAATGCATTCAATGCAATAAATGTTAGAATGACGATGTCTGCAATAAATTTTGCGAAATATAAATATGCTTAGAATATACTTTTAAAATTTATTGAAGTCTAATTTACGTTTCTTCCATTGAATTTTGTATTATATTTTAAACGATACATCACCCACATTGTTCTGGATAAAAATTAAAATAAAATAAATCTTGCCTCTCTGGTAATGTATATATTTTTAATTTTTATAATCGCATTCAATTTCCTTAAACGTCTGATTTTGATTTTGCAACAAATTGATTGCACGCAATTGTTAACGTATTTATACTGTCTCTTACATAAAATGTCAAATTTTGTAGAAGAAAAATAAGAAACAGTAAGTATAGTCATAAGGAATCTTAGATAAATATATTCAGAGATTTTTTTTCTTCAAATTTGCATGTATGGACTTGTAAAATACGCGACTATTTTATATTAATCCATGCATAATATATAATGGCGCTCACTCGCATCTAGGTTTTTCACACAGAATTTTTGCATAATACAGGTATTCTTACTAAAATATTTAAATTGTGGAGTATTATATAAAATTGACTGTTGGTATAAGAGCAAAACATATTTCATGCTATATTAGTCACTTTCAAAATGTCAGAGAAATTTATAATAGTTTGATATAATTAAAATTTTTCAGATCAAAATTTTAAAAATTCACTATGTATAAAAATAGTGTTAAGAATTTAATACTTATTGCTTATTTTGACGCATTAAAAGTAATCTGAATGGGCATGAGTCTCTAAATGCCTTTGATATAATCATTACATTTTACATTACATTAAAATTTCTTACAGTAACCTTACAGGCTTATTTCCTTTTAAAAGCCTTAAAAAATGTAATGGCGGTAACCTTATAGAAGCTGGGTTAATTATAAAGTTTTTTTCCTTTTTTTGTAGACTTTCGTTTATTGTTAATTTTTGGGCATGGAGTAAATTGCACTAAACATAAAATTAAATAATACAAGTATCGCTTACAGAAATCATTAATTTAAAATTAAAAAAGTTTCAAAGAATATGCATATTCTTTCGGCAAGTTTAAGTGTGCGTAGTGATTGAAATTTTAATTTTGTGCTTGAAAAATAAATACATTTCAAACGAGAAAAGAATTGTCAGAATTTTCTCTAACTTTTCTGCTTCATTTGCCTTTTTACCTGATTCCAAAATCCTTCAAATTCTTGCACAAATATCGCAGAAATGTACTAATAATTCAATTTAATTCTGAATGATTTGGTATAATACTATTCTAATAATTCAATATATGCATAATATGAATACCTGAGTAAGTAGATGAAACATCTAAGTAAAAATAATTTAATCACTAAGGATTGACAATATTACTTCGTTGTGTTGTTTTCATGCGCTTTTTAATTTGTTTCTGGTTCCAAATTTTTTTAAATCTTATCATTGATTTTTTGAACACAAACTGATGTCATGATTCAAGTCATGCTTAAATTTACATCTTTTGCCGAGCTGTGCTGACTCAAGTGATTTTTATTGTTTGCCTTAACTTCAGAATTAATTTTTTACGTGGACGATGCAAGCTGCGAAGAATATTTTAAAGTGTATTGCATTTGAAATTTTATTCAATATCATATTTTTTGTTGATATTTTACAATACATTTATATGATGTATAAAATACATTTATGATTGTATAAATATGATAATGGTAATGTTTAAACTGCCCATGGAATGCATTACAAACATCTATTAATATCATGGTAACTAGAAATTTTCAATAAAGTAGTTCAAGAAATAAATGCTTCTATGTTCTCTGTTTAATTAAAACTTATTAATAGAAAGAAGGATTCCGTAAGTACAATATGAATCATTCAGGCTTTTCATCTCTTTTTTAAAAAATTATTTTTCATTTTTTTTCAATGAATTGGGAAAACATAAATATAAGTAAAAATTAATTCAATGGTATAACTTCTTTTAAACAGAAATTATAATAACGATTTCTATTTTTAAAAAATAACCTTAACTTTATAAAAAAATTTAATATTCATTGATTTATTTTCATTTAATTCTTTAAATAAAAAATTAAACGTTAAATAATTTTTAATACTAGTTGTTTTTGTTAAATGATTGTATAAAAATTTATAAAACGATAACAAAAGTTTGAAAACGTTATATAATCCAGTATGGAAAGGTTTTTATCTTCTGATATAATATTAGAATTATTTCAGTATTTATAGAACTGATAACAGGAATGTTTATATTGTCATTTATAACAATTGAACTGGACGTAAACCTTTAAAAGTAGTTCAAAACTAGTCATTAAAAGGCTTAAATTTAGTACTCTAATTAAAAAAATTACTAAGACAATAAATTAAAAAATGGAATACAGTTCAAAATTTCTGAATAATGATTAGTCGCCGTTAAAATTTCAAAAACATATTTTTTTAAAATCAAAAACGGATAATATTGTTTAAAATGCTTAGTTATACCAAATTTCAAATTTAAAAGGGCATCAGTATTATTAAATCTTAATGTAAGTTAGTCTTATAAGTTCTTCAAATAAATAAGTAAAGAAGGAAAAAAAACATAATACGAACTCACCATGTACTTTTTACCAATTCTGAAACATTTCCACTGTGGTTTGCCCGTATCCATTATAAACACACATTTAAAACTTATTCACTAATTTTATCCTTTCTCTTTCACTATTTCCAATGCTAATGCAAAAAATGACGAAGCACACTTACTAATAAATACATAAATTGAAGCCAAATTCACAAATACTTCACTTTTAGAGCCATTCCTCTAGGTATGTATAACCCGAACATGAAATCAACGTTAAATCACCCTGCTTCTCGTATAAAGCATTCAAAGGAAGTGGGGTGCATTACCTAAGAGCCAGGTTAAACTGTCTCCTCCCTTATCCATCTTTAGAGGGGTGCTTTTTGGGGTGTAAGGCTCTCTTTTTCCCCCTCTTTTTTTGTGCAGTTTTTTTCTTACTTTATTTTGCAGTGGCTTACGTTTCACTCAAAATCAGCACCGTATTTCTTACAAGATTGATTGATGATTAGGAACTGTATTCATTACCTTCGGAACTTTAATTACGTGTCTAATGAAGAAAAATGCAAATTTAATGAAGGAAAGCAAGAGTGGTTTCTACTGAAATTTCAAAATTTGATACTGATTAAGAAAAAAAATTCAGTCATCAAAACACATAGCAGACTTTATTAAAATAATTAGCATAGCAGAATTCTTAATATTTAATGTTTTACAATATTATAACTGTGTCCGATGATTTAATTACTTAACGATGCACAATATCACAGTATTGTTTAATGTTGCTTGCAGCATAAAAAAAATTCTAGGTTATTGTTGTTTTACAAACCTTTTCTCAATGCTTAAAGTTTTATGTACTCATGATTTTATACGATTAATGTTTCATATACTTAATACTTTATAATATTAAACGATTAAACCTCATGATTCATATAATTTAACAATCAGCATGCTATAATTTAGTTTACAATAGAATCCCTACAATCACTACTATGTAAGTACTAATATTAAGGAATTTTCAATGAAATTTGACATTTTAATTTTTCTAAGAAAGATGCAGATTTAAAGTTTAAGTATAAGATGCTAGTAGCTGAAAACTTATTAGTTAGTTTAACTAAAATAGCACATAAGGTTAGTTTAACTAAAATAGCACATAAGGTTAGTTTAACTAAAATAGCTAAAATAGCACATAAAGGGCACATAACTAAGTGTTAAAGGTACTAAGGTCAGAAGATGGCGTTAAATTATGTGAAGCACGGTACAATGAACAAATTGGATGTTTTATAATCATTATTATAGATTCTTATTCTTCAAAGAAGATTTCTAAAATCATAAAATCATAATTTTTTTCTTATTTTAGCATTTTTCTTCTATATGTTTTGCTAAATTTTAATCAATCACCTAAAAGCTGAAGCAAAATGCACCTTTTCCGTAATAGTCTAAACATAAATATATTTAAAAACAGGAACACTTTAAGATTAAAAGAATAAAATTTAAAAAAAAATTGAAAAATGTATTTCGTTATATTATTCCATAGGAGAAAATAATAAAATTTAGAAAATATCAAAAATTACAAATCAGGGGTCTGCGCCTCAATTTGAGTTTTATTTTAATATTTATTATTCGGTTTCTTTATGGATAATGGTTTCATATAACGCTAATGTATAGTAGAAACTGTTGTAAAGGGCCAATATTTCTAATATTTTAAGAATAAATTCATACTAACATATAATTTTTAATAATGCCTCCTGTGTTCAATTACCATAATGTGAAAAAAATCTCACACCAACAAAAGAATTTAATTTGTGTT